>JAFMOD010000525.1:620761-668261 GCA_019802435.1 Corydoras maculifer
TCCCGGTTCGAATCCCCATCTGGGTGGAGTTTCCATGTTCTCCCCGTGTCTGCGTGGGTTTCCTCCGGGTTCTCCGGTTTCCTCCCACAGTCCAAAAACATGGAACAAGTTAATTGAATTCTCAAAATTGCCCCCTGTAGAGTGTGTCTGTGTGAGTGAGTGTGTGCCCAGCGATGGATTGGCGCCCTGTCCTGGGTCTGTCTGCCCAGCGCCCGAGACGCTCTCCCCTGGATGGGCATGGGGAACCCCACCGCGACCCTAATAGAGGATAAGCGGAAGATAATGAATGAATGAATGAATGAATGAATATATATATATATATATATATGTATATGTATGTATGTATGTATGTATGTATGTATGTATGTATGTATAGCGAGATAGATAGATAGATGTCAAGTATAGTATCAAGTATTTTTCATTTGTCATTCCACAATACAAAGCACAGAACATAGAACAATGTTTAATATTTCTGTGTCATTCAACTTTAAACATGCATTGATACAATTTGGTAAAAGTCATCGTTGGGTTGGGTGAATTTCAACATTTTATTATCATATATATATATATATATATATATATATATATATATATATATATATATATATATATATATATATATATATATATATATAAATGATTAATTTGACATATAACGTAGTAAATCTAACCCATATGTTTTCTGTAAATAAAGTCCCTGTCTCTTTATGAGAATGATACTATGTCGTGACGACACCAAAGGCAAAGGGCATAGAAATTCTGTCTCTGCAGACGCGTCGTGTCGTATTTATTGTGTTAAACGTAACCAGTCGGGTGTGAACCTGGTAAGTGCGAGTCTTACGTACGTCTGCCTTGTAAATGACTTGATAATAATGTTACTAACGTCAAAAATACATAGCTGCCGTTGCCAAAAAAGGCGTGATGTAAACTTGGGTCGATTCAAGTAATAGCGTTGAGACGGGCCTTGTTTCAAACAAGTTGTTGAACACTACACAGTACGCCAAATTCAATCGACTCGCATTAACAAGTCCACACCGATTTAGTCTGCTAGTGTTCGGTTTGGGACGCATCCTTTGCGTTAGGAGTTGTCAGACAAGACGCTGTCGGTCAGCTAGAAGACCTGTGGAGGTAAACGTTTACTTCCGTTACCGCATTTTCGTCAGTGTTGTAACTTAAACTGCAGATTTTGTCTTTTTTTTTTTAGATATTCGACTTCATATTTTAGTATTGTGCATATGATGTTAATTGAAGTAGGGTGCAGGGTTCTTTGGATTTGCTGCTAGCTTGCTAAAAGCTATGTCCTACTAGCAGTCGTCGCCTGTAGGTTTAAGTTCAGTAGTGCATAAATACACAAAACGAAAGAACAAGATTAAACATCAGGTCGTTACTAATGTCCTAACTGATCTTTGTATACGGTCATGTTTTCTTTGCGCTTCTCATTTTGCCCTTGTTTAGTAGCGAGCTCAGCGTATAGTTGACATTATTTAGTTAGCACTTAGCTTGTGAACGTGCGTCAGTACAATTGTTTTGCTTTTTTTTAAAAGGTCTAACTTCTTATTTTTTTAAAGCGTTGACGTGTTTTATACAAGTTAACGATGGTACGGGACCCTTAAACCCACTGTTGTGTAGAATTAAGACCTTACTTGACTCGTCAGTGCAGTGAAATAGTGTGAGTGTTTAGATAAGAGTTCCTGCTGTGCAGCTCTACTCCATATAGTCTGAATAAATAGCACTAAAACGTACAACAGCTTCTCTGTATTTGCATAAAGACTCTTTATCGAGTTCAAATATCAAGAAGGACACGTTAATATTGGGCGTAGTTACCGAGCCTGCTGGCTAACATTTGCTAATCTAGTAGCCAAGCTCTTTATCCACAGATTGTAGCAAACCAGCTAAAGAGCAGCCTGAAGGAACAGCTACAGAGAAGGCCATGCGTTTGAGAACACTACACAACAGCTAATCTGCTGCAATTAACTTCAGAATTAGAAAAAATGTTTTTTTTTTAATTGAAAAGCACAAATAAATTGCATCAGAGATGTGCATTAAATAGTTATACGTCCGAAAAAAAATGTTTAAGTTCATGTTAGCATTTTTATCAGAAGCATTATTAGACAGACATGACTATAAATTATACACCATACTACCCATCTATCTGTGTACACACACATGCATATATCCAGGCATCCATCTATCCATCAATGCATTCATTCATTCATTATCATCTGCTTAATACTCTTTCCACGTCCATCCAGTGGAGAATGTTTTAGCCGTTGGGGCAGATACTCACACACTATAGGGGCAATTTTAGCACAGCCAATTTACCTTGTACCCATGCTTTTGGACTGTGGGAGGAAAACTCACACAGACACAGAGTACATGAAAATTCATTACACATATATACGTACATTCATTTGTCGTAAAAACTTAAGTAATGTAAACTTTAGATGAAACTAAGAAATAGCACGCAGTAATTAGATACATGTTTATGGTTTTCCTGATGTCAACTTATCTTAATTTTCTCAAGTTTTAAGGTATAGGGTCTATATGGTTAGGGATGGCCATTGATTCTCCTGCAGGCACTTGTGGATGACCAGCTGTTGATCTGTAACGTGTGTTGGTTCATACTGCAGCACATATGCCACAACTGTCTTTAACACAATCTATCTCTAAGTAGGATTTGCAGCATAAATCACAACCCTAACACCTTGTTTTTTTTACATTTTGGCTTTAGAAATATTTCAACTTTCCAAATTCTAGGAAATCTTTTTGTGAAATCTTTGTCTTGTGACATTTTTGTGCCTTTTTCCGCATTTTGGAACCCTTTAAAAACAAGATATTTTTAAATAAATTGTAATCTGGTTGAAGTGGTGCATGTGAGTTTGTGTGAATATGAACATGCTTGCTTACTGAAAGAGCCTACTGGTGAAACTGTGCTAACTACTTCAAATCTTCTGTGTAGTGGGTGATTTCAGATGCAACATGGGTTTCCACTTCATTTCCTAAAATAATGCCGTTTGTCCATGGCTACCCAGATGCTTAGTCAACAGTAAAATTTGGAAACATTTGAATATTATTTTGATTTGATTGACTCACTTTATCTTAAGTTTAAGTGTAATTTAAATTTATGTTAAGTTGAGTACTTGTACAATCAAGATGACTGGGACTCTTCAAGCCTAAAACTAAAAACATATCTGATGCGCATTAGTTACAGGTGTGGACTGACTAAGATGCATTAAAGATAAATTGAAATTCAGTCACTCGGGTCACATTTGGAGGTGGTCTGGGATGCTTTGAATTGTGTTCGTTTAGCAGTGTAAACAGGAATCCATTCTCTGCTATGTTTACAGCACCACCTACTAAACACACTCAAATTTCCACATATTTATTTGTCACTAATTGCTTTCTCAATTCCAACATATAAGACATGAATGATTTGGGCCTTTCAAGACATGGTTCATTGTTCAAAAAGTGGTGACACAGCAAAAGCAAATCTGCTAATGTGTATTTATATTGTATTAAGGTTTACATAATCAAGGTAAACAGTGATACATAGTGAGTTTTAAAATTTATTGCTGTAAAAAATGTGGTAAACATTAAAACTGACTATCCAATGCTTTTTACCAAGGGTAGCTTGAGCTTGTATTTAGATGATAGAAGTAAATTTTAATATATTGGAAGATGGCTATTTAATTGAGACCAGTTTTTTTTTCTTTATTTCTCAGTTTGCTTTCACTCACGATCGCTACACACACTTTATTAAGGTTTATTTTCTTAACTTCCATTTGAGATCTTTTGAGTTTTATGAATTGAATGGCCTATAATGACTGCATCAGCTGCAGGGACATTAAGTAATGTATGTTCAAATTGGGTTTCATTTTCTATTTCTGTAAGAATGTATCATATTGTACTTTATATTAACTCAGGAATGGAACACTTATCAGATACGTGTTTAAATTTTAAAAACTTTGAAGCTTTTTATCAATTTTTTTGTGCTTTGATGGTTAGGATTAAAACTGTATAATAGCAATCAGATTTAAATGTCTAATTGAAATGCTTGTTAATTGTTTCCCTTGTTGTATTAAGAGAAAGCGACAGAGACAGAGACGGCGACGGCGACAGAGACGGCGACAGAGACGGCTACAGCACCTGAGAGAAAAAGCATGGCCCGTCTGGTAGCGGTTTGCAGAGATGGGGAGGAGGAACATGTTTTCCTTACAAAACAAATTCCTTTATTCATCGATGACACGCTAACGGTAAGAGTAATGATGTTACTCAAACTGCTCTGCTTTTTATTTGAACTATATAACAAAAAAAGCCAATGCTGATTGATGGCTAGCTTTTCAATATAAGATTGACGCTTAACCAGTTGGCAGAACATGTAGTATTTGGAAATGTGTATTACTGAACAGGGACCTAATTTTTGTTTTGGTATTGTATCAATTAGAGATTTTATATTTTATCCTGCAGCACGGTGGCTTAGTGGTTAGCACATTTGCCTCTCAGCACTAGGGATTCCCGGTTCGAATCCCCATCTGGGTGGAGTTTCCATGTTCTCCCCATGTCTGCGTGGGTTTCCTCCGGGTTCTCCGGTTTCCTCCCACAGTCCAAAATCATGGATTTGGAGTTCTCCAAATTATGTAGAGTGTGTTTGTGTGCGTGTCTGTGTGAGTGAGTGTGTGCCCAGCGATAGATTGGCGCCCTGTCCTGGGTGTATCTGCCCGGCGCCCGAAACGTTCTTCCCTGGATGGGCATGGGGAACCCCACCGCGACCCTATTATAGGATAAAGTGGAAGATAATGAATGAAGGAATGAAAATTTTATCTGCATTTCCATTGATTACAAGTTTATAATTTTTATGTATTGAAGCAGGCATAGTTTTTTTTGTAAGTTTCTGCTGTTCATATCCATTCTACTGGATAGTTCATGCTATCTATCTATCAATTGATTGGATGGATATAGCTGTAAATATATAGGTACAGGTTTGTAATGATTTTGGTGCTTTTTCACGTGGTCAGACATATGTATGTCAGTAGCTACGTATATGAAACTTTTTAAAGGACAAAAATAGTTAGGGTGCGTGTTTCTTGCTACAAGACTTACACTGTGTAGACTGTTTTATTCATGCACAGTGCAATTTCTGATTATACAGATGGTGATGGAGTTTCCAGAGACAGTGTTGGATTTTGAGAGTCATCAGGTCAACAGTTCACATTTAAAGCAGTTTATTGAGGTAAGGAGGTTGTGTAAGATTATTACTTTGCTTGACATTGTCATGCTGCCAGGTGCAGCTGAATTCATAATACTGAAAAAAATATCCTGTTTATGCTGCTCATGTTTGTTAATATTTGCCTGTGGATATTTGGATTTGGTAGCATCATCGTATGCTGAAACAGCAGGACCTGAACACGGCACTGATGGTGAGGTCACGCGAGGTGTTCAGCACCCTCTCACAGCTGGTGCCATGTGTTGGTTGCAGACGCAGCGTCGAGCGACTTTTCTCCCTGCTTGCAGACTCTGATTACTTCGCCCTCGTGCCCCTGACTGTGGACTCAGCTGGCGAGCTGTCCATCACGAGGGCCTGTCTGACAGATCCCCGCAAGCTCTATTCACTTTTTTATATTCATGGGTAAACTGAAACCAATAACACATCTTTCTAGTTAACATGTAAATGCTCACCTTATTGTCAATGTGTATAATTTTTTTTAATCAATGCAGAATATATCTAGCACAGTTGCCATTGAAATTGGCAAAAAGTATGTTATCAGCTGCTTCTGATGTTCAGCCGATAAATAACTTTGTTCACATACAGTAACATTACACACATTTAATGATTCATAGCTTGCACGTTTATTTAAAGACTCATGTAAGAGGCACTTTATTAGTGTAAAATTTCTAAAGTGCATGTTTTTATTTTGGCAGGTCAAAACTAAATGGTGCTATAGATAGCATTCCAAAAAGCAAAAAGAACAAGCGCTGTCAGCTGCATTCTTTAGATACCCACAAACCAAAACCTTTAGGGTAAGTACTTTTAATTATGTTTCCAGCACTGCGACATTAATTATTAATGAGATAACCGGACCACTGTATTTAAGATGACAGCAGTATTTACTGTTGTGCTCGTCTCAATGTACTTTGTTTTTTCTATTAGGTTGTAGGTTATTTTATGAAATATGTTTTGTGGTCATGAAAATACATCTGTGTATATTACAGAGGTAGCTGGTTGGATGTGTGGGAGCTGATGTCACAGGAATGCCGGGATGAGATGGTTCTGATAGATAGCGCTGGTTTGTTAGAGACTCTGGAGGCATATTTGCGTAAACACAGGTAAAAAAAATTAAGTGTGAATAAAATTTGAAAAATGTGTTTGTATTTAACTTCAACAGGAAAATTCTAAACTCTGACATGTCCACAGCTTTCTGACTTTATTCCAAACATACTACATTCTTTTACCACCAATCTGTTCTTTTTTTTTAAAGGTTCTGCGCAGATTGTAAAAACAAGGTGTTGAGGGCTTACAACATCTTGGTGGGAGAACTGGAATCTAGTAAGGAGCCGGGATATTGTGCTGCCCTGTATGAGGGTTTGCGCTGCTGTCCGAATGAGCATCACATCCATGTATGCTGTGAGACAGACTTAATCGCTCACCTGCTAGGGCTTGCAGAACCTGAGTTTGCTGGGGGACAAGAGTGAGTTTGGAGCCACATTAATGTTTCTTTATCATGGAGTATCTAATACATATTGTTCTAGTTGATCAGTGTATATTTAATTAATGTGGTCATTAAAATAACTATAGTTTTAATCAAAAGTCCCTAGAAAGTACTCTCTGATTAAAAAAACCCACTGTAGCATTAATATTGCAATATGTAAACCTTTTTACTTAAAGTGCTTAGTTGATCCTCTGGTGATTTTTGGTGACACCATGGTATTTATATGATCATTTTTCTTCAGTCAAAGATTTCCATGTCAAGTTTATTTAAGTCATATTTTGAGCAACTACTAGCTTCTGTTTAATCTTTTTTTTACACAGGTAAAGGAGCGTAAACCCCTCTGATCATTTTAAATATTGTTTTACTTTATATATTTATCTGGTAGGAGAATTTTTGCTTGTTTCCGTAAAGCTTTCTTAAAAAAAGATGACCTATGAGCAGAGTATGCTTTAATTCCACACTACCAATACCATACCATACCCCTTTTTAACAAGAAGAAACCCCATGCTGTATGTTTCTTCTTTTTCACCGTTTTGATTTAAATAGCTGTCTGAAATATCAGCATTTATGAAACTTACTCAGTTTACATTAACAATCCTGCCACAGTCAATATCACTTTAGCATTATATTGCATCATTTCGTTTGTGTTGACTAGCGCATGAAAGTTTTAGTGTACAGGTGATTCTAATAAAGTGATCTGTGATTGTAGATGTAACTCATTACCAAAGTGTTAGACTGGGACCTCCTTAAACTACAATGCTTATTCAACCAAAACCTTAATCACATTTCTATTGGTATTTTTAATCAAGAATTTCCACATGACTGCATTTACGTTTATGACTAACCTTCTCTTTAACGTTTACCATATGATAATTTTAACAAATATTGGGTTTAAATACCACATTTTATTATTTGATGTAAAGATAAAGTGACTCTCGAGTGATTTTAAAGAAAAAACAAGTCCAATTTTAAAGTCGGCTGATCAGTAGAGATATAATGACTGTGGTTTTGTGTAGTCGCAGGGAGAGGCATGCCAAGACCATCGACATTGCCCAGGAGGAGGTGTTGACGTGTCTGGGGATCTATCTGTATGAACGACTGCACAAAATCTGGCAGAAGCTGCGAGCAGAAGAGCAAACCTGGCAGCTGCTCTTTTACCTCGGTATCGATGCATTGCGGAAAAGCTTTGAGGTACAGAGAAGGATTTTCCTGAAGTTGTTAGGGTGCTGAGTCCAGGTGGTTTATCTGCAGTAGGGGTGTGAATATTAATAGATTTAAATGGATGCATTGATTTATACTGATTCTATGCATCGATACATCTGCAAGAGTATCAATTAATGTTTTTATATTTAACATCCAGGCGGCACGGTGGCTTAGTGGTTAGCATGTTCGCCTCTGGGTGGAGTTTCCATGTTCTCCCCGTGTCTGCGTGGGTTTCCCCCGGGTTCTCCGGTTTCCTTCCACAGTCCAAAAACATGGATCAAGTCAATTGAGTTCTCCAAATTGCCCCATTGTGTGTATGCGCGCGTGTCTGTGTGAGTGAGTTTGTGTCCAGCGATGGATTGGCGCCCTGTCCTGGGTGTATCTGCCCAGCGCCCGAAACGTTCTCCCCTGGATGGGCATGGGGAACCCCACTGCGACCCTAATATAGGATAAAGCGGAAGATAATAAATGAATGAATATTTAACATCCACTCTGACATATTTATATACATAATACTTACTCCAAAGCTGTGGGTGGTGCTACCTCATTATTGTCTTCCAAATTCTTATGCTTTACAAAAGGTAGAAGGCAAGGGAAATTAAATGTTACACACTCAAGATACAGTATGGTCCCTAAAATATTAAATAAATGTTGCATCCCATATCAAACTAATATGGGACACAATTTTCCTAAAAGATTTCCGCTTTTCCAAACAGTGATGTTTCTTACAAAACCCACTTCTTTTAAGAATATAGGCTACATGATACTCCACCACGTCCTTAAAACTGTAAAATGTGACAGTGAGTGTTTTCAGTGGTGCGTGGTGGACTATCAGAATGCATACATCAGAACACCGCTGCAGACATGTAAGAACACATAATAACCGACAGTGTTAAAGTAATTCATACCCTAATCATCTCCTGAGGCTGATACTGTATGGAACATTATGATCGATTTAGTATCTGGCTGTGCTTTTTAAATATCTATTAAATATATAATATATGTTTTTTACTACTTATAAGTATACACATTTCCTGAATTTAAACGTTTGACAGTAGAGGTCAGTTTTAGTTGTCTTTATTTAATAGTAAATAGACTTGACCTGCACAGTAAGAATTAGACTTATGTTCTTATCACGATTGATCTTATTGCACTTTATTTGACTCTTTTTATTAAACGTATTAAATTAAATTAAATTAAATTTATTAATTTGTATTTCGGCGGCACGGTGGCTTAGTGGTTAGCACATTCGCCTCTCAGCACTAGGGATTCCCGGTTCGAATCCCCATCTGGGTGGATTTTTCATGTTCTCCCCGTGTCTGCGTGGGTTTCCTCCGGGTTCTCCGGTTTCCTCCCACAGTCCAAAAACATGGATCAAGTTAATTGAATTCTCAAAATTGCCCCATTTAGAGTGTGTCTGTGTGAGTGTGTGCCCAGCGATGGATTGGCGCCCTGTCCTGGGTCTATCTGCCCAGTGCCCGAGACGTTCTCCCCTGGATGGGCATGGGGAACCCCACCGCGACCCCAATAGAGGATAAGCGGGAGATAATGAATGAATGAATGGATGAATTTGTATTTCAATAAAAGGTTGAAAAATGATTTTTTTAATTAGATTTTTTAAAAACTTTAAATATTTAATGTTTATATATATATATATATATATATATATATATACATATATATATATAGAGAGAGAGAGAGAGAGAGAGAGAGAGAGAGAGAAATGAATCATATTGAATTGTATTATGGAAAATTCTTAAGTATCAAAAATAATTGAATCAATAGCAAATTGTCATGAAGGCTCCGATTTACACCCCTAATCTGCACTCACAGTTTTATTATAATATTGCAAGGTTATATCAGGTGATGCGTAGATAAAATTTGATTGGTCATTAACAGTATTTTAGCAATAAAGTTTTTGATACAGTTGTTTAAAGTAACAGCTTATTGCTATTACTAATGTTTAATAATGCTGTTGTAAAAGCATTACCTATTTTTAAATCAATAAAATATAAGTCCTGTCAGATTTCTCTTTTTGCTATTGAGTGTTAATAGCCTTCAGGATATATTTTAATCTCTCTCCACTGTGTTCTCTGTTACTACATTCTCCCTGCTTCATCTTGTAAGACTTGTAAAAATAATGATCTCAGCATTGTCTCCCTTTTAGTTTATCTTATGTAGTTACATAATGAATCTTACTACTAATCTATGGTTACATAATAAATTACAATAGAACAAAAACATACAAATATATGAGACTTATATCATCGACTTGTTCTCAGATGGCCGTGGAGAAGGTGCGTGGTATCAGTCGACTAGAGCAGCTCTGTGAGGAGCTGTCGGAAGAAGAGCGAGCAAAAGAGCTGAAACAGGAGAAGAAGAGGCAGAAACGCAAGAACAGACGCAAAAACAAGTGCGGTTATGAGCAAGAGGTTGAGGGATACAAAGAGGAATGCCTGAATGAGGTAGGAGGAAACCTTTTGGTACTTTTTAAATGTTAACTAAAAAAATAAAAAAATAAATAAATTTAAGACTGTCTCCTCTTTGTGAAGTGTTTAACAGAGTCAGTAGACGGCAGGTGTAAACCCTGTTACAACAGTGAGCCGGTCATTGTACCAACTGTGGGCTCCACTTTCAGCTGCGCTAATCCCTCGCTCCTGGGTTCCCCCACCATCAAGAAAGGTACAAAACTTATTGTATCTGCAGGAGGGTAATTACAAGAATAACATTTATAAGTAAGATATCTGATGCTGCTTATTCAGGCAGTTATTTTATCAGCCAATTAGATTTTAAGTGATTTACAAGTTAGAGTACAGGGTTGGCCAATGATGCATTACCCCTGGAGCAATGAGACTTGATCAAAGGCTCTATATTGGTAACTTTGGTGGACTTGAACTCTAAACCTTTGGACTTTAGCAAAATTGGTAAAAATGTAATTTTATTGACTATGGAACTAAACTACTGGAATCTTGGGATTTTTACTTCTCAAAATCTTTAGGGGTAGTTTATATGTATTTAATTTTATATATTAAGGGAAATTAAGTAATTTTGCACATTTTATTTACCAATAGAAATGCTCTGTTTTATTTATTTATTTATTTATTTTTTATTATTATTATTATTTTTTGTGTTCAGCTGTAGCAACTGATGTACTATTTATTATACAATCCTACAAAACCCCTGTGCAATGCCTATCAACCTCCTCTTCTGTGGCTTAGCACAGACTGGTTATATTTAAAAAAAACTAAATGATTTTAATGGAAATGAGGCACAGAGATGACTCACTGATCTAATCCTTGTTTATTTAGGTTTGTCACCTCACAGCAATGTCAGCGATTGTGGCTATTCCTCTAGTATGGAAGGTAGTGAAACGTGTTCCAGAGAAGGCTCTGACGTGGCCTGCACCGAGGACATGTGTAACCATGATGAAATAGGTACCAATTTGTTTTGAAATAGTCAATTCTTTTCTTATGCTGAATTTGAATGTTAAGATTCTATAAGTGGTTTTCAGCCCTGGCCATGGACCCTGTTCCAATTGTGTACTGTAAACTCATTATCATACTTCACATAAAAAAAAACTTTATAAACTGAAGTTTTTGGTGCATCACTGCTGTTTGATACTGTACATCTGATACTGTTTTGCCATCTTAATTTCCACAAAAAGATAATCTATCTCTTTTGTTTAATGTAAATATAGTCGGTTAATTTGAGTACGTCATAGGATTTCTGGTTTAATATCTGGCAGTGGCAGGGACGTAGAGGAACGGATGGCGCTGGGGTAGAGGAAAGATTCAAAGGCCGATCCAAAAAAAAAAAAAATACAGTATAAAATAAACTTATCATTATCTTCTGCTTAATCCTATACTAGGGACTAGGGTTGCCAGAGGGGTTCTCTATCCAAGGGAGAACTCTTTCGGGTGTTGGGCAGGAAAGGCCACCAATTCATCGCTGAGCACACACACACTCTCAGATACAGACACACGTATACGATATGGGACAAATTAGAGCTGCCAATTTACTTTGTATACATGTTTTTGTACTGTGGGAATTATGTTTGTCATAGACAAACTGACAGTCAGGCCTTCGGGAACTACAGAGCAAACCAATTAGAATAAATTGGCATCTGTTTTTTTCTTTTTTTCTTTTCAGCTAGTTGCCAGTTGAGTGTTCATTTTGAATTTAGCCTTAAAAGTGTTAATTAAATGACTATAAAGTTTTCTGACTATACTTATCTGGCTTCTTTATAAACCTATACTAATTAGTCTTTTAGCATGACTGTAAAGACTCCATTCCTCATTGTTGCAGGAGAGTATTCATGCAGTCGTCACTGTTCTGAAGACAAAGTGGAGGATGGAGAGGACAGCTGTGTGGAGTGCTGGGCAAACAGTGAAGGGCATACCAAGGGCAAAACCAACAAAAGGAAGAAAAGAAAAAGCAAGTGTTTGTTGGGTTCAAACGAGCATGTGAGTAGTACTTAAAGGACCGACTTAAAAACATTTTCAGATTAATTTTGTAAAATGAAATGTAATCTGGTTTGCCTCTATAATTGTGTTGGGCCTTAAGTGCTGGTGCCTTGAATGTGTGGTAGAGGTGATGCAGAGCGGTGTATGAAGGTCTAGCCTCTCGACTATAAAACATCTGTTTATGCTTGTGGAGTATTTATTTAGGACAAGGTTTTTTTTTTATTTTATTATTTTTTTTAATGTATTTAGTTTTTTTTTTTTTTTTTTTGTAGTTTTCTAGTGGTTAGCCTGGGGTCACAAGTCAATCTGGTCCCCAAAAAGCTTGAATATATATTGGAAATTGGATTTTGACTTAATATTTAATTACTTTTTGGATTTTACTGATCCTACTGACCAAGAACTATAGCACAGTAATAAAAAAAGTAAGATCATGTATATAAAGACACCGAAGTCTTCCTTTTATCGCCAGTACATCATTATAATTTGCATGGGTTTTATATTGGTAATTAGTTTTTTTCCAGTGTTGCTGTGCTATTTTTTTATGTTTTGTATACTTTATGTAAAATAACTACAGTAACACTTTTTAATATTGTTTAAATTCCAAACAAAGCAAAGTCTATAATTACATGCTCATCGTAAGACTATATGTGCTATATGTATATCCTAAATACATCTAAAACAAATTTTTTCATGTCCAGCATGGAATGAAGATGGCGGTATGCCCCTCGGATGTCACCTGTAGAGGTTTATCTGGCTCAGAAAACATCCACAGCTCCTCATCTGCACACAACTGCCAGGGTAAAAACATGACTTGCCCAAAGAGGTGCCGTGGTTCACTTCCTCGGGTTAAACAGCAGCAAAAGGGAGGAGTTCCTGGTCATGCACCTTCAAATATCTGTACACAGGCTAATGGCACCACCAAAAGCCTTGCAGAAATGCTGGTGAGTCCTTAATGTCTAATTTTGCATTTTTGGTGATGCTTTGTTTGCATTCTGTTAGAGAAGCTTGTAAGGTCAACAAGGCGCGCTTCAACCTCTGACTGGAGGTTCAACAGCTAAAAAACAAAGCTGGTCCATGTGTGAATGTTCTTAAATTTAAGCATTATATAAATCTGTAAATAAGGAGTGATAGTAATATGGTAATTTAATTGGATGGAACCTGAATATCAATTGGACTTGTGGTCCTGCAGGACCCCCTTAATGGACTCACATACACTCACCGGCCACTTTATAAGGTACACCTGTGCAACAGCTCGTTAACACTTAATTTCTAATCAGCCAATCACATGGCGGCAACTCAGTGCATTTAGTCATGTAGACATGGTCAAGACAATCTCCTGCAGTTCAAACCGAGCATCAGTATGGGGAAGAAAGGTGATTTGAGTGCCTTTGAACGTGGCATGGTTGTTTGTGCCAGAAGGGCTGGTCTAAGTATTTCAGAAACTGCTGATCTACTGGGATTTTTACGCACAACCATCTCCAGGGTTTACAGAGAATGGTCCGAAAAAGATAAAACATCCAGTGAGCGGCAGTTCTGTGGGCGGAAATGCCTTGTTGATGCCAGAGGTCAGAGGAGAATGGCCAGACTAGTTCGAGCTGATAGAAAGGCAACAGTGACTCAAATAGCCACCCGTTACAACCAAGGTAGGCAGAAGAGCATCTCTGAACGCACAGTACGTCGAACTTTGAGGCAGATGGGCTACAGCAGAAAAAGACCACACCGGGTGCCACTCCTTTCAGCTAAGAACAGGAAACTGAGGCTACAATTTGCACAAGCTCATCGAAATTGGACAATAGAAGATTGGAAAAACGTTGCCTGGTCTGATGAGTCTCGAGTTCTGCTGCGACATTCGGATGTTAGGGTCAGAATTTGGCGTCAACAACATGAAAGCATGGATCCATCCTGCCTTGTATCAACGGTTCAGGCTGGTGGTGGTGGTGTCATGGTGTGGGGAATATTTTCTTGGCACTCTTTGGGCCCCTTGGTACCAATTGAGCATCGTTGCAACGCCACAGCCTACCGGAGTATTGTTGCTGACCATGTCCATCCCTTTAAGACCACAATGTACCCAACATCTGATGGCTACTTTCAGCAGGATAATGCGCCATGTCATAAAGCTGGAATCATCTCAGACTGGTTTCTTGAACATGACAATGAGTTCACTGTACTCAAATGGCCTCCACAGTCACCAGATCTCAATCCAATAGAGCATCTTTGGGATGTGATGGAACGGGGAATTCGCATCATGGATGTGCAGCCGACAAATCTGCGGCAACTGTGTGATGCCATCATGTTAATATGGACCAAACTCTCTGAGGAATGCTTCCAGCACCTTGTTAAATCTATGCCACAAAGAATTGAGGCAGTTCTGAAGGCAAAAGGGGGTCCAACCCGTTACTAGAATGGTGTACCTAATAAAGTGGCCCGTGAGTGTATATGTTTCCAGTTGTTAGTTTTCCATTTGTTTAATATTTGTACATAGCTGTCCTACATTGTTGTTGCTGCCTGGCCGCTCAAGGAGGATGAGTCCCCATTGAGTCTTGGTCCTCCCAAGGTTTCTTCCTTGAATAACAAAATAAAAGGGAATTTCTTCTTGCCACTGTCGCTTCGGCTTGCTCTTTGGGGGTTTAAAGGCTTTTCATTCTGTAAAGCTGCTTTGTGACAATGTACTGTTGTAAAAAGCGCTATATAAATAAATAACTTGAAATTAAACTTAACTTAATCTGTCTCTTGATGACGAACAACTATACAAAAACAAAAAAAGAGCATTCTTGTTCTGTGTATCAGTTTAAACCCTAAAAAACTGGCTCATCATTGGCTGAATCATCCTCAAGACTCAAGAGTATCCTCAAGACTGATGTCTTGTATCGTGGGATGTCAGACGTAATATTTTGTGATTTATGTGGCCGGCCAATCAAAGTCTGCGACATGCCACAATGTTGTGACCACCTCGGTGGCCAATGGTAGCATATTTTAAGGACTCAACATGGGCACCTTTTTTGAACAACAATCAAGCTTATAATTAATGCTTACTAATCTAATGCACCCCAAATAAGACCCCTTTACAGTAAAGACCTATCTAGGTACATGAGCAACACACAACTATTGTGCAGTCAGAAACAGACACTAGAAATCATGGAGTTGCATCTTGAGACCTGGTTCTTTTTCTTAAAACCTCCAATATTATTGCTGAAACTTGTAAATACAGTGATGAATAGAGCGTAATGAGGATAAACTATCAGCAGCACACTAAATGTAATGTCACATTTCAATGGAAAGTCCTCATCCCCTTCTGTATGCATAAGCCCAACGGCTGTGATGAACTGTCCAAATGACCAAATGTTACTATTTTAAGAAAACAATCTTATATATTATTTTATTATTATTTATTTATTTATTTATTCGGGCAGCACGGTGGCTTAGTGGTTAGCACGTTCGCCTCTCCGCGCTAGGGATTCCCGGTTCGAATCCCCATCTGGGTGGAGTTTCCATGTTCTCCCCGTGTCTGCGTGGGTTTCCTCCGGGTTCTCCGGTTTCCTCCCACAGTCCAAAAACATGGATCAAGTTAATTGAATTCTCAAAATTGCCCCGTTTAGAGTGTGTCTGTGTGAGTGAGTGTGTGCCCAGCGATGGATTGGCGCCCTGTCCTGGGTCTATCTGCCCAGCGCCCGAGACGTTCTCCCCCCCCCCCCCCCCCCCCCCCCCCCCCCCCCCCCCCCCCCCCCCCCCCCCCCCCCCCCCCCCCCCCCCCCCCCCCCCCCCCCCCCCCCCCCCCCCCCCCCCCTTTATTTATTTATTTTAAACAATTTGAGCTATTATGTATAAAAGATGCTCACTTATTTTTAGACAAGTGTTCTTTTTTTTTGGTGCATCCCTAAAACAAAATGTGAATTCAGGAACACCTTTTAGTGTTAAAGCTTTTAACTGTTTGTTCCTTGTGAATTTTTGCTGTGGCAGAATGAAGCAGATGCCTCGCTGGATGAGGTGAACTGCCTAACGCAGGACGAGATCCGGTCGTTTGTGGAAGAGAACAAGTCTTTCTACAGAACACGAGACCAGTACCGGCAGCATCTGAAGGACCGGTTCACCAAATACTGCCTCACCACTGTGATAACAGAACAGCTGCTACCTGCAGCCGGCATCAAATGAGTCCTATTGTAACCCCCACCCAATTTACTTACATACACACATGCACACGTACATGGTTACCTCTGTCATGACTTTGCTTTAAAAATATAAAATTTGGTTATAAACAGAATGGATCTGTAGTTAAAAGGGTATTTTTTTTTGTTTGTTGGGAAATGGATTCACCCTCCATCAGTTGATTCCTTGCATCAGTCATCTCTATTTTTCCTTGTACTTCTATCACACTGATTTTATACCCCTCACAGGCAGTTGGGTTTTGTTTATTACTGGATTTATTAATTAAGTGGCTAATAAGTGCACGGTGATTTTCCTCAGGCTTGCAGACTATATCTTTAGGAGGAGATAGTCTTTCTGTCTTATGGTTTCTAGAACATTTCGATGTCTCATGAGTTTGTTTTCTTTTAGTGGCAGATTGTTGTACAAGTATATGTACAGAAACAAAATGATCTGAATATAAAAGATTTTACAGATAAATGAACATCCATTTCTAAAAGTGTTTGGGTGTAATGTTGAGCGCAATGTGCAGAATTGACTAAATAAAGAGTATTTATTAATACGCATCTGAAGAACTGCTGTGTTTTGTTTAAACCCTTTTGATTGAGTTTCGGTGTGTAATTGGTGACAGGCTTTGTTTTCTCAATGAAATAAAAAATTTCCTTTAAAACAGTTTTTAGAATCCATCATACCTGTGACTACACTAATGTGTACTAGTATACAGTAAATGTTTGAAGACTCCTTTTTTACTCCATTGTCTATTTTCTCCACTTACCATGTAGAGTCCTGCTCACTGTTATTAGCACCCCTGGAGTTTTAAGTATATAATGTGAAATAGCTCCTGAAAAAAAATGTATCCCGTGTCAACAGTTTATTTCTATAAAGAAGTCGTTTGATACAAAAGAGTAAATGATGAACATTTAATACCACAAACATTTGAAGAAAAATAATTAAAAAACCTAAAGCTTGTCTGTGTAACTGGTATTGGCACCCTTTACAATTAAGCAGTATGAAAGTGCATTTTGAATCACCTGTGCTAAATCACAAATGAGATTAACCTGTGATGTGTAAGGGCCCATGTTAGATCAAGTGAATGATGACTTCAGTGCTTTAAAAGAACCTCCCCATATTTTGTCAGAGTGACAAAGGAGCTGTGAGGACATCAGAAATGCTATTATTACTGGACTTTAATAGAATTTAAAATTCACGTTTTAACAGTTTGCAAGACGTTATGGTTCTTGGGGGCTACATAAAGTTTTATATGAAATTTATGCAGAATTATAAAAATAGGGCGGCACGGTGGCTTAGTGGTTAGCACGTTCGCCTCTCAGCGCTAGGGATTCCCTGTTCGAATCCCCATCTGGGTGGAGTTTCCATGTTCTCCCCGTGTCTGCGTGGGTTTCCTCCAGGTTCTCCGGTTTCCTCCCACAGTCCAAAAACATGGATCAAGTTAATTGAATTCTTAAAATTGCCCCATATAGAGTGTGTGTGTAAGTGAGTGTGTGCCCAGCGATGGATTGGCGCCCTGTCCTGCGTCTATCTGCCGAGCGCCCGAGACGTTCTCCCCTGGATGGGCATGGGAAACCCCACCGTGACCCTAATAGAGGATAAGCGGGAGATAATGAATTAATTAATTATAAAAATAATTTCTAAGAGGTTCGAAAAAAAATCTATCAGAATCAGGTTTTTTTTTGCCAAGTATGTTACACACAAAAGGAAAGGTTTCGGAATGATGGTGTCACTCCAGAATGAAAAGAAGTGATTTACTAACTGCACTTTATTTGTGGCGCTGTAACTACAGCCCTGCTGGTTTACATAGAGGTCGCCAAACCCACGCGTTTGGAAAGCTAAGTCGCGTACTGCAGTTTTAAGGCGTAAGGAAGCTAAAAACAATGCGGGCGGCGACAGCAACCCAAACCTTCTCTCTTTGCTTTGTCACCTAATATCTAATAGTGAGTGCAGAAAGGATCGTGTTTCCTTATCAGCAAAGAAGAGCTAACTGAGAAAGAGTCAGATAAAAAGAGCTGAACAGACGGACAGACAGACAGACTCATTCTGCTGGACGGCTTGCTTTCCGCGTGGGTGATTGATTCAGTTTAGTGTGGCGTTCAGGAGCGAGTTGATCTTTATTCGGTGACAGCTGGCGGCGTGTGGATCTTGCAGGCGGGCAGCGGGCAGCGCTGGGGCAGGATGGAGCGGTGGAGGGGCAGAGTGGCTCTGGTGACCGGAGCTTCAGTGGGGATCGGAGCGGCTGTGACCCGCGCCCTCGTGCAGCAGGGCATGAAGGTGGTCGGCTGCGCCAGGAGTGTCGACAAGATCGAGGTAACCTGTCTGCTCGCGATCGAGGCCTCGCACTTTAGTGGCACTGATTCAGATCACAGCGATAATCAGTGCTTCGATCCGCATCGATTACTCGCCAACAGAAGTTCCTGAACTAGTCATCTCTTCATCGTTACACACCAGCAACGCGTTGCACCGTGATGACAAGATCGTCCTCGTTATCTAATTAGAAAAGCGTGGAATCAGAGGAACCACGCCCATCAACATCATCATCATTATCATCATCATAATATCACAGGTCCTACACGCCCGGCGTACACTACCAATACAGGCTTTAAATAAGTTCTTAGAAACCTTTTATTCATTCATTCATTATCTCCCGCTTTATCCTCTATTAGGGTCGCGGTGGGGTTCCCCATGCCCATCCAGGGGAGAACGTCTCGGGCGCTGGGCAGATAGACCCAGGACAGGGCGCCAATCCATCGCTGGGCACACACTCACTCACTTAAACACACTCTAAATGGGGCAATTTGGAGAACTCAATTAACTTGATCCATGTTTTTGGACTGTGGGAGGAAACCGGAGAACCCGGAGGAAACCCACGCAGACACGGGGAGAACATGGAAACTCCACCCAGATGGGGATTCGAACCGGGAATCCCTAGCGCTGAGAGGCGAACGTGTTAACCACTAAACCACCGTGCCGCCCTAGAAACCTTTTATGTATCTTTTATTTACATGTCCTTCCAGCGTGTTTTACATTTAGTCATTTAGCTTTTATCCAAAGCGACTTACAAATGGGTTAGCATGTTCTCTCAGCGCTAGGGATTCCCGGTTCGAATCCCCATCTGGGTGGAGTTTCCATGTTCTCCCCGTGTCTGCACGAAACGTTCTCCCCTGGATGGGCATGGGGAACCCCCCCCCCCCCAACGACCCTATAATAGGATAAAGCGGAAGATAATTGATAGATGGACTTACAAATGAGAACACCACAAGTCAGTAGTTATGGAAAAAACAGCTACACTGTAGTATTATCAAACCTGATTGTTATATGATGCTGCGCCTCCCCCCCCTTTTATTATTATTATTTTTTTTTACATCAGGTATTTTTTAAAAAGATGCTTCTTCAGTAGCTTCTTAAAACTGTCAAGTGACTCTGCCTTACTGACAGAGTTGGGAAGATCATTTTACCATTTTGCAGTGCTTGATTGTTAGTCCAGCAGTCATTTCAAATGCTTTTAACTGTTTGAGTTTGGGGAAGGTCCCTTCCTGTTCCAGACTGTCTGCATTAAATTTAAGCAATATTCATAATTTAAGTCAACATTAATGGCTCCAACAGATTATAAAGATCAACCCTACTAAACATCTAAGTGCCCATCATCATAGATGCTCCTTGGCTTCAATCAGTGGCGGCTGTGCATTTCACACCTAGGTCTTCATTAATGCTCCAGCAGAATGAATCCACATGTCAATAACTATTTTATGGCTCTAAAACATCATATTATACAGATATGCAGTATAAAGAGCCGTTGCATCACAGATAGATAACTTGTGTAGCCATCACCAAATCAACAAAATTGCAATATTATTTAGGAAAATAAGTCACCAAAAATCCTGATTACATCCTGATTATTTCTACACAAAATGAATCTTCATTTATTTCTTAAATAAAGTTGAATTAATTTCATCAAGAAATTCTATCAAAACTTTTGCTGAAAATCGAGTCCTATTTTTGTAATAAGCTTTACTTGGCTGAAAATGTCTGCTTGACCAAAGTAGTAAATTCTGTGTGTGTGAATACTCTGACATAACATAAGCCTGTTGGAGGGCCTTCATGTTACCAACTCAAAATTTGATTGGTTGAAGCAACAGTTCCATTGACCCTTATTTTATGCCGGGAAGCGGACAAATAATTTGAAATTATTCAATAAGTTTTCATGGAAAAAATATAATTAACAACAGTTTGGGATTTAGATATTTTTAGGTCAGCAGAGAAGGACTTGATGGCCCTGACAGACTCCACTGGCTTCAATGAGCCAAACACTATTTTAGATCCTTTGAATGTGTACCTGAAACAAGGAGTTGGTGTAAATGGGATGTGATGTTTGGTTTGCATTTGTTTAGCATTTAATGTAGAGATGACATCAAATCATTTAAACTTGTTTGTGTAAGTATAGACCGATTCATGACAGTATGCCAAAGTTTATGTGATGACATGATAAACTTGGGTGTCACAGTGGCATACTGGTTAGCACGTTCTCCTCAGCGCTGGGGATCCAGAATTGGGTGAAGTTTCCTTCCTGGCAGCTCTAAATGGCCCTTATCTAAATTACCCCATATATAGAGAGTGTTTCTGTATGAGTGTGTGCCCAGTGATGGATTTGGCCCTGTCCTGGGTGTATCGGTCCACCGCCCGAAACATTTTCCCTTGGATGGGCATGGAGAACCCCTCATGACCCTAATCCCTAGTAAAGTATTAAACAAAAAATAATTAGATGTGATGATAAGTGTAATTCATTTAAAGAATTCATTTGAAAAGTAAGTGGCTATATCTATTTGAACTTTATGTAGTTTCCTTACAAGGGCTGCATAATATAGGAGAATTAAAATATGCAGTATGTCTGTGGATGCAATAGTAAAATGATACAGGAATTTTCACCTTATGCTTTAACCAGCTCTTTTTGAAAAAAAAAAAAACTTTTCAGTGATCTTTGAAAGAGTATCTACATAAAAACTAAAACTTACACTTTAAAATATCCCCCCCCCCTTTTTGTAGACTGAGCGCTCCAGCATCCCTTTCACCACCCTGTTCAGGATAAGCTGATTAGAAATGAATGAATAAATGAGATCAGTGATCCTGTAATGCTGTGCCACACCCGTGAAGTGCACAGGGTGAAACGAGGACAGGAAATGATTGCTAGTATAATTTGAATAAAAGTTACTTATATTCAGATTTTTCTGACTTAATTACCTTTTGATTAATCCTATGCTGGAGATTGGGGTTTCTCATCCAGTGGAGAAAGATTCAGGCGCTGGCCAGATACATGCAGGACAGGGCACAAATCCACTGCTGGGCACATACTTAAACAGACACAAACACACGTTATATATGGACAATTTAGATCGTGGCATTTTATAGCAGCCAATTCACCTTGAATCCATGATTTTGGACTGTGGGAGGAAGCTGGAGAATCCAGAGAAAACCCACACAGACACAGAAAACACAGGAGAAAACATGAAAATTCTATCTAGATCATGATTAGAACCTGAATCCCTAGTGCTGAGAGGCAGCTGTGTTAACTACTAAGCCACTGTACCACTCCTCTTTATTTTTATATATTTATTCTTATTTTCACCTTGATTGCAGAAACCGTTCCTTGAGAAATACATTGACCAAAAATATTGTTTCTAAACCCAATGTCAGTTATTTTGTCAGTTTCACTTACCATATGTTTTATAGTTTTTATAGTGTTTTTCTCCAATAATAAAGACCAACATAGAGTTATTTCTATTTGGGTGTTAAAGTACTAGAGTGACAATGGTGTGGTGTTGTGTTAATGTCTGTATCTATGGTAATGAAGAATTAGACGCAGCACAGTGTGAGTCTATTCACTGTACACTTTATTACACACATTTACCTTAATTCTCCACTTTGGTGATATAAAATCTGAGACAGTAGCTTGTTTACTGTTTCATAGTTTGTGTTTGTCACCCTCTAATTTCTCTTCACTGCAGGATGTTACTGCCTGGACATTTATGGCTAGTGGATTATTCTCAGATCCATTCATACCAGTGCAATCCAAACTAACCACATCAGCACTGGTGTTTCTGCACAAAATTTGGATATGACCTCATTTTGCACAATACAGATGCATTTGTTGATCCAGTGGCTGACTGTTTTAAATAACACTTGCTTTTCTAAATTACTCCTGAGCCCATGTGGCTATATGAATCACAGTACCTTGACAGATTCTTAAATTACATCACCTACAATGGTTGTTGTGTATGGCGCTGGGATTTATCTTGAACCCCTGAATCTTTTAGTGATGTTATTAATCATAGAGGAATTAAAGATTTAATTCTGTGTAATTTTCCTCTGATGTACGTGGGCTTTCAGATAACTGACCATGTTTATTGGCACAGAGTGATCACTAAGTCATGATGCAGTAACAGACCAAGCAACGAAATACTAAGAGTTATATACTGTAAGTCACTTAATTCTCCACTTTGGTGATATAAAATCTGAGACAGTAGCTTGTTTACTGTTTCATAGTTTGTGTTTGTCACCCTCTAATCTCTCTTCACTGCTCACAGGATGTTACTGGCTGGACATGTATGGCTAGTGGATTATTCTCAGATCCATTCATACCAGTGCAATCCAAACTAACCACATCAGCACTGGTGTTTCTGCACAAAATTTGGATATGACCTCATTTTGCACAATACAGATGCATTTGTTGATCCAGTGGCCGACTGTTTTAAATAACACTTGCTTTTCTAAATTACTCCCGAGCCCATGTGGCTATATGAATCACAGTACCACGACAGATTCTTAAAGTACATCACCTACAATGGTTGTTGTGTATGGCGCTAGGATTTATCTTGAACCCCTGAATCTTTTAGTGACGTTATTAACAATAGAGGAATTAAAGATTTATTCATTCATTATCTCCCGCTTTATCCTCTATTAGGGTCGCGGTGGGGTTCCCCATGCCCATCCAGGGGAGAACGTCTCGGGCGCTGGGCAGATAGACCCAGGACAGGGCGCCAATCCATCGCTGGGCACACACTCACGCACACAGACACACTCTATATGGGGCAATTTTGAGAATTCAATTAACTTGATCCATGTTTTTGGACTGTGGGAGGAAACCGGAGAACCTGGAGGAAACCCACGCAGACACGGGGAGAACATGGAAACTCCACCCATATGGGGATTCGAACCGGGAATCCCTAGTGCTGAGAGGCAAACGTGCTAACCACTAAGCCACTGTGCCTTGGTGAATTAAAGATTTAATTCTGTGTAATTTTCCTCTGATGTACGTGGGCTTTCAGATAACTGACCATGCTGTTTGGCACAGAGTGATCACTAAGTCATGAGCTTAATGCAGTAACAGACCAAGCAACCAAATACTAAGAGTTATATACTGTAAGTCACTTTAAGACTTATCTTTTCTAATATTTTTGCTCAGTTTATCAGTATCTAGAAATTTCAGCTAGCTTTCAAGATCGGCCAGGTGAGAGTTGGCATCTTTAAGTCTTTCCACAGACTTTTTAATAGATATTTACCCTCTACTACAGTCATGTTTAGCTGAATGTTGTCATTTTGTTGTCAGATGCTCTTGATAGTGTAATACTGCCACCACCATGTTTCAGCATATTGGAACGGTATTAACTAGGTTATAAAGTGATCTATTTTGCTTACTGTACTTAAACACAGAAACACACACATATACACACACTGAGTAAAGTGAGCACACATGCCTGGAGCAATAAGCAGCCTTGTACTCACCACCTGGGAAGCAATTGGGGTTAGGTGCCTCTCCTAAGCGCACTTCAGCCATAGTACTTGGTGGAACTGGTTATAAAACCAGAGACCTTTAAGTTGTCAGATTTTTTCCTTAACCACAAGCCTACAACTGCTCATAGATGTGCAGTACTTCTTCTTTCTCTGCTGCTTAAGCTATTGTCCTGTCAGCCCTAAAAGTCTCTTTAATAATTTGCATGTTGTTTAACCTACTTATTTTATGCAGTCTTCCATGTGTCATTTACTTCAGCCACAGTTAAATCCTAATGTATAGAGTGCGACAGAATGATTGTTCTTTTATCTCTGCACTGCATGTTTAAAGCACCATTAGAGTAATTGTTTTATTCTTTTTTAGCTTCCTGAGCAGGAGCATACTTGCCAGACTGCCAACGTTTTAGTGTTTAGTATTGTGCCATGTCTCACATGTTTCAACATAATTCAAGATTTTGTGATCATTGGAAAGCTATATAGGTATTCTTTTATATGAGTGCCCTGACATTCCATATGCTTTATCAAAATTAGATTCATGGACAAATAGTTATGAATATGGTTCCATACTAAGCCTGAATAAAGAAACCTTTAAGGACTTGGGTTCTGAAATTCCTGGAGGTCCCCTAAAATTTAAATTCAGGACCCTGGATAGCAACCATGTGTTTTAACGGGGCATGGGCTTCCAAAGAAAGGACTGTTTTAAATCACAGTACTTGGTTTTCCTAATAATTGCGCTCATTAGGTGCTAGAGATGTTTTTGTACTGGTTACCATCAGGTTCATGTTGCCCTAAGCTGTGGTAAAGATTGTGTAGCATATAGACTTCATTCATGACACATTTGGAACTGGATTTTTGGAAACAAATCTTTTTATCAGAATATCGGTAGCTGCTTTAGCACTTTAGCTTAAAAGAAAATAAGTGTTCGCAAAACAGTAGGCACTGTACAGTAGGCACATTTGTTCAGCCGTCTTTTGGTGGTCATGGGTATTATATTCCAGATTGCTCTTGGACCAAATGTTTTCAACTCTTACACTGTCACCCAATACTGTAATTCATACTTGTAGCAAGTCCAGTCGGTAAGTCTCCAGTCGGTAAGTGTTTCTACATTCATGTTGTTTGTCATGAGAAAAGTAAAATAATACAGAGCAGTAGACATCTTGGTGTTTTTCCCTTGCTTGCATCATAAAGATAACATAAGCAGATGGATGTGACTACTAAGCCAGTCCGTTCAGTTCCCTGGTTTACTTTAAGATCACATCATGTTTTAAAAATAGATTATACAGGCTTCAGGTATTCCATTGCTAGTGCCTGCAGCCTTGTGCTATAGATAAGAGCATAGTTCTTTTCTTAAACCTGTCTGAATAGCATGTCAGTATCACTGAGATCAAATGAAATATGCTTAAATATACTGAAAATAACACCTACCTTTATGTTGAAGTACAGTTAATATTAGATCTCAGCGTGTTTTTCTGCTAGTATCATGAATTTGCAGTATTTTCAAAATAATTTTGGACAACTATAGTTTGGTCATTTGTTTGAGTTTAACATGCAGACAGCGTAAATGGCTACTTCCTGAGAGGAATGTTAACAGTCACAAAACATTAATATTTCCAAATTAAATATACTTTGAAAGTGGGACAAAATGGAAGCTAAGTGCTCCATCACAATGATGCTCTGAAATAACTGCAGTAAAACGTCTCTTCTTATCTTATTATCTTCCACTTAATCCTACACTAGGGACTAGGGTTGCAGTGGGGTTCCCCATGCCTATCCAGAAGGAAACGTTTTGGGTGCTGGGAAAGGAGACCAATCTATGGAAAATAGGTACCACATCACTTTTACACTAGGCAGCTGGTAGGACCAACATAATCCATTTGGCTGATCTCATACTTTTGGGAAAGATACATAAGAAGCTAAAGCAGAGCATAATGATGAGGGCATTAATGAGGGCAGCACAGTGATACAGTGGTTGGTGAAGTGTATATGTTATCCATGTGCCTCCAGCGTCTGTTTTCTTCCAATGTCCAAAGCCATGATGATGTAGGTTCGACTTGCAAAATTTTCCTTGCTCTCAGCTAATGTTATATTTCATTACACATAACACACTATGACAATTTCCATCAGCTGCACTCTTCACAACAAATACAGTGATAACTACATGGACAAGTTTTGGGACACACAGTTCAATTTAAGTGTTTTATTCGGTTATCAAAAGTGTAGAAAACAATCAACTGTATTATAAATAAAGGTATGGCTGGATGATTGGCTCAAAACTACGTCAGAGATTGTGAGCCAGGACCTTTTAACCAACGTCAGTATCTGACCTCTGTATGAATAGTTTAAATAATAGTTGTTATTATTTTAAAAGTTAAGAGTTTAAAAGTATTGTCCACTGCAAGACAATGTGCAACTAAAAAAATATTCCTTGTTTATTTCCCATTTAATAGAACTGCCTAAGCTCTGGGTTCTAGCGCTGATTCCACAGAGTTGCCACAGTACAGCAAGGCACTGAACACTTCATTTAAACCGCAGTCTCAGACCTTAATTGTCTTTTACAATTATGGTTTGTTCAGTTATTGTTATTAAATAACATTTGATGCAAACTTTAATAGTTCCCAAAGTTCCTCCCTACTATCAGCAGCAATGGGCTCCACTAGCTATAGTGCATTATGAAATTCTAAAAAAAATAAATAAATCAATAATTTAGGGATGTTTGGGATTTTTTATTAAATAATATGCTGTAATTATTACATTATATTAAATTCTAGTCATTATTCATGTAGTATTGCTGTACATGTTATGCCTTTGGTGGAATGATACATCTAAAATTTCAGGCACACCTCTCAGTAATTGCACCTTTCTCAAAACCTGTATTGCCACATTTTCCAGAAATGGTTTCTCATACAGTTGCTGTACACATTTACCAAGAAAGATTAAAATACAAATAATAACAATAACAATAGTTTCATGACTTTGTTTCTTGGTGTTATTTGGTACTTTGCTGATGTCAGAAACTCCCTAAGTTACCTTTTTTGAAACTAATGTGATTGCTCTTGGCTGCTTTAATTAGTAAGTGAACAGTAAAAGCTTTGTCATAGCAGTATCTTAGTTGTCCTGTTATTCCTGCTATTATATAATCATTTCAAAATTGAGATTTTAATTCCTGTGACAGGTTTGCAATAGTTCCTTGGTGTTTATGATGCTTGGGTAGCTTCTAAACTCTGGTACCGCAGAATATTTATAGATTTTATGTGACAAGTAAGTTGCAATTAGGGGGAAATATTTAATTAATCAGGAAATCTAATGACGATTGGTTGCACTACAATAAAATGTAATGTTGAGATCTTATGTAAGTTCTACTTTTGATAGAACACACATGTACACCTATGACCTGGTTATTGAACTACACTTTATATAAACCACTTTTCTATAAACCAGTCATTCATGAAGTCAATTAATGGCAACCAAAAAATCATTTATTACTATTTCCATGGGGCGGCATGGTGACTTGGTGTTTAGCACGTTCACCTCTCAGCACTAGGGATTCCCTGTTCAAATCCACATCTGGGTGGAGTTTCCATGTTCTCCCCATGTCTGCGTGGGTTTCCTCCAGGTTCTCCGGTTTCCTCCCACAGTCCAAAAACATGGATCAAGTCAATTAAGTGCTCCAAATTGCCCCATATAGAGTGTGTTTGTGTGAGTGAGTGTGTGCCCAGCGATAGATTGGCGCCCTGTCCTGGGTGTGTCTACCCAGCGCCTGAGACGTTCTCCACTGGACGAGCATGGGGGAACCCCACCTCAACCTTAATAGAGGATAAAGCAGAAGATAATGGATGGATGGACTATTTCTATGGGTGGGGATGGTTTGCTGCCTCCATCAACAGATCAGCATTAATGTTTATCTCTGACTGTGCTAGCAAATACAACAATACAGTGCTGAGTTTTCAGGTGGGAACAGTGCAAAAATTTTGACACATACTTTTTTCTCCATTATCTATTTTCTCCTCTTTCCATACTTGTAGTAGTAGATGTACTTTGTAGTTTCATAATTACACACTGTAGTTCATCTGTTTTTTTTCCAGCAGTGTCACTGAGGTGTTTCAACCCCCTCACTAAAACCCCCTCACTGCATCAGTGTCACTGCACAACTGACAATAAACAATACACCACCCAAATGATACCTGTTCTGTGATGCTCCTGACCAATAGAGAACAGAGAACCAACAAGGGACTAAAAAAAAGAAAACAGATGTACTACAGTCTGTAATTATAAAACTACAAAGTCCATCTATATGGTAAGTGGAGAAAATAGACAATGGAACAAGAAGCTGGTGTGTCAAAACTTTTAACTGGTACTGTGTGTCTGTATATTAGGGCTGGGGCAACACATCAACTATGTTAATGTAATCGATTATAAAAATACGTTGATTTGCATAACTTGCATCAACGCGTCAACAAAATGGCAGCGTCCTACCGGAAAGATGGATTTAAATAAGCTGAAAATCACCCATGTAAATCACACAGTAACACAACAATGTGGTTGTTTTACCACAAATTTACAGATTTACAAAGTGGCTTTTCACAACAGGACAACTGCTACACACAAGCATTTAAAGCACAAACATCCCAATGTGCTTTATCCACATGGCAGCAAAACAGCGATGTCTTTGTCAGGTTTGGTTTACTTGTAATTTTTTTCTTATCTTAGCAAATTATTTTAAGACTTTTAATGCATTTAACGTGTTTCCGTTATTATTAGTGCATTTCTAACCATTTTTGTCGTCCTGTTTAAATACATGCAGCTTTTCTTAATACCGCTCATGTTTTCATATCGCATTCAGATCACTTTGAATGTCAGTGCTTGTATATAGTCAACAAAATAAATGTATAGTCAACATATATAGTCCATAAAATGTCATGTCTTATGTGCCTCAAAGTTCAGTCAGTGCAGCTTATTTTCACCAAGAACCGACTTGTGACCTGGTGATTTAATAATATAAAGTAAACTATTTGAGAAAAAAGATAATTTGATTAAACAGATTTGATGTTTGATAAAGCTGTTAATGCTAAAGCATTTTTGTTTTAGTAGTGCCCTTAGGAATACAGTGTTTGATTAAAAACATATTTCAACATTTAACATTTTTATTGTTCATTATTTTGGAGAAGTTATTTTAATTCCAAACACAATCGCATTAGTGTAATAGTTTTACATATACCTACTGTATATGTATGTATGTATGTATGTGGGTGTGTGTGTACCTGACATGTTATCTCTACTGGAATAGATATTTTTTTGTAACAAACTGCTGCAGTGTCACAGGTTTTTAGGTGGCGGTGATTTTGAATGAAAAAGAATTAAATCATGTATTTAGAAAGATATGTTTAGAAATTGGTTAATGAATGTGACTGTGCTGTTACTATGAATGGAATGCATTTCCTGGCAGCAGCATTGTCAATTATGTTTGAGAGGCAGCCTGAGCTGAGAGCAGTTTGGTTAATGTACTCCGATCAGAGGGAACATTATATCAATTGTTTAATGTGTTAGCTCATCTTACCATAAAGGCACAGTCAGTATTTTTTATAAAAATACTTTGTTTGAGCCACCAATTGACAGAACCACCACATGGCAGGTGTTATTTGGGAGGTAGATGAGTGGCAGTACTGCTGTGATACTAATGTGGTGGTGATGTATTAGTATGTGTTTTGCCAGAAAAAATTTGAATTGAGACAGCTGTGATATTATACTGTGACCCCCTGATTACAGGGATGTGGGAATGACTAACACGAACTGTGCAGATACACAGATGTGTTGGGCTTCTCTTCCTGACTACAAGGTGAAACATTAAGGTTTATCTGTAAATAGACAGTGTTAATAAGCTTTAGTAACACTACTGTGTTTGATTTCACACACTATTACAGTGTTACTGCCACCCTGTTTGACACAGTGAGATTATTCAAATGGTCTGCTCTTAAATGCTTTAAGCACTAAGCTACCATTCGCTATGTACTTGTAGACAATTGTGACCCTGGAGCAAGGTCTGCTATGGCCCGAAATATATTATAAAGAAGAAATGTAACAGTCATTTGACCATGCACCTGCGTTAAATAGCAATGCTGCTTGTGAACATGAGGTGTGTTCAGGTACATTTCTGGTGTATTGCTGTCTTGACGAAAACACAGGGGCACTGTTGACTGAAAACAATCTAGACAGACATAAACAGTCAGTCATTCATTACTACCGAACTAAACGCCGAATAGAACTGAACACTATTAAATATCACTGCATTTGTACAGAGAATGTTTAAAGATAATATTCACTATACTGTGTGGTGTCCATTCACACTAAAATGGAAAACCTCATGCGCATTCTAGGTATCTGCTCTGTTGAATTAGCATGCTAGTCAGCCATAAGTCAGACCGCAGCTGACTCTTAAAGGGAAGTGCCAAGTGACATTCTGATTGGTTTATTGCGTGTTATGCCCAAAACACACCCATGAATACTTAAGGGTTAGTACTGTTCATGCCTTTTGTACTTTTCACTCCACACATGCCCACTTTTTGCTATCATCACAATAGCAGACAAACTTACACACCCAGCGTGGTTGGTGGCTTGCTAAAGATTGCTAAAACAGGGCCCTATGTGTAAATTCTGGCTTAATATAAGTCCCACAATGCAATTCACATATCCTGCAGGCTGCATTAAAAGATTCTGTTCCGTAATGTCATTAAGAAAGGCTCTGAGTTGCTTTGTAAAGATGGCAGAATGGCAAGACAAGGTGACTGAGCTGAATAGGTTTTATACAGCTTCGTGACACTTCTAATGACAACACACCCACATACACCGAGTTTTGGCAGCCAGGGACTTGTTACCATGGAGTGTCTACATTCTTCCACTTCATCTGAATAATTGTTAGTTTTTGTTAAGCTTTGGACAGTTGACAAAGTGCAGTTCTTATTATCTCATTGCTTATGCTTAAGTTAGTTAAGTTAGTTAAACTGAAGAATAACTGGCACAAATAAAAAAACAATGTACTGTACTTCTTCACATAGTCCATGTCTCTCATTTAATCACAATCAGCTCTGTCTATAACTCGTTCTCTGTCAGGTTTTCTTTTTCTCAGTTACTGTGCCTCTCCTTTTGTCCACTTCAATCCTAAACCTCGCCATGTCACTAAAAGTGGGGGTTGCAGCTGATTTACAAATAAAACACAGGGCACACAAGCACTGTCTGTCTAATGGGTTGAACAGGCAAACTATTTTTGCCTACTATAAGTTTGCATATGTCTTTGAAACCTTTGTTTGTAAAACTTTAGTTATAGGCGTGTTAAGTGTTGGGCTCCTGCACTGTAGGTAAAATTAGTCCACTTCAGTCTTTATATATAAATAAACCTTTTCTCAACTGACCAGTATTTAGGGATTGATGTGAAAATTGGTGTAAACACCTGAGCCTAAGGATATTTTGCTGACACAGAGAAACTGGAATCTCTTTAAGTGACTTTACATTGGCCTCACCTACACACAAAGATGCTGACACATTGGAATAAATATCTTCTCATCAATACATTCATTCCTCCATCAGTGCTATTGTATGTAGGTCCGTAAGAAAAAGTCTACCACCAAAAATCTTAAACTTTGTGTATAAAATGTGTATAAATACATAGACACGCATACATATATATCCCCATACATACATACATACATACATACATACAGTATATATAGCTCCGGAAAACTTATGTAAGAGACCACTGCAAAATTATCAGTTTGTCTAATTTTACTATTTTTAAGTAAAATCAACATGCTGTTTTATTCTACGAACCAGTGAAAACATATTTCCAAAATATGTGAATATTTTTCAAACACAAATATTGTCAAATTATTAACAAGAAATCATGCAGTGCTTTCAGACAATAATGCACAGAAATAACAACACCAACTTAGGAAAAGTTTAGAAATCAGTATTTGGTGGAAAACAGTTTTCAATCGATATGATGTATTCTCCACCAGTCTTTAACACTCCTTTTGAGCGATCTAATGCCACTGTGCAACAAATCCAGTCGTGAAATTTCCTCGCTCCTAAATATTTCTCTGTCAACTGTCAGCTGTGTTATAAGAAAATAGAAGTGTTTGGGAACAAAGTGGGGTCAGCGGATGCTGACACATATAGTGTGAAGAGAGCTTCATGGAATGGGTTTCCATGGTTGAGCAGCTGCATCTAAGCCATACATTACCAAGTGCAAAGCAAAGCGTCGGATACGGTGGTGTATTGCACACTTTCACTGTACTCTAGAACAGTGGAGACTTCTTTGGAGTGACGAATTGCACTTCTCTATCTGGCAATCTGAGACTGGGTTTGGCGGTTGCCAGGAGAACGGTACTTGTCTGATTGCATTGTGCCAAGTGTAAAGTTTGGTGGAGGGGGTTATGGTGTGGGGTTGTTTTTCAGTAGCTAAGCTTGGCCCCTTAGTTACAGTGAAAGGAACTCTGAATGCTTCAGCATACAAAGACATTTTGGACAATTCTATGCTCCTTCTAATTTCTAACTAATTCTAACTTTGTGGGAACAGTTTGGAGCTGAGCCCTTCCTCTCCAACATGACTGAGAGCCATTCCTTCTCGTCCAACATCAATGTGTGACTTCACAAATGTACTTCTTGATAAATAGTCAAAAATTCCCATAAACACCTCCTAAACCTTGTGGACAGCCTTCCAGACAGAAGAGTTGAAGCTGAAACTGTTCCCTATAGGAATGGGAAGCTCATATCACTTAAGCTCATATGTGAGTCAAGGCAGGCGAGCAAATACTTTCTGGCATTATAGTGTATATATACTTTGTTAGCCCCCTTTTTACTCTGGGCTGTAATTATTAGATCCCAGTACCATAAAAGATCTGATTGTTTAATAATAAAATGGGTAAATGATTCTTAGCACTGCAGTTAAATTGACGTGGTGGTGTGTTAGTGTGCGCTGATTCGATTGGATCATACAGCTATGCTCCTGGAGTTACAAAACATTATTTAATACCCATGTTCATTATTGCTTTACTTTCTACATTTTAAATAAAATACAGTAGAATATCTGTTGTTGTTGAAAGTTGTGGGCTATAAAAGTGACTGCAAGTGTAGAATCATTCATTCATTCATTATCTTCCGGTTTATCCTATATTAGGGTTGTGGTGGGGTTCCCCATGCCCATCCAGGGGAGAACGTTTCGGGTGCTGGGCAGATACACCCAGGACAAGGTGCCAATCTATCGCTGGGCAGTGTAGAATCAAAGTGCATATAATAAAGTGACCACTGAGTATGTGTGTATATTTACATATAAATGGTTTTCATATCTTAACAGGTAAGAAAAACAATTTCTAAAACCTTTAAAGAAGTAGATGCCAGAAGATGTTGAAAAAACACAATGTATTAAGAAGCATATTTTCCTCCTGGAAACACTTTAAAATCCTCAATCCTTAATTGTGTTGATGCTCTTGACCTGTTTTTGGGTAATCCGATTTACCTTTGTTATATAATTTAATATTCCTTTAGTCATTTAATCACATTTGAACTCGCAGTTGCATGCCTCGCATGGGTAGCAAGAAGCTTGATTCCCTTGATGGGTGAGCTGGGGCCTTCTTGTGTGGAGTTTGTATTTTCTCCCACATTATCAGCATGTATCTTCTATCACATTAAAAAATATATATGCTACATTAAAATAGCAGTTTAAATAAGAGTTTCATGCCCCTCCAGTCACAAACTCTGTTTTTTTGTTGGTTTCTACACTTGTTTAGTTAACTTATTGTAGTAGTACTTATTCTCCTCCAGTGTGAGAGCTTTGAGTTATGCTCTGTGTGTGGGCAATGCATGTTTTTTTTCTGTAAACTGTCCTTTGTTTATCTTTCAATAATTGTACCATTGTTACCACTACCTGGTTCCATTGTTCGAGTTATACTTCTCTGGATTCTAGATTACCACTTACCTGGACACAGTGGCCATCGTAACAGCAGCATGTTATGCAAAGTTTAAAAGTGCTATAGAGCTTGCTAGGAAATTTTTGTTACGATGCAGTGGAAGACATGGGGTGATAGCTGTGCTCCTCCTTAAAAGAATAAATGAATCGGAGTTTACCATGTTAATTTTGAGTTTAAAGAAAATAATCAGTTTGGATTTTAAAGTAGTTGGTTACAATTCAAAGGAAATAGATTGAGACATCTCTAATAAATTGTCTTTTACAATGTTGTTATTTCTGGAATACTGTTTGTGTATTTGCTCATCCACACTGTATCCACAGCCCAGAAACACATTAAAGGCAATAATTTGTTGTTTATCTTCTATATAAAAGCAGAAAAAATGCTAAAAGTAGAAAATCCATAAGGGGAAGGATGCTGGGTAATTTACTTGGATCACAGTCACAAAGATGTACATTCTCACCAGTTCACTGAGTTCACTCCAACACGCAGGGGTGGGGGGATGGTGAAGAGGAGACAGGAAGAACCATTCCTAGAAATCATGTCTAATGGGATTGCAGTCAAAGCTTACGTGCTTGCGTATTAATGATGTCATTAATGGCTTTTACACATTAACACACAGACATTAGTGTGTGACTATCTGCTTAATTTTAGACATTCGTGGTCAAATTTGTAATAATGGCTGACTGATGCGAATCAGTAAAGATCACCCCTCTCTAGTTCGTCCTAATGGTTTGATCCATCTGGGTAAAGATGGGTCCAGCATTCACAGTCGGGTTTGAGCTGCCTGCCTGTCCTGTTGTCAGGTTTAAAACCTGTGCTTTTTACAGTTTCTCTGAATTTTGGAATTACCTCTTGTCTTTCTCTCTCTTCTTAGGCATTCACATTCTATAACCCCATTCATCTCTTTGTTGTTCTCATCAAAATTTGTCTCTTCTAGCTTCTGAGTGGTTTACTATGTATCAGATGCATTAGCTTTTATTTTATTTATCACTTTATGATTTCTCATAGTATTATCACAAAGACACAGTTGGTTACAAGAAAATGATAAAGTAGCCAGGATAGCAATGTTGAAAGCACAAGTAGCACAATTTTCATACGGATAACTTTTATGGTTTTTTTTTTGTTTGGTTTCTACAAAATATACAAATAAAATAAGTGTTATATACTGGCAGTTAGGGTACGTCACAGTTCTATTATGCCAGTAAAAAATAAAGTTCCACTTGCAGCACACTTGTCTGTTTTCTTTGTCCTTACAGAAAAACATTGTCTTCTGTTATGTGAATATGAAAATATACTTTTCATAGGGGACACAGAGTGTTTTTTACCTTTAAATTTTAAGCCATAGTACTTAGTGAGACCAGGAATTAATCCGGGGACATTTAGGTTCTTTAACCACAAGCCTCCGACTGCCCTGTGTTAATGTTAATAGTTTCACTTTTTTTCAGTAAAATTATACAGCAGTTATAGAATGATTTGCAGTATGACATACTTTATCATTTTTTTTTAATTATTTGTCATATACACAGCAATACATAGTATAACTTGCAAGGAAATGTTTTTTAATGACAAAAAAACATTTTAAAATGATGTCTTAGTTTAGTGCACTGTAGTGCACATATACAATTCAGCTTCAAGGACTAACAAATAATTTACGAAATAAAAAACATTAATTACCCTGTTGCTTTGTTGTTAGGACCAGTAAAAACTTAAAACTTAATATTGGTTTTGACTCTGTGTTAATGTTAAATCCTTTAGCACATCTTTAATAATTGTGTTTTAATGCTAAAGAAACAACTTGTATTTGTGGGAGTTTAGCAGCATGATGGGGGGAGGAAGTATTTATAAATGTTTTATTGGCTAAATTCACATCCCTGATTTTCCTGTTAACAGATCATTAGGATGACTGGCCTTTCGTTGCTTGTAGGTGGTGTGGGGGATTTGAACTTCTTTGATGTCTTGCTTTGTGTACTGTCAGAGACAGTGCAATGCACTGATGTGGAATGAATTTGGAGGCAGCAACCATCTGCTGGTCTCCTTTAATTGGACAGCATGGTGGGTTCACAGACATTATAGAATTTCAGATGTGTTAAACTGCCTGTGTTTTTATTGTTTGTCATCAATATTCATTGTGTAAAACCTCTCACCTTACTATATGATCTACATATAGATCTAGTTATGATAAGTAAGAGATTGTGTTTAGGACTTATTCTGCATATTGCACTGAAAATCTTGAAACTATTTTAATAAAACTGTTCTATTCATCATACCTTTGGGTGGATTATAGCAGTGAATATGTGTAGATCAACCTATCGCTTAAAACAATCAAAAAAAGATTTTGTGTTGACAAAACCAAAGCCTTATAGGAGGCTAACGTTAGGTGAGAGTATTAACGCCGTCTGATTGGAGTGTACTTTTGATGAGTGGACATTTTAAGCCAATTAAAATTATTACAAAAATGTTCGCCATTAACTTTTATATTAAAAGAAAGGACTTCTTGATGGAACTAATTAAACTTGTTTCAAGGAAAAAAAAGAATGGATTTAGTGTACAAATAATCTACATTTTTGGTGAGTGTTATTTTCCTAAATTTTGCAATAAATTTTGTTATCGTTGGTGATTTTTTATGTGTGTCTACATCAGTGAGGTGGGTACGGATGAGGACCAGAGACAGGATTTCGCATGTTCTTATGTGAATATTTTTAATTCTTTAAAACACACCTGCTGGCCGATGGTATCTGCTGTGTACTCGCAAATTAGCAGCTTGTGTTTAATCTCTGTAGCTTATAAAGGGTGCACATGTTCTCCAGGCAGAGCCGCTTTATGTGCATTAATTATTATCTCTAATCAAAGTCCATTGCCAACAGCTCCTCTTTCTGCCCTAGCGTTGCTGAGCTACCATGAAATGCATGGCCCGCCACTGCAAGTGATTCATATATTTCAAACTTACTAAGTTTACATACAATGTTTTACTCTTTTTATTTTCCAGTTTGAATGCTTAGGATCTCAAAAAAAACTTCTCAAGATTAATGCTGTACCTTTTTAAAATGTAGCCATTTTAGAACATAAGCAATATATTCAGTATGATGTACATGAATCTTTTGTCTTTATTATATTTTTTTCTCATGATTCCCATGAGACTAGGGATGTTTTTGTAATTAATGGTGATTTAAAATGTTACAATCAATTAATTGATAATCTTAAAGGCACCACTACATCATCATGGTGACATTCATAAAATCATACCATCAAAAAAACATATTCAAAACAGGAAAGAAAGCATTCATAATAATAACCATGTGAAGGGTTGTGTAATAAATGTCAGAGTTGAAAAGCTATATGAATGGGCTTTTAATTAATTGAAAAAAGTGAATACATGACATATTTGGAATTGATCACAATTGATCTTTGTAAGCCTAAAACTTGTGCTAATAGAGATCTTAATCATCATCACCTTCAGAATCACTAGTTTATATAATTCATTCCTTCATTCATTATCTTCCGCTTATCCTCTATTAGGGTCGCGGTGGGGTTCCCCATGCCCATCCAGGGGAGAACGTCTCGGGCGCTGGGCAGATAGACCCAGGACAGGGCGCCAATCCATCGCTGGGCACACACTCACTCACACATACACACTCTAAATTGGGCAATTTTGAGAATTCAATTAACTTGATCCATGTTTTTGGACTGTGGGAGGAAACCGGAGAACCCGGAGGAAACCCACGCCCCCCCCCCCCCCCCCCCCCCCCCCCCCCCCCCCCCCCCCCCCCCCCCCCCCCCCCCCCCCCCCCCCCCCCCCCCCCCCCCCCCCCCCCCCCCCCCCCCGTTTATATAAATAGAATGGAAATTCTTATTACAAGTGTAACTCCATGGTTGGATTCAGAGTACAGGGTTACCCATGCTACAGCATCCCCTTAAGTCAACATTGGTAACATCAGGGGATTTAAACCCCCAACCTTCAGATTGACAGCCCAACAACTTAACCACTGAGCTACCACACATTTGTGATAGATTTTCAGCAAGAAGTAATTCAAAGTATTATGATTGAAACAGCATTGGATGAGAATTAATATTGAGTAAATATTGAGACTCATGTTTTTAAGAAACAATTCAAGTATTTTAGCAAATCTCATCACAATTAAGATTTCTACAAAAACTCAAGAGGATGACATGACTTAGACTTAGGAAGGCTTTATTGTCATTCTAATTTACACTGTACAGTGCACATAACAACGAGATTTTGGGGCCATAGTTGAAAAGTGACAGCAGATATTGTTCTTTTCTTTGTACAATGTACTGCAAACTGTAGCAAATAAATTTATGTATATCAATATGTACAACAGCAAGTAGTTACAATGTATTGCACTAAAGCTCCTAGGTATGGAGTCATTTGCATATATAAAGTGTATTGCACTCATGTAATTAAAAATAAATGAGTGGGATTACTGAAGTCTTTATCTCAAGAGACATATTTGTCACATTTGTCACAAAAGAAAAAACCCGAACCGAGACTCCCAGTCTCCCATGTCTTTCCATACTGTTGTCTAGAAGAAACTACAGAGAAATTAATCTGATTTCCTTTTTGACATGATATCTGATTGTATTTAGGAAGATGTTGTGACCCCAGGAAGGGTACTACTACAACTAACTTCAACTCTCTTACTGTGGTTCTTGGAGATTCTTAGGTCACTATCATTCTCAGTCACAGTTGCAGCTTAAGACACTGCAGTGCATATTACACTGTGTATGAAAAAAGTTGAATGAAGCACTCTGTTCATTAAACTGACCAATGCTGCTTTGTTTGTTTAGTTTTTTTTTGTCTATGCATACTCACACAAGGGAGTGCCACATAAACCTTATTATAACTTCATAGGTCTTGGTCTTTATCAGACATTTAAGCTGTATTTATCATTTAATTGACAAAGTACAGATTTTCATTATCAGTTACCTTTGGACTGTAGCACTATAGTTTAAGCAAAGGGCGGTGTGTGTGTGTATTCATAAGGTATGCAGCCTACAGCTCAGCCTTTGCTCCTCATTATCATCATTCTACAGTCTGTCATCTTCTGCTAGTCACACAGATTGATGTCTTGATGTCGACACAATAGTTGAGGACACTTTTCACTATTCTATTGCGCCAGACACACAGAAGAGGCTTTATGTGGTGTATTAGACTTATCGGGTGTTGTCCTGATCCCAGATGGGATCCAATAACAAGGTTATATAGATTTGGAATATTCATGTATGTACTAGATCATTACACAATCTGTACACTGTTAATTCTGCCTGGCCACTCAATGACAATGATTTCCCTACTCCACAAGGTTTGTTCCTTAAAAACACACCAGGGAGTTTTTCTTTGCCACTGTTGCTTTGGCTGTATGTTTAGAACACTATAATAGGTATAACTATCCTCTAATAGGGTCGCGGTGGGGTTCCCCATGCCCATCCAGGGGAGAACATCTCGGGCGCTGGGCAGATATACCCAGGACAGGGCGCCAATCCATCACTGGGCACACACTCACTCACACAGACACACTATATATGGGGCATCCCTAGCACTGAGAGGCGAACGTGCTAACCACTAAGCCACCGTGCCGCCTACTATAAAGTTGCTTTGGAAAAAAAAAATTAGCAAAATTTCCAAATGGGAATATGCACAAATAAAGCTTTTAATTAAATCACTGTTTACCGCCATTGTGGTGAACATTTCCTTTGCCAACAGAAATCCCTGTAATTATTTGAACAGGTTTACAGTGTCACGTGATCTCAATACAATATCACAGATATGGAGTTACAGGGTGTATGTATGTATAGGAAAAGAACAAATTAGTGTAATAAACCAATTGATAGTCTTCATTACACCCCTGTTCAAATAAGATGTGCCCTTGTTGTTTTTTTGTTGTTAATACTTTGGCACATTCTTTAAAGGAAGTATATATTACATGTTATTTACTGTGAATTTTTTATTCTGTTGTAAACAGATTTATATTTTAGTTTTAGTTAATTTACAGTATTTTTGCAGGGTTTCTTTCTGAAGTATTCACTGGAAATGACAAAATAGACAACAGTTAAATATGCAGTGTGGGTTTCACCAGTACTTTTGTCAATACAGTATTAAAGGGTACTAATTGTAGCAAAATCTCAAATTCCTACCATCTTTGTGACATACAACAGAGTCCATGGGTGAAGTATAAGAGGATTTTAGTGCAGCAAACACTGTGAAACCAAACACACATGCTCAAGCAAACAGGACTCACATAAACCAACCATGACAGGAATGAGTAGGTAAGGTGGGTTATTATTAATAGGAGGAGGACACATTCTGCATAAACAACTGATGATAATGATAAGACAAAAGTAATTTCACAAGGATTAATTAGCTGATCAAGAAGACACAGAGCAGACGAGGCGTAAATGATACAAAGTTTGAGCAAAGAAGCAAATTACACGTCTCTGCCATGTTAGTTCTAAATAGCCACATTTTAGGTTAATATTAGTTAATACTTGTAAGTGTGAAGTTTATAGTACATAGTCTTAAAGCAGCGTCACACTGTTCCAAGGCAAAGTGACAGTAACAAGAAAAAAAAAATCTTTGGTGTTTGAGGAAAGAATTTTGTGAGAACTTTGTTATAGCGTCAGCTATAATAGCTTTCACTATTTTGCAAAGACTTTCTATGAAATGTTGTAGTTTATCTTCAGGAATTATTTTTTGTGTATCTAGGAGAGGTCAGACACTTTTGTTGGATAAGAGGACATGTGTTCAATTTTATCGCAAAAGTAAAGGATGGGGTTAAGTTTGGGGCTTTAGTCTGTAAAGTCAAGTTTTACCCAACCATACATTTATAGAGCTTGCTTTGTGCACTGGGGCACAGTCATGCTGGAATAGAATAAGGCCTTCCCTAAAATGTTCATACACAGTTTTAAGCTCACAGTTTAAACACTGTTGCAATGACACACAATGAATTTTAGTGAGCAAGAAATATGTCCCAGTAAAGGGTGTTTGTCATAGCTGTATGTAGCCTCCTTCAAATGTACATTAAATTTTAAATGAACATTCTGTGATCATATATACAAACCACACCATATTTCAATGAAACATAGTATTCCGGAGAACCTATTTGAATAGACACAAATTTGGCTGCAGTCATTTTGGTTTCCCTCTGTGTGCCTCCTTTTAGCATGCTGGCATGTGTGTGAGGGATGTTGTCATGGAGTGCATCTACAATGTCTTTGTTTTCACTCAGACACTGGACTCTTCTTGTGGTGTGGGACTTCAGATATCTCTGATTGGCCCCTGCTTTTGGATCTCTTATCCCTGTTGTTTCCTCTCTTTACAGTTCTGAACAGTGCTGTTGTGGAAATGTAATTAAGATTGATTACTGTGGAGAACTAAACCTATTAGGAAAAAGTAAAAGATGTCATTCCTTTTTACATTAAAAGAATTTACATCAACTCTATTAGGGCTTTCTCTGTCTTTATATTTGATTTATTTTTTGGTTTATTTCTGAAGCTGTATCTTTTATTGTGTGGGTTGATTGGCTTGTTGTGGACATTATTCTAAATTAAAAAAAGAGAAGCTGATTAAATTTTTTAAAGTGATTGAATGACATTACTGATTACAAGTAGTGAGTGGTTAGTGTGAGCTCAGTGGTTAGGGTGTTGGGCTCTTAATCTAAAGTTATGGGTTTAAATTCCAGCTCCACTGAAGTCACTCAGGTGGGTCCTAAGAAATCTTTGTGATGCACTGGAACTTTCTTAACCGTGTCCCTGTGGGTTTCCTCCGGGTTCTCCGGTTTTCTCCCACAGTCCAAAAACATGGATCAAGTAATTGCCCCATATAGAGTGTGTCTGTGTGAGTCTGTGCCCAGCGATGGATTGGTGCCCTGTCCTGGGTGGATCTGCCAACCGACAAGTTCTCCCATGGATGGGCATGGGGAACCACCCCGCAACCCTACTAGAGGATAAAGTGGGAGATAATGGATGGATGGATGGATGGATGGATGGATGGATGTATTAACCTCTACATTTTTTTGTGCAGAACTAGGTTCCTTGAAGAGTTACTTCTGCCATTACAGCCCATGACACACACTGACATGACTCTACATCACAAAATGTGTTTCAATTTCACTACACTTAAACTGTTAATTATACTTTATGAATGCAAAGACATTAAACCTCAAATGCTTGTGTTAAGCAATAATGTATACTTCGTTTTTGCTGTTGGTGACATCACTTCTTAATTAAAGGGCCAAGAATGTACTAAATACTGAAACTATAAAATTACAGAGAGCAGCTATATCAACAGTTAAACTGATAAAATTGACAATGAGTATAGAAACAGTATGTGTGTTTACATACAGTATGTTTGTGTGTATGTATGTATATACATGTATATATACTTTAATACATACAGGAGAGTATACTTCTGTGTTGATCTTATGGTCATAAAATTAATGTTTAGCTGTAATGGCAGGGTAGCTTTTTTATGGTTTTGCTGTTGGTCTTGGTCTTTTTTTCATGATACCATTAACTTTTTATTTATATTTATTTAATAATCCAAAGATTTACATACATAAATATACATAAAGCCATTTGAGGTGGGTATTGAGATCTTGAGTTCATTTTACATCCCTGTGTTATATTTTAACTTTGCTTTTACTGGTGTTGTGGCTCAAATGTCCTAAAAGAGCTTTTGCAAAAATGTAAATAAGGACAACATACTCTAGTCAATAAAATGACAAAGTAACTAATTTTGTAATATATGTAGTTTAAAACATTAAATATATTTATAAAGGATAAAGACATTTAACTATGTTTTTTTTTAGTTAAATACCTTTTTGTGCCATTTTCATATGTACTTATTATATATAATAATTAAATAAATAAATCCATGTGTATAATTCATTCATTCATTCATTATCTCCCGCTTATCCTCTATTAGGGTCGCGGTGGGGTTCCCCATGCCCATCCAGGGGAGAGCGTCTCGGGCGCTGGGCAGATAGACCCAGGACAGGGCGCCAATCCATCGCTGGGCACACACTCACTCACACAGACACACTATATAGGGGGCAATTTTTGAGAATTCAATTAACTTGTTCCATGTTTTTGGACTGTGGGAGGAAACCGGAGAACCCGGAGGAAACCCACGCAGACACGGGGAGAACATGGAAACTCCACCCAGATAGGGATTCGAACCAGGAATCCCTAGTGCTGAGAGGCGAACGTGCTAACCACTAAGCCACCGTGCCGCCATGTGTATAATTATACAGTTATTTTAAATACAATCTTTTTGATTGCTTTTCATTTGTGCAGAAGCTGGCAGCTGAGTGTCAGAGTGCAGGCTATACTGGTACGCTTATCCCATACAAATGTGACCTGTGCAATGAGGAGGAAATCCTCTCCATGTTCTCCGCTGTTAAGACCTTGCATCAAGGAGTGGATGTGTGTATCAACAACGCCGGACTGTCACACAATGAACCACTGCTTAGTGGGAGCACCGACGGTTGGAGGAACATGCTTGACGTAAGACACATTTATTATTATTATTTAAATATTATGTATGTTTATACTCATCCTCTATTTAAAAAGTACTTGTGTTGTCACATAGAACCTCTAAATACATTTTTTGTGATTTGCTAATGCATCTTCTTACATAAAATACATGGACAAAAGTATTTAAACACAACTCTGATTGATTTAATTCTGCTGTGTATACAGTATTAGTGAAGAGTTTGGACACATCTCCTTCTTGCTCCATTGTCTATTTTCTCCATTTACCATATAGATGGACTTTGTATTTTTACAGTAACAGACATAACAGTAGTACATCTGTTTTCTATTTTAATCCTCTGATGGTTTTCTGTTCTCTATTGGTCAGGACTAGGGATGAGACAATCATTTTTCAAATAATTGTGACTAAAATTGTGATTTCAAAAAAATAATTTAGTATTTTGTGTTAATATTTAGCAAAAGCCCTGCATTGTTTTTTAACAAAATGTTTTTGCACAGTCAACCTTTTGCCAGTTTCCAGTAAATTTTCGATCTCTTTTCAGGTGAATGTGCTTGCTTTGGCCATCTGTACACGTGAAGCCTACCAGTCTATGAAGGAGAGGAATGTGGATGATGGACACATAATAAACATCAACAGGTCATTCTTTAAATCTGCGCTTTTGTTTTAAAAATTACAGATTAGGGATGCCTTTATTACACCTACGACAGCATCCCGTATTTGACCTGACATCACTAGGGTAGACATTAGACAAATAGGATTTTTTTTTTTTTTTTGCCTGTTTCCCAATTTTATGCATCAATCAACAATAATACACAAAGTACACAGTTATCATGAAAGGGGCATACAGTGTGGATGTACAAAAAAAGAGGTGAAAGTAAAGACATTGTCAATGTAATCATTATGGTTAAACTGTTAATTGCAAACTGGCCTAGAAAAGTATGTTTTATTATTCATTCATTATCTTCCGCTTTATCCTCTATTAGGGTGGCAGTAAGGTTCCCCATGCCCATCCAGGGGGGAAAATGTTTCGGGTGCTGGGCAGATAGACCCAGGACAGGGTGCCAATCCATTACTGGGCACACACTCACTCACTCACACACACACACACACACACACTCTATATGGGGCAATATGGAGAATTCAATTAACTTGATCCATGTTTTTGGACTGTGGGAGGAAACCGGAGAACCCGGAGGAAACCCACGCGGACACGGGGAGAACATGGAAACTCCACCCAGAAGGGGATTCAAACCTGGAATCCCTAGTGCTGAGAGGCGAACATGCTAACCACTAAGCCACTGTGCCGCCTATGTTTTATTATTTTTTAAAAATAATTTAACCATTTAAAGCAGTTGTAGCTTTGTGGTTAAGGACATAGCTTTTTGACCTGAAGATCACCGGTTTGGTTCCCGGTCACACGAAGTACTATGGCTGAAGTGCACATGAGCAAGGTATCTAACCCAGAGTGCTGTATACAGGGCTGCCCACCACTCTGCGCAAATGTGCTCACTTCATTCAGTGTATGTATATGTATGTGTTTCACTGCATGGATGGGTTACATGTGGAGGACAAGTTCCACTGTGCTTACATATATATATATATATATATATATATATATATATATATATATATATATATATATATATATACCCCCCCCCCCCCCCCCCCCCCCCCCCCCCCCCCCCCCCCCCCCCCCCCCCCCCCCCCCCCCCCCCCCCCCCCCCCCCCCCCCCCCCCCCCCCCCCCCCCTATATTCAGTTAATAATTTCAGTTTTATACACTTTGTACTTTGTGTATATTTTTTCACAAATTAAAATGGCACATTCTTTTGCAAAGGTGTTACCACCCTAGGCAAGTTAACCTTTGGTCATCATTCCTTTGTTCAAACACATTCTCTAGAGCTGAATAAACACTAAACAATAGTTTCTTTATTCATTAAAATGATCAGTGTGTACTAAGTATGATTGCAAAGTTAATATTTAATAACACTATTTAGAAGAAAATCACAGCATAATGGATCCATTCCCCTGGTATACAGTTGATATGCAAGACATTTATATGTCATAAAATGCAATACCATCCTTCCCAACCCACAAAATGTTTGTCTTCTACATAGTACTTAACTTTAACCCCAAAGTTCAGCAGACCTGCCAAAGCTGAATATCCTTGATAACTGTTTTATAGCCTTTCCTTTGTTTTTTGGGTATCTATTACTTGTATTAAAACATTGACTTAGAGGAGCTTATGATTGCATAATGTTCATTCATACATTCATTATCTTTCGCTTTATCCTATATTAGGGTCGCGGGGGGTTCCCAATGCCCATCCAGGGGAGAACGTTTCGGACGCTGGGCAGATATACCCAGGACAGGGCGCCAATCTATCGCTGGGCACACACTCAATCACACAGACACGCACACAAACACACTCTATATGGGGCAATTTAGAGAATTCAATTGACCTTGATCCATGTTTTTAGACTGTGGGAGGAAACCGGAGAACCCGGAGGAAACTCACGCAGACACGGGGAGAACATGCAAACCCCACCCAGATTAGGATTCAAACCGGGAATCCATAGCGCTAAGAGGTGAACGTGCTAACCACTAAGCCTTGCATAATGTTTAAAGACTTCAATTTAAAAATCTTAAAATCAGATTTAGCTGATAGTTTCTCAGTTTTAAGTGATGACTTGATTTGCTAATTAAGGTCAAAAACATTGTCCTAGGATCCTTTGGCCCACTTAGGGGTTTCAAACATTTGCTAAAGCTATATTAAAAAGTTGATGTTACATAGTGTGATTTTATCTTCAATTGACCCCTTGACTCCTTCCTGCAAAAGTGCAAATGTTAATTTATGTGTTATTGGTTGCACTGCACCCTTCAACTAACAATTTGTCAAAGTCGGACAGCACCAGGGAATGGCAAGTGACATGCCCAAAACACAACCATGAGTCATGTCATCACGATAGCAAACACTTATTTCCTTAAACATTTCACAAATGCAATTTCCATTATAAGGAATTACAGAGACACCGCCAACTAAAACATTTTTATCTTTTATGTGAAAAATGCTGTCCTTTAGGAACAAAAGAGCATTTATAAGGGTTTATAACATTGTGTTGGTTGTAGTTGACTTTCCAATTCATTTCGAAGATGTTTTAAAAAGTTAATGTCATGTTGTTAGTGGCGTTGTTTAACAGCAAAAGGTCCTACAGATTTTTTTTAATTGAGTGACCATGGAGATGTGTTTGTGTGTTGGTGTGTGTATTGGAGTGTGTGTGTCGAACTCTTCAAATTTGTAAGAAGTTAAATGTAAACTATGAATGCACTAGTGCAGAGGTTACTAATAGACGAACCGTGGTCCGGATCCAGACCCGATGAGCTATTGATTTATTTTACACTGTTTATTTTAAATGGACGAAATTTCCTCCAAATGGACCCTACTGAAAAATACAAATGATTAAAAAAAAAAATAATAATAATAATTATAAAAATAAATACCCCTGCACTGGTATAACAAACATTACACCTTATTATTATTATTATTCTTATTCATTCATTCATTATCTCCCGCTTTATCCTCTAGTAGGGTCGCGGTGGGGTTCCCCATGCCCATCCAGGGGAGAACGTCTCGGGCGCTGGGCAGATAGACCCAGGACAGGGCGCCAATCCATCGCTGGGCACACACTCACTCACACACACACACTCTATATGGGGCAATTTG
>JAFMOD010000525.1:670761-681865 GCA_019802435.1 Corydoras maculifer
GTGCAAAAGACAATATACAGGGCAATAAAGAGTAAACATTAAGTAAATAGGAGGGAACAGTATAGATGCCCCCTTGTGGTGTGAATCGCAAGGTGCAAAAATATGTCCACAGTTATGAATGTATACAGTGTTTCCAGGAGCAATTTTAAAAGATATAGAATGTTAGTATCAATTTTATTCATCTTTGCTGTCTGAAATGTGAGTGTGAGTTTGGTTGCATCCTAACTAATTGAGAAAAAAATAAAACACCAAACAAAGCAACTTCAACATCATCTAAATAGTTTCCCTTCATTGGTGTTCCTGCTTGAATTACCTAGAGGTGGTGAGACATCTTGAGCTGCTTCTTGGTGGTTTATAAAGAGTATAAAAGCCTCTACAGGATCCTAAAGAGTATATATGTTAAATGTCATGGGAATTGAAGCAATGGTGTGAATTTGTATAGGTAACAACATACAGCCAGCTGTGAGGAAGCTAATAATTTGCATCTACATTCACAGATCTCGGCATTTACTGATTCCAATGTCAGTATGCTTACAAACCTCATTAGACATTTACAATTCTTAATACTCATTTAAAGATTCCTGTACACATTCGTACATCTAAGTACACAATACAAATTCTTTTACACATTAACAAATCTAAATATGAACACAGACTGAAACACACACAAAACTCCACATGTACATTTGCAATAATATTGCTATAGTAATAACCCAAGATTTGTTTTGCCTTTGTATTAGAGCTCATTTTTGAATAATGCCTTCATTTACCAAAATTAAAATTTAGGTTTATGTGTTTCTCATATCGTTTAGACTACTGCAGTTTTTTTTTATTGATTTTACTAAGAAAACTATAAAGATTTTTATGCATTTAGATGTCTGACACATGTCCAATTTTTTCAGAAAATATTTGACATAGTTTTACCCCAGATTTTTATGTTTTACTCACTGGGGTAATTAGATTGCCCCAGTTTTTATCAGTTACATTGGTTATCTGTTTCTCATTGTATTTAGTTTAATGTTCTCTCACTTATCTGTACTGTGGATGTCTGTTTCCAAATTTAGATCAGACACCCAAGTTATGGAACTACATTACTACAATTTTCTCTTTTAGAATAAATGCTTTCTCTGTACTTCTTTTCTCTAATGTTGTCTTCTTTTATTGTTTAATTATTGTTTAATTGTTTATTGTTTTAATCTAAAATAAATCCTGTGTTAAGTGACCTCAAGTATTAGAAAGGTGTTATATATAAAAATGTGATATTTTATTACTTACTGTAATTATAACACACAACATACATATCATGTTGTCCATAAAAAAGACCTTGACGTGTATTACCAACACCAACAGAAACATGTTCCGGCCAAAGGCATGGAGGAACCCCTTACCGCAATCTTGCCACATGTGCAAGGACACAACATAACACACATCTTGCCAAAATGGTACCCGCCTGAACGACCAAAACCCCACACAAACACAAGCACAACACAAACCCCAATGACCCTCTCTAAACAAAATGAAACATAACCCTTATATAAAAGCATATCAACACACAGTCTTAGCACAGCCACAAAGCATGCTGGTAACCCGGCACATTACCCTACCACATGATGGTTGCCACACTATAATTTGCTACACAGACCTGAAGCAGTAATATATACACTATGTGTATGTAGTTGGCAGAACACAAAGTACACAAGCAATATAGAGATTAAGTTGAGACACACAGGATAGTGCAAGCAGAAAGTATTATTATAATTAACATAAGCAGTAGTGGTTGTGGTATCTGTTTGTGTCTTGATTTTGCTTGTTTATTTAGATCGGAGACGTGCAGCTGAGGCCGGTGGAGCAGGTGTCATAGCAGCAGAAAGGAGAGGCGTTAAAGACACAGAGGAACCCCGACCAGTGGGAATGAAGTCTCCATGGAGACACCTGCTGGATATAAAACATACCTACTTGAAAAAGTCAGAGAAGAGGGTAAAAGGCTTTGCTTTTAGTGTGAAGGCAAACTGAAAATGCTGCATGAAGGGGTTAAGTACCCCCAACACTCAATGAAGAAGGCAAAGTGTGCACAGGGTAGGGCGCCAATTAACACATACTGCACTGCTTTAGCCTGAAGGGGATGCTTTAATGTGAAACCGAAAATGTGGGGATTATACTCTGTATGGCTGCGTGGTCCCAACGATACCTACAACCAGAGTTTGCACATTAGCAGGTTTTGTTTAAATTTTTTTATTTTTAGGTCACATGACGTCGGTTTTGTAAAGAAGAGTTCTCTTTGTGAAGAGGTTCTCACAATGTACTAGGAGGCTGTTATAAGCAACACCCCTGCAATTATACTGCAAAAGCATTAAAGTAACAATAAGTTTTCTTTGAAAACCTTCAGACTATACTATGACCCTAAAGCATGTAATGAAAATGTAACAAGCTTTTAAATCATTTTTTCTTAAATCATCCTTTTCTCCTATGATGATTGGTTTTAAATGAGAATGTGTTTCATTCACAAGATTTGGGTGTTATACTTAAGAATCTGATTTGTTGTTATGAACATGGTGTATGATCCAATCAGAATTAGATTTATACTGTGGGCCAGCAAGAGCAAAAGGAACAATACAGATGTGTTCTGAGATTTTGTACAGTATTGACGAGGCATTTCAAATGCTTTAGGATAAAATAAAACATTTAACAAGAAACCAATGCCTATTGTATTTTTATAAGTATTCAGATTTTAGTTGTACATAGATCATCCTAGAAAGGGGTTTCACTTGTCAGGTTTATTGATTCTGTACCAACATAGTTGGTTTTCTGCGGGCTGAATGTGCAAACAATGTGAATGCATTTTTAAAAGTGCATGGTTTTATGAAATCATAAATGCAGTGTATTTGATTTTGCACTTATAAGCTTTGGTATAACACCATGAAAAACAATAATACTTTCCTAAAGAGTAACTTTTCTGTACATGTTAAACGAAGCCCCTTGTGTTTAAGCATAGTCTAAAAAGACGCATTTCATGAATTAAATGTAGATCATTTGGCATTGTGTTTTGTGGATTTTTTTTCAGTTACGGCATTAAGCTGATGCTTTTATCCATTCAGTCATGCAACCCAGAGTTAGATTTGCTTTCCCAAGGGCTTAACAACTTAGTCATTACTGCCTCTTCACCTCTGTCATGCCCTTTATGGGATTTTATTAATTTTTGTATTATACTGATTTGTTGTATTATTTTTGATCTCATTCTTGAATAAAAAAGCACTTATAGCCTGTTTTTGAAATGAACGTAAATGAAACAGTGTTTTCACAAAACAGTGTATAAAAACTTGTTAAAGTAGGTTTTAAATTGAACAACAAATAATGATTTTATATATATTCACCAATATTCCTGTATTTATTAAATTTTAAATTAGAAGTTTCTTTACTACTTCTACTGCTGTATTACAGCACCTTTCACAATTTCTAATACCTTATTTTTAACATTACATTCTACATACTATTACTTTTATATCTAATAACAGGGTTTAGGACAAAGACAAACTCATACATGACTTTGATGAATAAAATTAAATTAAGCTTAGGAGCTCAACTCTATGTAGAACAGCTAAAACTTACCTAAGTAAAGTTTCAGTATACTGTATTTTTATAGTCCAAAATACAAATTATTTGTTGCTTAAAAGACTTTCAATAAACAATTTTTAAAAAGTGACTAAACATTTAAAACATTAATATCCCTATATTCCAGATATTCCAGCATCAACTCCCTCATCAGCACTGAGAGCTAAATGCTCAAATATTTTCAGAGACCTTTTTTGAATTTAGTAGAGGCAATCTTGGAACATGAATGTACATTCACTGTTACATAAAGTTTAATGTGTTATAAAGCACAGCCATGTTTGTAGTCTACTAAACAGTTTACCATGCAAGGTGTGGCATCTCCAAAATGGGAAAATATACCATGTTAGAAAATCATTCCGAACAACATCACATGCTTTATTGAACAGATTGCTTCTTTTGTAATTACCTTAACCTTTATTAGCCGAATTGAGAGCCTGTGGACTTTTTAAACTCATAATATCAACATCTTAGGAACAACTACCTGCTTGCTTCACACACACATAAAGCTCCAATGCGATTTTATATTCACACATATGATTTAACTAATAGTTATGAATAAAAATGATAAAATAATAACTACCCATAATAACCTTTTCAAGGGTGGCACGGTGGTTTAGCATGTTCATAATTGTATTTAAAATAACTGTATAATTATACACATGGCGGCACGGTGGCTTAGTGGTTAGCACGTTCGCCTCTCAGCACTAGGGATTCCAGGTTCGAATCCCCATCTGGGTGGAGTTTCCATGTTCTCCCAGTGTCTGCGTGGGTTTCCTCCGGGTTCTCCGGTTTCCTCCCACAGTCCAAAAACATGGATCAAGTCAATTGAATTCTCAAAAAAAAAATTGCCCTATATAGAGTGTGTCTGTGTGAGTGAGTGTGTATCCAGCGATGGATTGGCGCCCTGTCCTGGGTCTATCTGCCCAGCCCCTGAGATGTTTTCCCCTGGATGGGCATGGGGAACCCCACCGCGACCCTACTAGAGGATAAAGCGGGAGATAATGAATGAATGAATAACCTTTTCATTTTTTATTCGTTAAGAATAAAATCCTTTATTTTCCCACAATGGGGAAATTCACTAAAACTTGTTATCTGTGTTTAACATTTGTATCCATTTTGTATGACACCTGAAAATCTCTATGCAAACAGATATGTCAGAGTAAATAAAGCGTCGCGGTGCGGCAGCTGTTGGCACGAGAGATAGCCGGCCATGCTGCACGCGGCTCACCATCCTGTTTACAGAGCTCCGGTGGGCGGGGCAGAGTCGAGGGGCGGTTTTTTTTACCAGAAACATGATAGGCGGGGCCAGGGAAGCGTAAATTCTTGCTGGTCTGGACTGAACGTTGTTGTGGGCGCGCACATACCTCGCCATTTTCCTCCAGAAGCTCGCCGTCGACTAGTTTACCAGCTTCAGCGCTTCTTAAACGTTTGGATAATTAACTGGAAACGTCTGCACGAAACGAGCAGCATGGGAAACTGTCATACGGTCGGACCGAACGAAGCTTTGGTTGTCTCAGGTAGCAGAACTCCGGGCTTTTCTCTGTTTGTATTGACTCGATTGTAGCAGACGCGATTGCACATCTCTTAAAAACATTTCTTACTCATTGACTGGTTTAGTAAAGTGTACAATATGTGCTTAATTAAACCGAATCTAAGATGTACAAGATAAACACACTGAGCCCTACAGGGTTGTTAAAGGTCCCTCCCTCCAGGCTGATACAAGCATATGTAGTGTTTCTTCATTTGGGTTAAAACTGATATAAATATGCAGACCATTTGTCTTGTGAAATGTCGATATCACAGGAAATATGAGGAAATTTGGGGAATATACTGTACGTTGGGCAGGCTGCAAGTTGCGCTACTGATGAGTGTATAAGATGGCTCAATGAAAAACCTCAATCAGCTAAAAACTCACAGACTTTCACTTTACAGCAAAAGACTGGTGTTATTATTTATTTTTTATTGAATAGAAACGGCCTTTCTTTTAGCCTTTTATTTATGAATAATAATTTCAGACATATAACCACTTCATGTATAAATGATAAAAGAATTAACTTTAGTTTCCGAAGATCCATCCATTATCTTTTGCTTTATCCTCTATTAGGGTCACGGGGGGGGGGGGGGGTTGCCTACGCCCATCCAGCTGAGAACGTGTCGGGTGCTGGGCAGATACACCCAGGACAGGGCGCCAATCTATCGCTGGGCACACACTCACTCACACAAACACACACACAAACTCTATATGGGGCAATTTGAAGAATTCAATTGACTTGATCCATGTTTTTGGACTGTGGGAGGAAACCGGAGAACATGGAAACTCCACCCAGATTGAGAAGCGAATGTGCTAACTACGCCACAGTGCCGCCTGGTTTCCGAAGATAATTAATAAATATGAATTTATGTAGTCACAATTAAATATTACAGACAAGATGTGTACTTATCGATTTTCTACATGCATTTTGGACAATTGTTTGCTTTATGATGATACATAAATCTGATTGGCTGAGCAGTTTTTCTATTATTATTTTAATCAGATACCATTAATGGAAATTTACAAATAAGGACATTTGCCATTGACGCAATTGACAATGATGCACACCTCTGACTGCATCACTTTCATCAATTAATGCTCCAGGTTATTTTTTACAAATATTGGAAGTAAGAGAAAGGATGTCTGTAAATGATCAATGAAGTGAATCATCTCTGCATCATACTGCATCCTAACTCGACTGAACCATGAAGCTGCAGCAACATTCTTGCGAGCATCGAACAACAAAAACAAAAAGGCTCCAAACCAAAGTTTTCCAGCTCACCAGCAAAGAAATGTGTGAAAGTGGTAGAAAGTGGTTATTTAAAATCATGTACCAATAATGGAAATACAGATTAATATAAATAGCATGACAATTCCCTATAAACAATCAGCCGGTATTATGGTAATAAGCGATCAATGTTCACTTCATGGTCATGGAAGAGCAGTTTATAAATAATTTAGTTTGAACACATTTAAGAATTAAACCTTTTTTTTATTATAGTGTTTTTATAACACTTTTATAAAAGCAATAAGGCATTTCAAGGTTGTGCATTATTGTGAGTAAATCATAGAAAGTGTTGTGTTGTATATTTAGCTGATAAATATAATAGATAATATTGGTAGTTCATCCAGTCTTCTCACTGCAAATATATTTTCCTTATTGTGTATGGTTGTTCTTCTTCTTCATTAACTTAAAAGCTGGAACAAAGTTAATTTAATTTGGCTAAATAAAATGCCTTAAGTAGTAAGCACAAGGTGTATGGTCTTTTTCTCTCAACGCTTCTATGGGTAGATTTTGTCTGTGACTGAGTGGCCTCTTGGGTTTAAAAAGGTTGGTGATCACTGATGTTGACCATTTGCATTTTCCAAAACATCCATTGGTGTCCATTTAGCTTTTTAGCATTTTTGAGTTTACCATGCAGGTACTCATATTGCACTTCATGTTGGGATACTGGTCAGTGTGAATGCATTAACATGGTTGGTTTGACTTTGTGTCAATTGTGTGAACTGTGTCAATTGCATTGCAGAAATACAATTAATTGCTTCTTTGCTTTAGATATATGCATTTTTGTAATAAATACATTAAAGGTTTCACGTTAATTCCATTTTGAAGATCGAATTACATTACCCAGCAGCAGTATGAGCTGTTCATGCTGCAGACCATACACACATGACTTAATTAGGTTAGAGCCAGAGCAAGGTAAAGTATCACACTAACAGCACACAGCAGATGTGCTAGCTCTTAGCTGGAAGAAAAAAAAACTGGGAAAAAAAAATCACAGCTAGATCCTTTGTTAAAAAAACCTTAAAAAAATAGGACCGTAATTGAGGAAGCCTCGGTACAAAATACGAGAAGTGATGTTTGTGTTCTGGGAATAATTCTGTTAAAAAAATATGACTGTGCAAAATTCATAGTTTAGTTTGAAATGTATAAAGCTGTTGCTGATATCACAGTGAACAAAAACCGACCTAAGCGTCTGTCCGTGTTTCAAAAAAAAATTTTTTTTTGTCTTTTTCTCTAGTGAGGTTGGGTCTGGCATGTCCACATTTACCAGTAAGCCATGACCCATAACAGTTTTGAAGCATTTGACACAAAATGATTGAACATTGACATAACTCAACATTAGTGCACGTTGCTGCAGAGATGGTTAGAACCAAGATGTGTTTCCTTTTAAAGTAAGGAATCATGTAGTTTTCAAAAGCTTGGGTTTGTTATTCACGTAATAAAACAAAATGTTTTTTTTTTGCCATACAAATATATCTCAGACATAACCTCTGGTTTTTCTGTCAAGACAAGCGTTCCTGATACAGAGAACTGTGGTAAACATGGTGTTGGTAGTATACAGTTAGTTTATTGTTTGTAATCTTTATTTCTTTGTATGTTTTTTTCCTAATGGTGTGTGTGTGGGCTACACCGTACGTGTAATTATCTGTGGTCTCATTTGGGCTTTTGTATTTTAGGTTGTTTATCTAAAAGAGGAGTTTTGATTGTGTTCTGCTGTGTTACTGACATTTTATAAATGCACACATGGCATCCTCTTGTACAAAAGACATGCAGACTTTAAGGCTAAACCTGAAGCAGAGTTAAGAATGTTTTTCATCGTTCAGATCCTACTGTATATGGCCACAAATAAAGTAGGGAAACGGGTTTTAACAAGCACTGTAGTAGTTCATACATTTTTTTTGTTTTCTTAGTTCTTTTTGCTAAAATGAAATGAGGTGGAAAGTCAAGTACCATTCAACATTCAGTGGCAAGTGATTTATATTCTCTTGCCAATTTAAAACAAAAACTAGACTAGAGGGAGTAACTATGATATTTTAATGGATTATAAATGCTGAGATTATAATCATGACCCAGACCTTTATAATACAAATCATGACCCAGACGTTTTTTTAATTCAAAAGCCTCAAGCTAGTGTACTTGATTTACTAAAGGTTAGAGGATTAGTTGATGCATTCAACATAATGAATGGTGATGACATTAGGGTGGGGTGTGGTATTTTAGTAGTAGACTTACACAAGGAGCGAATACTACATTGTGATGTCTGTCATCACAATTTACCTACAGTCAACAGTTAAAATACAAATGAGGTAGTGCACATTGGTAGAGCCATCAGGCTCTTTAACACTGTGGGGCTGGTAAAAGTGGAAAAACAAATGAGACAAATAAATAGGGCCTTTTTGGCACTATGAACACTTTAGATCATCTACACTAATGGACACTTTATTTTTGAAACTGCTGACACATCACATACATTCATATATACACATGACTACTTAGTATTGGCACATTATGCAATACTCTGTGTTGCTGTCAGTATTTTGCATTTTTCCTGTGGATTAATGAAGTATTCTGATTCAGCTTCTCTTTATAAATTATTCATTCTTAAATTGTATATTTCTGCTTTGCCCTTCATTTTAATAGGATTAATTGCTATTTTTTCTCTCAATTGAACTATTTGTATTGTTATTAGCAGTACTTTTACTATTAGCTGTTCTATTTCACTATTGTATTATTACTGTGTTTTTTTTACTGGTTGCTAAATTTCCTCTGGAATAAATACTCTATCATTCTCTCTCTCTCTCTCTCTCTCTCTCTCTCTCTCTCTCTCTTTCTCTCTCTCTCTCTCTCTCTCTCTCTCTCTATATATATATATATATATATATATATATATATATATCTTGGCTTAGTGGTTAGCACGTTCGCCTCTCAGCGCTAGGGATTCCCGGTTCGAATCCCCATCTGGGTGGAGTTTGCATGTTCTCCCCGTGTCTGCGTGGGTTTCCTCCGGGTTCTCCGGTTTCCTCCCACAGTCCAAAAACATGGATCAAGTTAATTGAATTCTCCAAATTGCCCCGTTTAGAGTGTGTCTGTGTGAGTGAGTGTGTGCCCAGCGATGGATTGGCACCCTGTCCTGGGTCTATTTGCCCAGCGCCCGAGATGTTCTCCCCTGGATGGGCATGGGGAACCCCACCGCGACCCTAATAGAGGATAAGCGGAAGATAATGAATGAATGAATGAATGAATATCTATCTATCTAATAAAATTTAATAATAAGTAGTAGTATTTAGCACCATACAAAAATGTTACATTTCACCTCAAAGAGTTTTATTTTAATCAAGCTAATATATAGTGTAGCAGTATAAATCATACGTTGATCATTAAACCACTGCACAGTCAATTTGGCTCCATGTCACACGAATTGATGGGTTTAAGTTAATGAATCAGATCGAGTTACAACATCCCACAAATGCTTTCCCGTAAAGCAGAAGAGCATCTGTCTGGCCTCATGTTAATGCTTTGACAGCTGGGAATGCCTTAGTGGAAACTGCTATAAGTGTGTTTGCGTGTCAGAAGAAATGTGGGGGTGGAGAGACAAAGAGAGAGAAAATTACTCTCCACCCAACTCCCACCCCCATAACAAGACTTAACTATCCCGTAGTGTACATACCAAAGAATGCACTTCCCAAAGAATGACCTGAAAGATTTCCACTGTGCTTTTAGCACTCCTTCTAGCAATATAATCTGTATATATTTTACTTTGTAAGGGATATACCACACTTTGTTTTAGTATGTACTGCACACAACTGCGGGCAAGCACGGTGGCTTAGTGGTTAGCACGTTCGCCTCTCAGCGCTAGGGATTCCCGGTCCGTATCCCAATCTGGGTGGAGTTTCCACGTTCTCCCCGTGTCCGCATGGGTTTCCCCTGGGTTCTCCGGTTTCCTTCCACGGTCCAAAAACATGCATCAAGTCAATTGAGTGCGCCAAATTGTCCCAAATATAGTGTTTCTGTGAGTGAGTGTGTGCACAGCGATGGTTTGGCGCCCTGTCCTGGGTGTATAATTACACTATAATAACACCCTAAACAAGGATTAATGGATGTGGTCATCCTTACACTACACAGTCTTTTTTAATACTGTAACAGTACTAACAGCATGCATTTGGATCATTTTTCAAGTTTATGTTTGCTTGAACTTTGTGGTTTCACACCAACCAGACAATTTCGTTGGAAACTTTCCCACACACGTATGCACTAAAATCAGAGTGAGAATTAGGGGTTTAAGTTACATTTACATTTACATTTAGTCATTTAGCAGACGCTTTTATCCAAAGCGACTTACAAATGAGAACACCACAAGTCAGAAGCTATGAAGAAAACCAACTATACTGTAAATTCATCAAACCTGAATGTTATTCGCTGCCACGGCACACGCCCCCCCCCCCCCCCCCCCTTTTTTTTTTTTTTTTTTTTTTTTTTACAACAGGTATTTGTTAAAGAGATGTGTCTTCAGCAATTTTTTAAAACTATTCAGTGATTCTGCCTTACGGACAGATTTGGGAAGAGCATTCCACCATTTTGCAGTGGTGGACGCCACGGAGTGAGACTTACCTGCTCGGTGAGGTGGAATCGTCAGGCGGCAATCATCGCTGGAGCGAAGAGAACAGGTCGGAGTGTATTTA
>JAFMOD010000525.1:686396-716224 GCA_019802435.1 Corydoras maculifer
ACACACTCACTCACACAGACACACTCTATATGGGGCAATTTTGAGAATTCAATTAACTTGATCCATGTTTTTGGACTGTGGGAGGAAACCGGAGAACCCGGAGGAAACCCACGCAGACACGGGGAGAACATGGAAACTCCACCCAGATGGGGATTCGAACCGGGAATCCCTAGCGCTGAGAGGCGAACGTGCTAACCACTAAGCCACCGTGCCGCCTATAGTATGTATTATTATGTATAATAATGTATAATAGTATGATAGATAGTATGAATGTGGCATTGTGTTGACGCAAATGTGCCTAGGCCTGCAAAGTTAAATGGCATGAGCCAGTGGGGGAGTACAAAACAACTGGTCCTGGTGCATGAAAAGCTGAGAATGAAATTCATATGTTGAAAGACCTGTTCTCTCTCACTAACTCTCTCTTTCTCTCTCTCTCTCTCTCTCTCTCTCTCTCACACACACACACACACTCATAAAACCAAGGCATTCAGTACATTTTCTCCGCCGGTGATTTTTAACACATGTGTACAGCTCTTAAAGCTTTATAACGCACAGAGATATTTGAAAGCGATCCGCTTCGTTTCAAAACACTTTTTGAATACATTTGAAGAATCAGACTTGAGTTATCCCATGTATATGTAATGATTGCTATCATGAGCAAATTGCTTTCAGTTGTTGAAGCTAGCAGTGCAGACCTAAGGATTGTTTAACTATTGTGTTGTTTAAATCCAAATAAATCTATCCAGACTAATAGCAATGAACACATTTAGTCTCTGTGTTAAGCAATGTATAGTAAGTTTGAAAGCTAACTCAATCAGTATTGTATTTCTTTTCATTGTTGTTGCAGGTGGCTGTTGTGGGTCTGACCAGAAGACATACACAGTTGGAGGATGGGCATGGGCATGGTGGCTTCTCACTGATATTCAGAAGTAAGAACCATTAATTACTGCTTTGTGTCATTTCCTCTTTCTATATTTCTTTAATTACATTTTAATGGAAAAGTTTTACACTGCTGATTTGCTTACCTTGTTTGCTGCTGGTTTTTCTTTTCTTTTGAAACCTGTACTTTGTACTAGTTTGTATAATCATAAACTAAATCTTCTGCTTTCTCTACACTTTACTGTTTGGACATTAATTTCTTACATTGGGTTCATAAGCACAACTTCTGTAATGCATGCCTATGCCTAAAGAGAACCTTTTCCTGAATTCGAAAATCATCTAATCCTGTGTTAGGAGAAAAGAGGACTTTTAGCATTAATTCTTACCTAGATTAAGACTGTGTATGTTGTGTCGGTGTAGTATTATGACTATATGTCTTGTTTGTTTGTGTGTGTGTGTCTCTCTCTCTTTCTCTTTTGCAATTGGCTGCTAAATTTCCTCCAGTATTAATAAAGTATTCTATCTATCTGTCTGTCTGTCTGTATGTCTGTCTGTCTATCTGTCAATGTTTGTGTGAGGGTGTGTGTGTTTGTTGGTGTGCTAGTGTCTTTCTGTCTCTCTCTCTCTGTGTATGATTGTGTTTTAGTGTGTGTTTGTGTATGTCTCCGTCCGTGTGTGTGTGTGTCTATGTCTGTCTTTGTGTGTTTGTGTATGTATGTGTATGTCTCTGTCTATGTGTGTGTTTGTGGTTGTGTGTTTCTGTCTTTCAATGTGTGTGGGTGTTTGTGTATTTGTGTGTGTGTGTGTGTGTTTGAATGTGTATGTCTTTGTCCATGTTTGTCTCTCTGTCTTTCTGTGTGTGTGAGTGTTTGTGTATGTGTGTTAGAGTGTGTGTGTGTGTGTCTTTCTGTCTCTCTCTATGTGTCTGTATGTGTGTATTACTGTGTATGAGTGGGCGTTTGCGTATGTATGTGTATCTTTATCCGATGCTGTGTGTGCGTGAGTATGTCTCTGACTATGATTTGTGTGTGTGTGTGATTTCAGTTCTCTATCATAAGCCCTGCACAGAATTGACTATATCATAGCTTTACTAAGCAGATCCTCATTATATCTCTTGATTTGGATCTTTGTAAATGGATTTGCAGTGCTGCAGTGGCAGCACTAAAATAGATCTTTAAAAGAAGAATTAATGCTGATTGTTATATGTTTATCTCCAGTTACATCACCTCACTGTTTACACCGGTATTTCAAAGCAGAGGGAGATGAGAATGAAAATTATTAGGCTCTACACAAACTTGTGGAGTTTTACTCTACCTGGTAATTAAGACAGTCGAAAAAAATAATTGGAATTACACATTATATGTGCAAAAGTATAGGGACACCTGTACACTATACCTGCCAGGTCTATCCTGAACTTCTATTCTATTGATTCATAGAATTATAACAGTTATAACAGCTTCCAGTTATCTTAAAGGGCTTTCCACAAGATATTGGAGTATATTTGGGAATTTGTGCCCTTTCATTGAGAAGAGCATTTGTGAGGTCATTTACTAAAGGTATCCCAAACGTATATAATGCTTTATTGAACATTGCTTTGTTCATTTGTGCTAAGGCAAAAATGGGCTTTCCTCAAACTGTTCCCACAAAGTTGAAAGCCCAAGTTGTCCAAAATGCATGGCTAAGTGCCTGATTATATTAAACTTGGTAATAGGACCAAATTAAATTTAATGATTAAAAAGTCTCCCATATATTTTGTCTATGTAGTTTACAAAACAGTAAAAGATAAGTTTTATACAGCCCAGTGAAGTAAATTACTTATGTTTTTGTATTACAGTTTTTCTCAGTCGATTTGGTACATTTCTCACACCATGATTTACATTGGCATCACAACAAGTGCATTTCTCAAAACAGTTTGTGCAAACAGCAAAACTCAATGAAATACCTGCAAAAGCACATACAAAGCACACACAAAAATTCTTTGTTTTTGCCTCAAAAGCAAATATTTAGGTCAATCAATTTGTCAGCGCCATCAAAATATCTTGTCTGTGTGCCATTGCCTACGACAAGGCAGTCAAACTACTTAGTCATGTTGTCAGTGCAACAGTGAAGACTGTAAGCATATTCTGATGGAAACTAAGCTTTTGTTTACAAGAACGCTGCACATTCTGTGGCATATCAATTTAAACAATCCAGGTTACACACACAAATACAAACTTACAGAACACAAAAGTTACACATGACTGTATGTGGGAGATGGACAGCAAGAAATTGGACTGGAATCAAATTTAGAGTAAATGAGATGCACCTCTGACCTATGTTTAAGACCACTGGATGATGTAAATGTTCACAAATTCCCTTAACAGAAAGCCAAGATTCGCCTGAGAACAATTTAATCAATTTAGGACAAATTACCAAAATTAAACATAAAAAGTGTAAAATAAATGTAAAAATTATGCCTGAGAGATTATGACATGTTCAGCACTTTTGCATATAATGACCTAGGCGATGAAATAAGACCTTAATGTTTTGGAGACAATCAGTACAACACATTTTGATAAACATGACATAAGCAACAGATAATGTAAAAAACAACAGACAATTGTCTATGACCATTTGCAAAAATGTACAAAAGCATTTGCAAAATGTGAAACACAATGAGAAATATAATTATGATATGCAAAAGTGACAAGGAGATGTAGAGATTGAACAATTTTGAGAATTTCAATTCTGATCTGAAAAATAAACCAAATCGACTGAGAAAAACTGTAGTAAAGACTTTTTTTTAAATTCACATGGCCTGGCTGCATGCTACTGGTGTGCACAGAAGGTCACACTCTCCCCCTCCTTCGATACACATACACACACACAAACGCACACACATACTGACACAAAGTATGTGGAAAAACAAACAATTTTAATATAGTTGCATGTTCAGATGGCATTCAGGTTCACTTTTATGGAATGCTTTTATGTGCTGTTTACTTTACCACAGTGAGGGTGGGGTTTTGCAAACTGATATGTATTGATACATTTAAATAACAAAAATGACAGGAAGTAAATAAATGAACACGTTGTTTACTTTTGTCCTCTGTTAAATTCATCTATATTTAAATTCCTTTCACTTTTTTCTTTGGAATTTCATAGAAAATTTATTTTACTATATAAGAGTTTTAAAAAGTAAATGATTGTTATTTAATCTTGTTATGAATAGAAGGAAAAACTATCATCATTACAGCCCAGTTAAACAGTCATCAGAATGTGTGTGACTGCATTTTTATATGCCTATGTAGTAAAAACACAGTTCCTCTAATGTGCAAAATTAGTGGATCATGTGACAAATGGAGAAATCCTACATCCGTCATACATTAAAAATAGTTGTTAACAGATCATTTATTAGTTCTTTTTAACCATCAGTGTTTTTTAACTATACACGTCTAGCTGCAGTTAATCTGCCGTGTCTTGCTCTTATTATTTCTAAACTGCTTTTGCTTGAATTCTAAGGTCGCATATCTCTCAAAATGTATTATGGGGCCAATGTGCACTATGTAACCAAATACCTTGACTGTGTTGTGCTGAAGATATACTTGGATTATCAGACTACAGATATTCTCAAGGATTTCCTATATGTGACTTCTATACCTTTTACATCACAGCCCATTGCAGGAACAGAGGAGTTGTAAAAGCTAAACATGGTCGATTTTAAAAGGGCTGGGTCAAGACTGATATACATCCACAAAGTGCTGGCTATCCGTGAGACTAATCGAATTACTTGAGCTGCAGGGAAGGCAGCAGAAAGCCTGTCTTTGAATTACAAATATTACAAACTGAGCTCCTCTTAAGAGGGATAGGCCTTTTATTGTTCACATACATTACCAAAAATGGAATGATGTCATTCTGTTGTGTTCTCAGTTAGATAAGATAAGATAAGATTTAGTGGTTTATTGAGAAAATTAATGTTTACATTTACATTTAGTAATTAAGCAGACGCTTTTATCCAAAGCGACTTACAAATGAGAACCAGGACCTAATGTATAATGGCACGATTTTAACATTAATTTTGCTCTCCCAGACGCATGTTTTAGCTCAGCATCATTTATTATGCTTTAGTACAATTTAAGCTGATTAGTGTATAAAATGAATCAGTGAAGACACATTGAAGTCCAGTGACAACCTACACCAACCGTAGGTGATAAAGAAGATGATGATGATGTTATTGATAAAGGAGATGATGATGATGATAATAATAACAATTATTAAAATAATAATAATAATAATAATAATAATAATAATAATTATAGGTAAGTGGCTTAATGGTTAGAACGTTCACCTCTCAATGCTGGGGATTCCCGGTTCGAATCCCAATCTGGGTGGAGGTTCTTTGTTCTCCGCGTGTCCACGCGTGTCCCACAGTCCCAAAACATGGATAAAGGTAAACTGAATGCTCCAAATTGCCCAATATAGAGTATGTCTGTGTGAATGAGTGTGTGCTCAGCGATAGACTGTACTGGGTGTATCTGCCCAGCGTGCGAGACATTCTCCCCTGGAATAGGTATGGGGAACCCTCCTTCTTCCCTAGTAGAGTATTAAGCAAAATATAATGGATGGATGGATAATAATAATAATAATAATAATAATAATAATAATAATAATTAATGTTAAAAAGTACATACTTTTGTTAAACGTCTATACTTGTTTCTTCAATGCTTAGGACCGTCACAAATTGAATTATGGATCATTTTCAGCTATGCAGTCACCCAGAAAGAGTCTTGATGTGTTGTGCTTATACACATGTATAGTTGTATTGTGGGGACCTTGACCATTAGAGAACACAAAGTGTGTGGGGAGACAGATATATGTCTACATTTTTAGCATTTGTGTCTGTAAAATTAAATGATAGTTTATACTCTTCTAGCACATCAGTGCACTAATTACTGGCAGTCCTGAGGTTTTCAGGAACCAAGAACCACTGTACATGATCTGAATACACAGGTGGAAGTCATCTACAATCGCTATGCTAACTAACATCCGTAACCACACCCTATTTCCTCTTTTAACACACTGATAACACTGTGTTGTTCTGTTATCCTTTTCCTCTTTTTCCTCCATTCACTTGCCTGCATAGGCTATCTCTGGAAATTATGACCATCCTGTGTCGCTGTGAGAATATCGAAACGGCGGAGGGCGTCCCCCTGGATGTGACTGGGGTGGCTCAGGTAATACAATTCAGTCCAGCAAAATAACAAATCCTGCCTCAGGTCCAAACAAGTCAGCTTTTAAAAAAAGCACAGGAGCAGGGCAGCTGGAAGCCAACGACATAGAAACCACATGGACAGGAAAAAAAAAATCTGTTTCCTAATGTGTTTCTTTTCTTTTGGATAATCCAGGATATTCACTCTTGTGGTCGATTTTCTTTCTGCAGCAATCAGGAGAGACTTTCCACTTTGCACTTTCTGCTTTTGCTACGCCATGTGATGCAACTAATAATCCATCTCCAAGTGCACTGACCAGTTTCTGTAATAATGGTATAAACATTCATCAGCAGGAATAATAATAAAATAATTAAATTGATTGAAAAATCCTTAAATCTAAAACCACATGTTTGTAAATGCTGTGTATATGTATAACCATAGGTGTTATAATTGTTAAGCCGTGTTACAGCTGAAGGTCAGTGCATATGGATATCAGGAATGAATGATTGATGTTTTAACTCCAGATTTGTTTTTCTTTTTTTCGTGTCCCTTATATATCCATCATCTTTCTTTCCTTCTTCTGTAGACCATAAGCCCAATATTTTTTGGTTTCTGTTTTGCTTTTTTTGCATTTCCTACAGGATTACGCTAGAGATTATGACCCTGCAGCCCAAGTGTGAGGATGTTGAGACAGCCGAGGGGGTAGCTCTTACAGTCACTGGGGTGGCACAGGTAAATTTGGTGTACCTCCTTTTCAAACTTGTTTTCTCTCCGATGTCCCCCTGTGCTCACTTTACCCAGCCCCTACCCTGAACGTTTTATTTTATCATTTTAGAACAAGCTGTTCAGTCTGGGATTCTGAATATGAATTAGACTTATCAGAATGAATGGTTGTTGAAGCAGTTAAAACTTATTTTTAAAAAATACACTGTATGGCCAAAAGTGTTCGAAACCCAAACATTACACTCACAGCAACTTTTAGGACATTCTTAGTTGGGTCCTTTCATTACAACTATTACAAGTTTGTTTTTCTTTTTTCTGGGAAATCGTTCTATAAGACTTCAGGGTTGACGTCAGGGCCAGACAATATGTATAGTCATGCTGGACCAGAAAAGGGCCTTCTCATACTTTTGCCACATAATTGTAAGTATACTAATTGCAAAAATGCATGGATAGATGCCTGAATCTATACATCTGTAGAACTATGAAACCTGAATTTTGTTCCAAATTATTAAAAAATTGTGTAGTGCAAGTTCATTCATTCATTCATTATCTCCCGCTTATCCTCTATTAGGGTCGCGGTGGGGTTCCCCATGCCTATCCAGGGGAGAACGTCTCGGGCGCTGGGCAGATAGACCCAGGACAGGGCGCCAATCCATCGCTGGGTATACACTCACTCACACAGACACACTCTATAGGGGCAATTTTGAGAATTCAATTAACTTGATCCATGTTTTTGGACTGTGGGAGGAAACCGGAGAACCCGGAGGAAACCCACGCAGACACGGGGAGAACATGGAAACTCCACCTAGATGGGGATTCGTACCGGGAATCCCTAGAGCTGAGAGGCGAACGTGCTAACCACTAAGCCACTAAGCCCGTAGTGCAAGTTAGTATGCAAAATTACTCCTTGTTAATTTAGTCATTGGTGTGTTTTTAACATTATGTGCAGCAAACCAATCAGCATGTCACTTGCCATTCCCTTTAAGAGTCAGCTGGATTGCTATTTCAACTCTTAATTTTGTGTTGGTTTTTTTTTTATTCTGTTTATTGTTCATGTTTGCATGGCTGCCAACTGGCACATGCCATGGGTTAGTGCACTGCTGCATTTTAAATAGCGGTGTACAATCCTGTTTTGACAATTCGTTGCCAAGATAGCAATGAACATCTAATTGTTGATGTGGTTTTCTTTTCCAAATGACTATACACCAAAAAACCTGAACAAACCACAAGCACCACTGCTTTTTAAACAATGCAGGCATAAGACATAAAAATAGGCTGTTGTCAATGTGTAAGATAGCAATGAGCATTGTGACGTGCTGTGTGCAGGGTGTAAGATAGGGCCCTAAGGGTTAAAGGTTCGAATCCTGAGTCACCAGAAGTTGGCAATGTGGGCCAATGTTGGAATCTGAAATGTGGGCCTTATTCAGGGGCCCAATTAAGTTCTGTTTAGCTAACTCATCTTTTTAGGGGACGTTTAAATAAACTGCTTAGTGAATAATGCCAGTGCTAAGCAACAGCTAACATCCTGATAAAGTTTCTTATCAGTGGAATGTTTCACTTTGGGCCTGTTCAATCCTAGCTGTTGACACTTGGCTGATCTGACCACAAGTAGACAGCTCTAAGCCTTTATTGATGGCTTTAGACATGCATTTCGGGTGATAACTTGAATTTTGGTCTTGCTTTGGATCTCATTAAAAAACATATGTTCACATTTAAAAATAATGAAAGCATGTTGTTATAATGAAAGCATTAATTCTTTACAAACCAAATAAACGTTAACTATTTAGGCATAATTAAGTCCATAATACTGTATACAAAAATAAAAACAATGTAAAGATTTTCATATCACGTGAACCCATATTTTAATTTCAAGAACATCAACAACATATCAGATCCTTAAACTGAAAACTAAGACATTAATATTTCATGAAAATATTATAATTTTGAATTTGATTGTAACATCTGATCTGTTATTTCACAGTTCACAGACTGTGATTTCTGGAAGTTTTATTCATGTTTAACATCCCAGCCTTTTTGAAATGGGAATTGTAAATATTGTGATCATAGTTCTTAAAAGTGATGTCTGAGCAATTGCTTTAATTCCCACTGAACCTTAGTTAACATACAGTAGCTACCTGTATGCATGCATGTTAAAACACAGCATGAAAATACAACCTTTCCCCTGAACCCTGATTAAGAAGTAGATTGTTTGTTCAAGCTAATTGTGGACACAACATTAATTGCTTGAGGTTCACAAGTTTGACTTTGCTGCCAAAAAGTGACTTTTGTGACTGCAGTGAACACATTGACTATCATTTTTCTATTGTCGTGGATTATTTGTTGATGTATTACACAACCCTACTTTAACTATGTCATACATACTATGTCTTTGGTGGGTAAGTGATTAGTACATGTGCCTTTCAGTGCTGTGGATCTGGGTTCGAATCCCAATCTGGGTGGAGTTTCCATGTTCTCTCCATATCCACATGGGATTCATCTAGGTTCTCTGGTTTCCTCCCACAGTCCAAAAACATGGATTCAAGTTAAATTGAATGCTCTAAATTGCCAAAATATGCAGTGTGTAAGTCTGTGCCCAGCGAAAGATTGCCAGCTCCCAAAACGCCTCCCCCTTGACCCCAGTTGAGTATTAAGCAAAAGATAATGAATGAATGAAGGGCTTTGTCCTCTTTTCTGAATATGCCCTTTTGTACATTTTAGTATCATAATTACCAGTTCACGACATTAATGTTCTTTTTTTAATACCACGAGACATGGGCCTCAGCTAACAGTGCCAATAATCATGTTTAATTTAAAAATAGTGTTCACAGTCTAAACTGGAGCAAAGGTTCTACTTAACAAATTTTGTTTTTATTTAACTATATTTGTGTTATATCCTTATGTATATGTTTCCCTTAATTTATCCCACGGTTTGTCTTGTCTGAGCATGTTGTTTGAGTTATCGTGAATGTTTGTACAGTGCTCATGGCGCCTGGTGGGGGCAGGGAATGGTTGATCGCACAGGTGCACTTTGCTGGCAGTTAAATGACTGATTTCCTGAGTTAAAGTTAGGATAGTGATCCCTCAACCATATGACAAGAATAAATGTGGGTACCAGATTAGGTTCTATACATTTCTATAACTGCTGTGAACTAAAACAGGGTTGCATTGTGTAAATACTTAGTATAGTGTTACTTATTGTAATTCCATAGTATTATTAAAATTTTTGATTCAGATTTATAAATACTACTGGCAAAAGTTTTAGAACACCCTGATTTTTCCTGTTATTTATTGGAAACATTGCACTCTGAAATTAAGGTATAGTACAAATAAAATCATGGAATCTGTAGACCAAATTGTGTTCTGTACTTCATACCTCACTAAGGTAGATATAACAGATATACCTTTGGCAGATATAATAGCTGAATGTGTGGCACTTGTAGGTTGTAGGCTTTGCTTTTACTCTTCGTTCAGTTCACCCCAAAACAGCTCGATGGGGTTGAGGTGTTACACTTCATGTTTATAAGCTTACCATATTGTTATTATTTTTCTGAGGTAGTTCTAGCGGATCTCATCTTTTGGGTCATTATCTTGTTGAAGGATGAACCCCTGTCCAACTAGGTGCATTACACAATGCTGTGGAAACTGTTATGTTTCAGGGTGCCTCTCACTCTTTACAAGTCTATGACCCTGGAGCCAGCAAAACCTATTTAACGGTGTTGAAATTTCATTAGTTCATAATACCATCCATCCATTATCTTCTGCTTTATCCTATATATTAGGGTCGGGGGGGTTCCCCATGCCCATCCAGGGGATTTCGGGTGCTGGGCAGATACACCCAGGACAGGGCGCCAATCTATCGCTGGTTACACACTCATTCACTCACACAGACATACACACTCTATATGGGGCAATTTGGAGAACTCAATTGACTTGATCATGTTTTTGTGACTGTGGGAGGAAACCTGAGAACCCGGAGGAAACCCACGCGGATACGGGGAGACATTGGAAACTCCACCGGGAATTCGAACCAGGAATCCCTAGCGCTGAGAGGCGAATGTGCTAAGCCACTGTGCCGCCCTAGTTCATAATACCTTCTACATAAATTAATCCACTACTATAATTAGTCCACTATAACATGCTTCTCATTAGAATAGAATTAAAATATTTGAATTGCACTTAATAACTGGAAAAACTGGATTTTTAAAAACATTTTACCAGTAGTGTGTACATAATACATTTCTTAAGTGGCCTCATTGGCCACATCACAAGAAAGACTACAGGAGCTGGTGTGTCACACTTAAAATGCTGCAAACTACATAATATTAATGCAGTGGTGATGGTCAAGTTTAAAGACAAAGATATGGCAAAATAAGTCACAAGCTACTACTGATAAAAGCCTTGGGTCTTGTTACTAAGCACTGACCAAGCACATGCATGCCATGCACATTTCATCTCTACCTGTATTCAGAGCACTTGAGTTTACAAGGACAGCAAATGTGCCACTTCTTTAGTGGGTGATACAGCCCCAATCCAAAAACAAAAATCCTAATGGATCACCATTTAATCATATTTCTATACTAGACCTTCAGCTATTGCACGGAAATATTCATTCATTCATTATCTCCTGCTTATCCTCTATTAGGGTCGCGGTGGGGTTCCCCATGCCCAGCCAGGGGAGAACGTCTCGGGCGCTGGGCAGATAGACCCAGGACAGGGCACCAATCCATCGCTGGGCACACACTCACTCACACAGACACACTCTATATGGGGCAATTTTGAGAATTCAATTAACTTGATCCATGTTTTTGGACTGTGGGAGGAAACCCGAGAACCTGGAGGAAACCCACGCAGACACGGGGAGAACATGGAAACTCCACCCAGATGGGGATTCGAACTGGGAATCCCTAGCGCTGAGAGGCGAACGTGCTAACCACTAAGCCACCGTGCCGCCCGACTGCACGGAAATATACTCAATATTATTTAGTCATTCCTATTAAAATTTTATTTCTTTGCATATTTATTTTATGTTTGTGTTTTAGTTTCGTGTTTTAATGGGTTTCAAAAGATCAAATGTTGTTTTATATTTTCTATAATTTCTTCTGGGTTTGTTTAATTAAAGGCCTAAAATATATTTCATATTTCGTTTGGCCCATTCTGCAGCTTTATGTTTGGAGAATAATGATAACATTGTATTTTTTCTCAACAGAACCTTGCAGTTAAATGATGGAGGATGAGAAGAGTTTGAAACACATTTTTATCAGCATTTTTAATATGGCTTAATTAAAAATGTTAGGATTGCAATTGTATTTATTTGTAATATACAATATGTTGCCTAAAGTATGTGGACACCCCTAATAATAATTGTATTTATATTTAAATTTATAAATAGAGAATAATATACAATAATTCTAGATTGGAGAGATCTGATTGGCCTGCACAGAGCTCTGACCAGGCTCATCAACAGTTAGCACCAAAAACAAAGGCACCCTAGAACAGAAAAAAAAATAATTTGCAGTAATAGCACAAAACAATATGATTGCCATGTGTTTCTTTTGTTTGCATTAAAACAACACAAAAAAACAAAGGAAAATGTAAAATCAGATTTTCTTTTTACACAGTACTCCAGAGATGGTCTGGGCAAAATTAGTGGTACCATTGAAAAACAACTGAAATCTATCTTTTTCTGTATTTGATAATGAGAAATTTCTAGAAGCTGCCTCTCGTCACAGATTTAAAGGCTTCTTATTCTGAACCATGATTTGAGATCTCGATACAAGGGTTTACTTGTTTGTTTGTTTGTGATATGCTATTTTTGTTATCTTCATTTTACCTGTGGGCTGTTTTTTTTATTCATGGAAGCTGAAAACAGAACTCCAGACAGAAATCGTTTAGGAATCACACCCAGGACCATCTTGCTGTGAGATAGAAGTGGTAACCACTGCAGCCCCAGTTTTGCGCCTCTACAAGCGTTCTATAGGGATCTGTACTTATAGATGGACACTTCAGAATTCTCGTGTCCTGCAAGGTGCATGGAAGTTAATTACGGTTCTTTAGTTATCTTAGTTTAGAACAATCCCTAACTACAATCTTTCATCTGTGTTTTTCATGCATGCTTAAAGAGCTTAGCTACAATGTCTATGTACAGTGTGGCACACAGACACATATATAGAGAACACTTTATTTAAACTTTTAATATTACTGATCTGCAAACTGCCACTCAAAAAAGAAACATCAAATTATTAAGATGAAAATATTTATAATGCATTTTAAAAAGGGGTAAGTTTTTCCATTGCAGGAATTCTGTGTGGAAATGATATCAGAATGAACTTTGCTCTCGGTAGTTTTTGTGTTGTTCTGGTGCAACCAAGAGAAATAAACATGTGATTACTAAATTATTTGTCATTACAATAGTGTTATGTGCAGTGTGGTGCATTCTTTTATGAAAAAGTTATTATTTTTGGTCATGAGTGTAATCTTTTTGGGGTGCATTTGATTGCACTCCATGAGTATGCTGGGGGCACAGCATCAGCCACTAATCAAATTATTGTCATTTTCATGTCTGGGTCTCCACCTGCTTTTAACCATACAGTAAATGAGACTGGTGTAACAGTTACATGAGTATTGTTTTCTGAAGCACGGCTGAGCAAATTTTTTACATGTTCTCTAAGCACACAAATTATTTCATGTTCAAAGTTCACCGTGACATGACAACAACTCCAATCTAATAAATACCTAACTGGTCACTAATTGGAACCAAATATGCTAACTGTGATATGGACCACAGTTAAGCTTAATTTAAGATTAAGTTTAATCAGATCCAGTACCCTTTTTTCAGCTATCTTGTTACCTCTTATCCTCATCCCATTGCCATGTAGCAGTGCTAACCCAGTGTTCTTTGATTCTGGTTTTGGAACACCTTCTGGCTGTGCCACTATAGTGGAAATATCCACTGTCACACAGCGGGACACAATGAGAACCAGAGCAAAGGCATAGGCTTTATTAACAAAGTTTATTAACAAATGTAAATCACTTCAAATATTTTACAATTGGTGTCTCTGACACCAATGCCATACTCCTATAACTACTACCGCTTCCGACAGGTGCGTTAATCGCATGTAATTATTGTTCACTGCCTACAGTTTGCAGACTGACCCGAACTGGGCATCCAACAGCAAGACACAGTCTGACAACCAAGCTGACACCACCAGCTGAGACTTGAGCACAAGTGCAATTTTGTAGTATGCTAGTGTTTAGACTGCACCACTAATACTCCTGTTTAAAATATTTTCAACATGACAGGTAGTAAAGTGTTTCATATTCCCCAACACAGACTTAAGATTTATACCAAATTCTGAATTCATTTGAATTCCCAATTAAACATTGGCAAGTCCAATTAAACATTGGCAAGTCCAATTTAACTGATTAATTAAAATCATTTAAGAAGGGTTCGTCACTGGACAAACAGTCCTGATGATTTCTTTTTGTGTATATTAAATTCCTTCTAAACTTTACCATTGTACAACAAAAACATTGTACAAAATAGATTTTTATCCTGTTACTTAAATACTAAATGAAATTTAATAGACCTCCCTGACACCTTTCACCTGTGTAGTACGCTATGTTTAAGCACAACCTGCTAATCATTACATTTGATCCAGTCTACTTTTGCTAAAGTGTGAAATAATTGAGTTAATCCCCTTTGTTCAGCCTCGTTTTGGAATATGTTTAAACACTGTAGAAATGTATTTGGATTGAGGTTTCTATGCTGCCTGATGTCTTTCTGTGTACACTTTGCTCTCAGGTAAAAGTAATGACAGACCAGGAGCTCCTGTCTCTTGCCTGCGAGCAGTTTTTGGGGAAATCGGTGATAGAAATTAAAGGAGTCATCCTGCAGACACTGGAAGGGCATTTGCGCTCTATTCTTGGTATGCTGACATGGTTATCTCTTTAAAAAAAAGTTCCTGACTTATCTACAGTTTAGATGTTGTTACATTGCTAAGTGACTCTCTGTACTGAACATGGCTGTCACGTGATCATATATGTCTGTATTTAAGTTAGACTGGTTAAAAACGGTGAACATCCATCCATCCATTATCTTCCACTTTATCCTCTATTAGGGTTGCGGGGGGTCTATTAGGGTCGCCCCATGCACATCCAGGGGAGAACGTTTCGGGCGCTGGGCAGATACACCCAGGACAGGGCACCAATCCATCGCTGGGCACACACTCTCTCACACAGACACACTCTATATGGGGCAATTTGGAGAATTCAATTGACTTTATTCATGTTTTTGGACTGTGGGAGGAAACCGGAGAACCAGGAGGAAACCCACACGGACACGGGAAGAACATGGAAACCACCCAGATTGGGGTTCGAACCTAGAATCCCTAGCGCTGAGAGGCGAAAGTGTTAACCACTAAGCCACCGTGCCGCAGGGTGAACATTATATTCATTAAAATGGTTCAAAAACAAATAGGTGACTAAAAACATTTAAACTAGCTTATTAAAGGTACCAGAGGCACACTTTCTCTACCTTTACACACAGTGACAATACTTTTATTAAGGATGACTGGAACTCAGGGCAGCACGGTGGCTTAGTGGTTAGCACGTTCACCTCTCAGCGCTTGTGATTCCAGGCTCGAATCCCAATCTGAGTGGATTTTCCATATCCTCCCTGTGCTGACATGGGTTTCCTCCGGGTTCTCTGGTTTCCGGGTAAAATTGAAACTTAATTTAACAATTTAAAGTATAATGTTATAAATATGGAACAATGCCAAAAACCTATGAAAAGTGCCTGCTTATCTGTGAGATCGGGGGTTGGTTTTGGCTGTTATATACCTGGGTCAGCTCTGCTGGTCAGTTTATCGCCACACCCCAGTAAATAACACCAGAAAACCAGATTCTACAAAAAATATTTATTGGAACTAAAAATACTGTCCCCAGTTGGATTCCCGGTCAGTTAAAATACTGTGGTGGTCCTTGAGCAAGGAACCTAACCCCATATGCCCCCCGCTGTGTACAAGGCTGCCCATTGCTTTGGACATGTGTGTTCACTTCACCAGTGTGTGTACATGTGTGTGCTTCACTGCATAAATGGGTTAAATGTGGAGGATAATTTTTGTTTGTAAAGCACAGTGGGCAAAATAGATAAATAAAATAGTATTGCATCCAGCCACCAGAGGGCGTCAGATTGACTTCACAGTTTAACCTCTGCTGTTCACTTAATTTTGTTTGGATATAGCCATTAGTATGTGTATACAGACTTGGTCAAAATATGAACAAAACAACTAAAATACTATTTGACAGATTTAATTTCACATTTTTTGTTTAAAATGAAAAACCCACTGTATTATAAAATCCATCTTCTAGCATTAAAAGTTACAGTCGTTTTATTGGTTCCATGTCAAAACACAGTAAACAGAAACCTTTCATATTGTCTTGTCTTTTACTAGGCACCTTAACAGTGGAACAGATTTATCAGGACCGAGATCAGTTTGCCAGTCTGGTGAGAGAGGTGGCAGCTCCTGATGTGGGCAGAATGGGCATTGAGATCCTCAGCTTCACTATAAAGGTAAGATGCATCCATAATATTTGATTCTGACTAGATCTGACAAGTGTAAGCTCTCCAAAGCTTTGTTAAATAAATTAACAAATAACGGTCGCTGGTCGGGCCGGTATCCCTATTTTAAACTTTTACTTTTACATGCCAGTTGCAGGTCCATATGTGGTGGCGTTTTATTTATAACTCTATGGGCGTAAACGCTGGTTGGTATGTCTTTGACTGAGGCAGTGCTTTATTTTGTGTTTTGGCGGTGTTGGTTTGTAACCAGATACAGCACATGTATAGCACCAGAACATCAAGCACATGCTTTGTTTGATTTTCACTTAAGGGGCATTGTTTATATCTACACTACTGCACACCATCCACTGTTCATTGCTTTGTTCATTCACTTTCACTCAGTTACCGATGTGGTCACATACGATGGACGTATTTAGTTAGTCATCAATTGTGAAAGTTCTCCCACTTAAAAAGATGAGAGAGGCCTGTAATTGACATCATAGGCAGACCTCAACTATGAGAGAACAAAATGAGAAAAAGGTTCACAAGGTTGGCACACACCGTTGCTGGTATGTTGGCCCATTCCTCCATGCAGATCTCCTCTAGAGCAGTGATGTTTTAGGGATGTTGGCGGGCAACACGGAATTTCAACTCCATTGAGATCTGAAGACTGCCTAGGCCACTCCAAGACCTTGAAATGCTTCTTACGAAGCCACTCCTTTGTTGCCCTGGCAGTGTGCTTGGGATCATTGTCATGCTGAAAGACCCAGCCACTTTCATCTTCAATGCCCTTGCTGAAGAAAAGAGGTTTGCGCTCAAAATCTCACAATACATGGCCCCATTTATTCTTTCATGTATACGGACCAGTCGTCCTGGTCCCTTTGCAGAGAAACAGCCCCAAAACATGATGTTGCCACCCTTATGCTTCACAGCTTGTATGGTGTTCTTTAGATGCAACTCAGTATTCACTCTCCTCCAAACACAACAAGGGAGTGTTTGTACCAAACAGTTCTACTTTGGTTTCATCTGACCATAACACCTTCTCCCAATACTCTTCCGGAACATCCAAATGCCCTCTAGCAAACTTCAGATGTGCCTGGATATGTACTGGCTTAAGCAGAGGGACAGATCTGGCACTGCAAGATCTGAGTCTCTGCCGGCGTAACACGCCGGTGTGTTACTGATGGTAGCCTTTGTAATGTTGGTCTCAGCTTTCTGCAGGTCATTTACTAGGTCCCCCGTTTGGTTCTCGGATTTTTGCTCACTGTTCTTGGGATCATTTTGACCCCACGGGCTGAGATCTTGTGTGGAGCCCCTGATCGAGGGAGATTAGCAGTCTTATAAGCTTCCATTTTCTGATTATTGCTCCCACAGCAGATTTCTTCACACCAAACTGCTTGCCTATTGCAGATTCAGTCTTCCCAGCCTGGTGCAGGACTACAATTTTGTTACTGGTGTCCTTCGACAGCTCTTTGGTCTTCATCATAGTGGAGTTTGTTACTGTTACTGGTTACTGTTAACCAGTTCAAACAGGCGGCATTAATACAGGTAATGAGTGGAGTTTCAGGCCTGTGACAGTCAGAAATTTTGCTTATTTGTAGGTGACTAAATACTTATTTTCCAACATTGTTTGCAAATTAATTCTTTAAGAATCAGACAATGTGATTTTCTGAATTTTTTTCTCACTTTGTCTTTCATAGTTGAGGTCGATCTGTAATGTCATTTAGAGGCCTTTCTTAATCATTTAAGTTGGAGAACTTGCACAATTGGTGACTGACAAAATACTTTTTCCCCCACTGTAGCTGTAAAGGAGGAATCAACTCAATATCAATAATTATTCTGAATGAGATGTCAAAAAAAGCTCCTTTAGGTGTCCTAAAACTTTGTCCATATAGTGGAAAGATAACCCCTAATATATGAAGCAAAGAGCCACAGAGAGCAAAACTAGGATATTTTTCTTGATTATAAGGGCCTCATTCATTATGTGTAAAGGTGGCGAAAAGCGAATACGTTTATTACAACTGACACATTTCTGACTGTGTATTTGTAGGATGTCTATGATAAAGTGGACTACCTGAGTTCCCTGGGTAAGACGCAGACAGCAGCCGTGCAGAGAGATGCTGACATTGGAGTGGCTGAAGCTGAGAGAGATGCTGGAATCAAGGTGTGTGTGTGTGTGTGTGTGTATGTGTGTGCATAAAACACATATGATATTATTTAGCTAACTTTGGTCTTTACTTTTTTTTAGGAAGCTGAGTGCAAGAAGGAGATGATGGACATCAAATTCTTGGCAGATACCAAAATGGCTGATTCCAAACGAGAACTAGAGATGCAGAAAGCTGCCTTTAACCAGGAAGTCAACACAAAGGTACAGGCTTCGGGTTTACTGATAAGAGTTCATTGGGTTTTTAATATAAAATTGGAAAATATAATTTTAAGTATTACCTCACAGCATAGACAATGCTGTTGAATCATTCATTCATTCATTCATTATCTCCCGCTTATCCTCTATCAGGGTCGCGGTGGGGTTCCCCATGCCCATCCAGGGGAGAACGTCTCGGGCGCTGGGCAGATAGACCCAGGACAGGGCGCCAATCCATCGCTGGGCACACACTCACTCACACAGACACACTCTAAATGGGGCAATTTTTGAGAAATCAATTAACTTGATCCATGTTTTGGACTGTGGGAGGAAACCGGAGAACCCGGAGAAAACCCACGCAGACACGGGGCTGTTGAATCATGGGTAAAAAAAAGTTTTTATTCTATTTTACAAGCTCAAATAAAGTATTTAGAAGATCTTCTTCTTTAGAAGATCTTAGACCTTCATTAATTGAACAGGCTACTCAACTGTTCAAGCCCTCATCCTTTCCCGGATCAACCGTAATGCATTGATTGCTGGTCTCCCAGCCTGCATGATCAAGTCTCTTTAGTTGATCCAGAACTTTGCAGCTCATCTGGTGTTTAACAAACCCAAGAGAGCTCATGTAACTCCACTACTCTCATCCTTCCTTCCTTACTTACTATAGCTGCCATCATTCAGTACAAGGCACAAAATTAGACGTAAAGGACAATCTCTGGATCTGCTTACTCTCAGATACACTCTATTTTCCAAAGTTTAACTGGTTCACTGAGCTCTAATGACGACAGTCATGTGGGGCCTCAATTTCACTATGGTGGCAATTCTTAATAATTTCCCAGTTTTAAATGGTGGAATGTTCTGTCTATAATGCTAAAACATTCAGCACTTTCAAAAAGCGTGTCAAGACAGATTTCTTGCCAATGTATTTAAAAAATCCATGGTAGGGAAAATTGAGATTTTTGTAAAAAGAAGGGCTAATAAAAAAGTGTTTATTTGAATAGGAAAGGTCAGTGAGGTTTGGATAAATGGTTTTAAAATCTGTGCATCCTTTTTTCCTTCTGTCTCCCTCAGAAAGCAGAGGCTCAGTTGGCTTACGAGCTGCAGGCTGCAAAAGAGCAGCAAAAAATCCGTCTGGAGGAGATTGAGATTGAAGTGGTTCAGAGGAAGAAACAGATTGTCATTGAGGAGAAAGAAATTGACCGAACTGAAAAAGAGCTGATTGCTACTGTGAAGCGACCTGCAGAGGCAGAGGCTTACAAAATGCAGCAGCTGGCAGAGGGACAAAAGTATGTACACAGAGATGGATGCAAAAAGACTGACTACATTATATAGATAAATGAACGTAAATAGCTCAAGGATTTGAGATAGAGCCCATTTGCTACAGTGTGGAGCTGTTTTTTTTCATGTTCAAATTATGTATATAGCACTATTTACAACAACGCATCGTCCCAAAACAGCTTTGCAATTTGATGAATTTGAAAACGCAAGGTAAAGTAACAGTGGAAAAGAAAATCCTCAATGTTGTGACCTGATATACATCTAACATTGTGTCATATTGAATCAGTAGATCTCTAATGAGATCTCATCAACAAGCCCACTGTCCTATACACCTTACCCCTGTGCCAGGTATCCATATAATCTCTGCCCTAGAACATAACTGGAGTTTCCTGCTATACCACAGAGAGCACTTAGTGTGCAGAATCTGTCAAAGCACCTCCTAATGAGTTGCAGTAATATTTATACAAACATAGGATTGCGCTAAATTAAAATGAGCAGTATTAGATTAGCTTAGCTGCCTGGCCTTTTCTTACATAAAAAACATCTATCAATAAACAAATAATTCAAAATAAATTAATACAAAAGTTTACCATAGTGCATTAGGCTTTAATCGAAACTAAAATACAGACTTTACAGTCATACAGAGTGCATTTATATTTTGCAAATCTTTAAAACTTAACATTAAAAATAAAATACATACTTCAGTCTTTTTAACTATATTGCACCACCATTCTCTACATTTTCAAAACTTAACCTTAAATATTAAATATTTTTTAACTTTTCAAATTCTTTTAGTTCAGGCTCCGCACATTTGTCGTATTTCAAGTACCTCAGTTTCATTTTACACTTGTTGCAAACATTTGTTCTCATGTTGAGCACTAAGAGCACTAAGCACTAAGAACACCATGCAGTGAGCATTCCCAGACATTGTAGAATCCAAAGTGTGCCAAACACTGGCTTTTAACGACGACGGGGCGGGTTGAATCACGCTCTCCCCCTGCTCCATGCTTCCTGCTCCATGCTAGCAGACTCCATTCAGACAACGGGAGCTGGCTAACAAGCTTGCTGTATGGTGGCCGAGTGGATATGTAATGCGATGTGCAGTACGCTCGGGAGGGGGCGGCAAAAATTAAACTTAAATGCATTTTTTTAAAATCGATTTTTGGGCATTTTGAATCGATTCAGAATCGCCATCGACTACGAATCGCGATCTTTAATAGAATGCCCTAATGCTTTTGGTCCTATAATGTATATTCTTTGTAAAATGACAATGCATCATGCTGTAGTACAGCTTTTGAATTTGAAATAACTTTATTATGTATTCTATACATACAAAGAATGTGATGCACGTAACAATATAAAAATAAACATTATATATACACTTAAGTTTGTAACACAATCTAATATAGATCCAGATTTTAAAAGTCCATTCCTGTGTGGCAGAGTGAAGAAGGTCCTGACTGCACAGGCAGAGGCAGAGAAGATCAGAAAGATTGGAGAGGCTGAAGCTGCCTCTATTGAAGCAGTGGGTAAAGCTGAAGCAGAGAAGATGAGGATGAAAGCTGAAGCCTATCAGCAGTACGGAGAAGCAGCAAAAACTGCACTGGTTCTAGAAGCATTACCAAAGGTATGAAAGGACTGGTTTAAAATGTTTGCATGAACAGAGATGTCCTGATACTTTGGTTGTTACTTTTTAACAGGAAGTTAATATAACTTTTAGAGGAAGGTTGATTAAGTACTAAATCTACTCAATAAGTTGTATCAGCAATTGCACATATGTGCTTCTATCAGGTCCTCGCTGTAAAAGTTTCTGGAATACGACCACTTATATAAATTTTGATATCGCATCGTATTATCTTCTTACTTTTTAATTGATCCTCTGCTAGAGTGTTGAGGGTGGGGGTGTCCCCATCCCCATTCTCATCCGGGGTGAACATTTTGGGCATTGTGCAGATACACTCAAGACAGGGCGCCAATCCATTTTCAAACACACACTCTCACAGACACACGCACACACACTATATAGGGGCAATTAAAAGCAGGCAATTTACCTTAAATCCATATTTTTGACCTAGGAGAAAACCGGATAGACTCAGGTAGAACATGGAAACTCCACCTTGATCAGCATTTGAACCTCTATCACCAGCACTGACCAAAGGCAAACGTGCTAACCACTTATCCACTGTGCCACCTCATTTGAATTTCCACCATGTCTTATTTAAAAAGTTATTCTCTAATGCTGGAAGGGGTGAGGATGAGGATGAGGTTGTGGGGTGATGAGAGACAGATCAGATGATGAGATCAACGTCTTTGTATAGATTGCTGGGAAGGTGGCGGCGCCTTTGGCCAGGACTAATGAGATCGTCATTCTGAGTGGTGATGGCAGCCGTGTCACCGGAGAAGTAAATCGTCTGTTGGCTGAGTTGCCGGTTACAGTCAACGCTCTCACAGGAGTTGACCTGTCAAAGGTAAAACAAATCTAATTTAAAAACATGTTCATGCTATAGCTTTCTGTCTGTGTTTTCTGTATTTCTCTGTGGACACCAAACAAAGTAAAATGTAAATAACTGCATTAATAATTTTTTTACAAAATAAAAAAATATATTTCATTATTAATGTAGGAATATAATATGTAGTACTTTTTTACTTATATACACCATTATTATTAATACCCCATTTACATGAAAATAAATAATAATGCATTAAAAAAATAAAAATAATGAGGACAAGTGAATATTTTTTTCTGTTTAAAGTGGTCAGGAAACTTTAATTCTATTTATTTACAGATAATTTTTAAAAACTTTTTTACAGATGCCTTTGCTGCAGAAAATGACTGCTGCTTGAAGAACACACACACACACACACACACACACACACACACACACACACACACACACACACACACACATCTACCTTACCACCTCTTGGGCCTTTTTGACACATCAGTTTTAGTCACTGTTAAATGCCTTATTCATGGAATATTGTCTTTTTTCTATTCTGACTGAAGTTTCATTTTTTTTATTTTACTAGACATTTGTCCTTAATCTGATAGTGAGCTGTGTATATTGAATGTAGGCAGATTATATTTGTTATTTACATAAATTTCCATTAGTATTTGTATAATAAACATCAGTTTGAGTAGTTTAGATTAGACAGCATCATTATCTAAAAAGCATTAATGAAAGAGTTCCCCTCTAAGTTAACCTGTATTACAAGTGACTAAATAGTGGTTACAATTTATTAGCATTTAGAGTAAAATGTTTTATATGCTGACATTTCTATTTGTACATTCACTATTTGGCTAAAGTATTGAGACACTTTTAAACCACTGAATTCTGGCTTTTCATTAAGTCCAATTGCTATGAGTGTAAAATCAAGCACCTAGTTCTATTTCTCAGCCCTTTGGTGGTCCATCGTGACTGTAACTGTGGAACGTGTGGATCTGTAATAGCTGTAGGTACCCAATATCTTTGTCTATAAAGTGTACTACAGATGCAGGGGCTTGGATTCTTCAGTAACAGATATTTTAGGGAAGATATTGAATGTTTTTAAATAGGAATGTCCCAGTCCAGTCACTTAAAAGTAGACCTGAATCCAAAGTCAGTCTAAAAGAATATCTAGATTAGTAAATTCATTCAATCCAACACATTTTTAACGCGAAATTATCAAAACAGCTGGTCAGAATTGTCTAATATATACAGAATACAGGCTTTACCTGTTTGTTATTTTGTATATTTTTGTTATATTTTAGAAAGAAACCTAAAAAGTTAATTCTATGAGCCAAGTATACAGTATGTACATTAAAAAACATAGTCATAGGCAATGAGTAAAACGAAGCCTCTGGCACAAAAAACGTTTCTGTAGGTAATGATATGGAATTAAAAATTATACAATCGCATAAAATCATGTTTAAAAGCCATATTCTAGACAGAACCATTTGTTATATGCAAGACAACTAGATAACCTGTGTGAGGTAAAATAATGGTAAATGGGACATTAATATTTTTCAACATGCCTTATTAGGACAATAGTCTGATGTGTATGTGAACTGTATGGTTAGGTGGGAAACAAAATCTACAGACAGATTTAACCCCAGGACTACACACATTTACTGGCCATTGTAGAATTATATTTTATTTTAGTTTATATTTGAGTATATTTGAGTTTATCCTTTAGCATTTTACTTTGAGCTTCATTCAGAAGTACAACATTCATAATCTGTGACCAATAACCAATGTAGGTGGAATGACATGTATGTTTTTAATATCACGTGTATCAGGATTGTTTATGAACATTGTGTAATAGCTGTAGCTCTGTGTGTTTTAGTAGCAGGTTCCGATTTTTAAAAACTCTTTTTTAGTTTAGAATTTGTTTTTTGGTTTGTAATATGTTAAGTGTAAGTGTTTCCATCCACAGTTTGTTGGTCAGAGAAAGAGAAAGGGTTTGTTTAGAAAGCCTATGTAGAACTTTTTAATAAATGTGTTAACTGAAGGCTCAATTAGCCAAAGTTTCTTTAGCGAAAACTTTCAAATATTTTTAGATCGGTGTAGTGATGAAGTGTGTATGCATATTGGCAATTTATTGTTAATTACTGTTGGATATAAGATTTTTAGAGATTGGAGAGAGTTTGAACATCAGATTAAGAAAGTTAGACCTTAAGAAGAGGAGGAGATGCTCTTGTATGTGGAATTAGTCCCACTGATGGAATTCATTAGTTCTTGCTGTAATTTTAAGCTGATGGAGGGAAAAATGAAAAACTAGTGTACTGAACCTTAGCAAAAACGTCAGCTCAGATTGTAGAGGACAAAGGTCTACACATTTAGAAAGTAGTGTCGACTCTGATTTCATCCTCACCGTGATGTTGCTCAAAGTTTAATGGATGACTGACTGTCATGATATCTACATTTGTTCTGGTGTAAACTACATTATAAAAAAAAATCAAAAACATTAAGTAATACAGGTTCTCTCATCATTAACAACAGACATTCATGTGAAGACCCACATATTCAGAGATGTTGGTTTTGAATATTTTTGATCCTGCTATGCTGCACCAAGGTCACTCAAGTGCCCACTAGGTTTCATTATACCTATATTAAAAATAATGTTATTTTGCATCCCCTTAGGTTTGCTGGCTTGAGAACCTAGTTTAGGGTAAAAAGCATCGATTGATTAGGTTCTTGAAGTAAATAGAAAACAGAAACCGACACTATTTATTAAAACTACTTGAATTGAATTTTTTTAATCTGGGAGCAGCACTGTGGCATAAGTGTTGGTCTGTTCACCTCACAGCAAGAATGTCTCAGGTTCGGTTCCCATTTGGGGTGAGTTATGGTCCGTGCACGAATCTGCATGTCTCCATGCCTGTGTGGAGAAATAGTTTCTCTCTGACTTTATCACATTTAACCATTACTGTTAGGAGATAGCCATTCAGTATGTCCAACTTTGATGTTTAAATTCACAGCACTGTGTGAGCTTGTCAGAATTGCCCTGTTTTAATTATAGACAGTAAATGTGTAGATCCTTTATATATTAAAAACATTGTTCACAAGCTGAAAGAAATAAAATCTACTTCAGTGTGGTCACACACAGCAATGATGATTCGGTGCTGACAATCGTAACATAAGCAGAGTGTGAAAAACTTCTGTTACATAATGTCCAAGCTCTGAAGTCACAGTGTAAAATAGACCATACTATGAATGGTTTCAGCCAAGATTGTAACTTGCTGGATTTTTATTGCTTTCACTTCAGCCAGTACCACACTGACGTTTCTGTAAACTTGAAACCTTGCAACCTTTTCTTTCTGTCCAGTAGCTTAGTTACATCATCCATTTATTAACAGAAATAATGCCAAAGATAGTGCAACACATTTCCTTTTTGCTGATTAGACATAAGTTGGTTTCTGCCGGCAACAAAACTTGAAGTCTAAGGCATTACAACAACCTTCATTTTAATTATTACCATTATATTGCTTAGACACACAGTACTAACACAGTTTGTACCACACATAAGCAGAATTGGATGCTGCATGACCATGTAGCGCCATTCAATAACTTCAAACTGATTCCTGATCAACTGTCGGTCACATTTGATTTATTAGTAAGTTTAGAGATTGTGTTGCTCATGTTGAGGATGCAATGGTATTACCTACTGTACATTCATATAAAAGCTGCAATGTGTTCATGTATGTAAAAACTTGATTACTTATAAATAAACTCTTATGGCTGGCAGTGTGTGCATGTATTTTCTTAAATGGTATCATGTTATATTATGTACTAAATAATAAAACATATTTGTGGAAGACACAAAACTGACTCTACTCAGAAAGTTAAGACAGCTCTCAGTGAAGATTTACAAGTTTGTATTTCTGCAGGTGACTTAATCACTGTCCTGTTGCACTTTTGCCACTAGATGATGACAGAAGCAATGCTGCTGGAAGGTTTGGAGTTGGGCCAGTTACAATTTGTTCCTGATCAGGAGAGAATCTCAGCTGAGTGCAGATTGATATAATTTAACATGTGAAGGGAGAAAAACAGTTGGAGAAACCAAACAAAAGGCCATATTTTAGTGATCTTTAGGTAAACTATCGGGCGGCACGGTGACTTCACCTCTCAGCGCTAGGGATTCCCGGTTCGAATCCCCATCTGGGTGGAGTTTCCATGTTCTTTCTGTGTCTGCGTGGGTTTCCTCCGGGTTCTCTGGTTTCCTCCCACTGTCCAAAAACATGGATCAATTTAATTCTCCAAATTACCCCATATAGAGTGTGTGCGTGCCTGCGTGAGTGAGTGTGTGCCAGCAATAGATTTGCGCCGTCCTGGGTGTATTTGCCCAGCGCCCAAGACGTTCTCCCCTGGATTGGCATGGGGAATCCCCCCGCGACCCTAATAGAGGATAATGTGGAAGATAATGGATAGATAGATGGATGGATAGGCAAACTATCCTACTATCAACCTCTTGATTTAGGGCGTGTCAGTATGTATTTTTATGTGTAATATTGTATTATGTATCATAACAAAGGTAGCACACAAAAGGCATGGACTAATTATCTTAATTAGTAATGGGTGTGTTTTGGGCATAATGTGCAATAAACCAATCAGGTTGAGGCTAAACATGTGAAACCTTTTTCGCTTGAATTTCGTTAAAGATATCCGTCAGATTGGCGCCCTGTCCTGGGTCTATCTGCCCTGCGCCCGAGATGTTCTCCCCTGGATGGGCATGGGGAACCCCACCGCGACCCTAATAGAGGATAAGCGGAAGATAATGAATGAATGAATGAAAGGATATCCGTCAGGTACATTGGGTTTTGTTCCAAGCTCCATGACACCTTCAGGAAGCTGCATTCTGCTGAGCTGAGGTGACAGTGAGAGGGAATGAATGACTTTGGATCGGGTAAAGCTGTTGGGTGGTAATCTCCTGGTTACCAAGTTGGGGCTCCGCTGCTTTGCACTCAGCCCTGTGATGGATGCCTGGTTTTAGGTGCTTTAAGCCTCATGCAAAGATGTAGAGATATACTGAGGAGTGGAGGAATTCATTTCATCAGCCCTGAAGAGATGCCCAAAGGCCGCACACACATAAGATATACATTTTTTCATTTTCTAACTCAGATCAGAGTTTCTAACGTTTATCAGGGTTGTGGGGATGATAAGTCTATCCTAATGCTCTTGGAATAAAAGGCAAAGAAACACACTTGAATGTTTGCCAGTGTTCTGCAGTGCAGAGACACTAAGGGGTAATTTGGTATCCGTTCCAGCCAAAACCAAGTACACCAGTGTTTTTTGTTTTTTTTTTGATAAAATAGGACAATTTAAATATTAATTTTAAAATCTAGCTTTTATTACATTGGTGTAAATTTGGAAACTGATACAATATCCATATGTGAAGATTGTATGGTATAAAATATGTGCATACTCAAACTTCAGACACCCTACCTGTTGCAGTGTCTGTTACTGAGGAGATGTTTAAGCTCAAACTGATGGGAAAATGGTTTGCAATCCGTCCTCTCCCCACCCAAATCCAGCACCTTCATAAAATATAACTGCTGATATGAAGGGGTTATTACAGGGAGTAAAGGAATCCTTCTCCTCTGTTGTGCTAGATGGTTTTCACTGAAGACTGGAGACTCTTTCATCCACCTCATTATCCAGCAGCTTTGCTAGTAAAGAAAATAACATGCTTTAAAAAACAGATCAAAATGTGTTATACTGTATATATATATGAAGGGTGTTCAATAGCAGTTCTTTCTTTTTTATTATTATATGCATTAACAGTCACAAATGTCCACTATTTGTAGATGATGACATGCAAATTTTAAAGTGAACACCTTGCTTTGGTCTATTGTTCTGGTGCTGTACTGAGACTAATCTGTGCATAGACTTTTCTCTATGAAAAGTACACAAAAGAACATAAAAGTACCACAGGTCAAGACCATGTCGAGGTTGACTTCCTTTTTTTAAATTAGTCTGCCAATAAAACATGTCTATCACCTTTTCCTGTTTAGTCCATTGTCACGAAAACCTTTTGCAAAAGGATTGTTGTTGATCTGGTAAAGGAAAGCCAGAAGAGCAGCCTTCAGCAAACCCATCTGTCACCACATTCACACTTATTAATGCAGGCTTACGCAAACCATTAAACAAAAAAAGCTGAAACAGTTCAGTTAACACTTATGACACTTATGGACAGACCAGTGTGTCACAGTTCAGCAAAAATCACAACTAAACACATTTCTTGTACAGTATATACAATATATATACATGTATATGTTTCAATGTGTGCGTGTGTGTGTGTATTTAAATATGTATAAAATGATGAGATCCTTCAATAATATTTACATTACCACAATCAATTTAATCATAATAAATAACAGTGATTCAGGGTCTCAGTTGTTTTGACAGTTGCCATGATTGTTGATTCCAAATGGGCTAATTTGAATATGGATGCAATGCACTAATGACAGTGTAATTTTAAGGTCACTTCTGTAATATTTCAAGTCTTTCAAATTGCTTACCAACAGGATAGTTTCCCTATTGTTTTTTTTCTATATGGCCAGTAGAGGTCATTGTTGCAATAATACAAAATAAAAAATTGTGAAAAAAGTGTGAAATTGAACCTCAAGCCATTTTTTTTATTTCCTTGAATCTTTCATTAACAGATATAATGAGTTAAATTACATTTGTGAAACATAAACACATTTTAAAATTGATGCAACTCCCTTAAAGAAATTGGGACATGAGTATAAAAAGGAGCATCCGCTAAAATAATTTTTAAAGCAAGGTTAAATCGTGGTTTACCACATTGGGACATTGATCCACCCATCCAGTATCTTCCGCTTTATCCTCTATTAGGGTTGCAGGGGGGTTCCTCATGCCCATCCAGGTGAGAACGTTTCGGGCGCCGGGCAGATACACCTTGGACAGGGTGCCAATCTATCGCTGGGCACACACTCACTCGCACAGACATGCACACATACACACTCTATATGGGGCAATTTGGAGAATTCAATTGACCTTCAGGCAACACGGTGGCTTAGTGGTTAACACGTTCGCCTCTCAGCACTAGGGATTCCCGGTTCAAATTCCCATCTGGGTGGAGTTTCCATGTTCTCCCCATGTCTGCGTGGGTTTCCTCCGAGTTCTCCGGTTTCCTCCTGCAGTCCAAAAACATGGATCAAGTCAATTGAATTCTCAAAATTGCCCCATATAGAGTGTGTCTGTGTGAGTGAGTGTGTGCCCAGCGGTGGATTGGCACCCTGTCCTGGGTGTATCTGCCCGGTGCCCGAGACATTCTCCCCTGAATGGGCATGGGGAACCCCACCGCGACCCTAATAGAGGATGAAGCGGGAGAT
>JAFMOD010000525.1:725848-744234 GCA_019802435.1 Corydoras maculifer
CTGCCTGGCCGCTCAAGGAGGATGAGTCCCCCACTGAGTCTTGGTCCTCCCAAGGTTTCTTCCTTGAATAACAACATAAAAGGGAGTTTTTTCTTGCCACTGTCGCTTCGGCTTGCTCTTTGGGGGTTTAAAGGCTTTTCATTCTGTAAAGCTGCTTTGTGACAATGTACTGTTGTAAAAAGCGCTATATAAATAAATAACTTGAACTTGAAAATAACTTGAACCTTCAGGTTGCAAGGCTGGTTAACCATAAACCTGTGACTGCCCCAATGAATTCAACACATTGTTTAAAGAAAACACTTTAATGTATACTTTCTATTAATCTACTAAATGATGGGTTAAAAGCAATTCTCAAATGTGTCCTGTATAAAAGTACCCATATGTAACAGTTTATTGCCACCTAAAGTCAGCAAAAAAGAAAAAAGGTCCTATTTAATATGTTTATTATTAAGTTCAAAAGTTTCTTTCTGGACAAAAGCCATGGAAAGCCATGTATTCTGAACAGCTATATGCTTCACACCTTGTGGAAAAAATTTGGGGAAGGTCCTTTTCTGTTCTAACATGACTGTGCTGTATGACAAGTGATGGGTCCATGGTATGGCTGGGTGAGTGGTGTATGTGGGCCCCCGCAGTTCTGACCTCAACCATATGGATTCCTTTTGGGACTAAATAGAATAGAACTCCTGAGCTGGACAAAAATCCATCAGTGTTTGACCTTATAAATGCTCCTCTGAATAGGCAAATGTTCCCACAGACTAGAGTACTAAATAACCCTGTATCTAATATTCAAAACTAATGACACCTGAATACAGTAGCAATTCTTTACTTACTGTACCCTTAGTCATTAGTCAACAGGAGTTTAGCTGCTCTAATGATTTAAACTCTTCCATTAGAAATGGCCTTGTTCTTATATAATGTCCTAGGAACTGTTTATAACAGTGTTATGTATGAAAAAGGCCATAGTAATATCTGATGGTAAGCATGCTTATGTCACATGCTGTGTATTGTCAGCATCACCAATCTGTCTGAATACATGACTTCTGTTTGTTTATTTACAGAAAAAAATATCACATTAAATAGGCAATGTTATAAAAGAAAGATTTCACATTATGTTTAATTTTTTTTAAATTCAACAAAACAAAAAATGTCTGCAAATTTATATTACATGATGTGTAGGATTACAGCCATCTCATTTCTATATATCAATACTGTACTGTAGCTTTAATTTCATGATTAAAAAATTAAAACAAATATCCTTTTACTTCCAGAGAACAGATTTTGTGTTTTATAGGACGGGAAGGCTGTTAACGCAGCATGAACTTCAATCCTTAATTGGACTCTGGGACAATGCTGACTTATTTGTGACATTCATTTCCCCCGCTGAACTAAGATTTTAAGCGCAGTCTGTACCAACAGTAGAGCTTTATGTGCTCTGTAAAGCCAGTGACACTTCAGGAGGCACATGGAGTCAGAACAGTGTTAGAGATAAGAGCAAACATGCTGAAAACCTGAAACAGACTCTTGTCCTTAATGCAAGAGAGTCATTAATTGTTCATAACATTGACTTCACTCCGGGGGTTGGAATCCGTCTGTGATGAGATGACTTTAAACAGATGGGGGCGCTGTAACAAACAACTGTCAGTTCTTCAACGTTGCAGATATTTTCAGACGCACTTCACACCCAAAGGCACCTGTAAGCTCTATCCCAGTCTCCTGGGCTATTCGAGCCATAAGCTGCCCTCTAGGACCAATTACCATTTTCTGTTAAAGTCAAAAGAGGAAAAAAGGAGAGAAATCAGAAAGCTTTAAATCAACTATTTAACATAGGGAATAATGTCAAGTGGGAACGTGACGGGGAGCTACACTCCCCCTAGTGACCAAACAGTTCACAGCAATTCAATTTAATAAAACAAGGTGGTGAAAAACTCATTATTTATGAAATGATAAAGAAAAGGTTTTAAAAACTTAAAACATGTATAACCCCAAAATAATTCATAAAATAAATGCCAATTGGTCCAAAATTTGTTTTCAGTGACATTAAAAGTGGTAAAAAGTACATTTTGTACAAACCATACACCTCAAGGATCCTGCAAAAATAAACAGCAACTATTCTGTCGTTATGAAAATAATCTTACCATATGGCTGTCCTTCTTCATGTGTAACTTTACTAATATGTCCAGCTTGCCATCTGCAGTTTCCCTCCAGAAGTCAATGCACTGCAGAACAAATAATAATTTAAAGGTGTTTAGTGGCCTTGGACACGTGCCTGTGTTGACAATTCACTGCCAAGATAGCAATGAATGTCTGACTGTTGACATTATTTAGGTTGATTTCAGTCAGTGGTTCATGTGTGATTTCTGTTTTCAAAATAGCAATACACCACCTGTTCTATGGCAGGCGTAAAATAGCAATGAGCATCAACGTACAATGTGCAGGGTGTAAGACAGGGCCCATAGTGTTTAACGTTGAACTCACTTTTCCCACATGTTGCCCACGGCTAAACCTGAAACAGACTTGTGTCCTCAATGCAAGAGATTCATTAAAGGTTCGTTACTCTGACTTCACTCCAGAGCGTGGAATCTGTTTATGCAGTTTTAGTTTTCGAGACAGACTTGACACACATGAACAGCACCATTCACTTCTTTCGCAACGAGCTAACAGCAGAGATATCTTTCGCACCACTATTTAAGAATTCATAATTTACATTTACATTACATTTGGTCATTTAGCAGATGCTTTTATCGAAAGCGACTTACAAGGTGAGCACAGGGTTAACCACAACATCCCTGAAGGGGTTAAGGGCCTTGCTCATGGACCCACATTGGTAACTGCAGTGGCCCTGGGATTTGAAACGAAAACCTTCATATTGATAGCCCAACACCCTAACCACTGAGCTACCACTCCCCATACATCTAATTTTTAACAATTAGGCTAAGCTAAATATGCGCACAGAATATTTAACCACATAAGCAAGAAAATTCTAATAGAACCCTTAAATGCAAAAATGGACTTGCATGTGAAATGAATTGCTGCATTCAAAGGTTCTGTCTCAATTATAACTGCACTAATTAAGTCAGGCTGTAATATAATATAGGCATTATATTCGAATAAGGTTTATGGGGAGTATGGTCTGGTTGCTCTTAAGTGCTATGCAGCAGTGTAATATGCCTGCACACTAACGCAAGCAGTGCCATGGGAAACCATTCCTTACTAAGTTTTGGTCGGTGCTGCATTTGCATAAGAGAAATTATGGGAAGGTCGTTGAGTACTGATGAAAATGAACCAGAGCAATGGGAAGAAAATAGTAGAGGGAGCCTTAATAAAAAAAAGTCTCCATGAATCAGAGAGCAGAGAGACAAGATGACAAAATGTGACCTTGAGATCTTTCCCGTACCGGAGTTATTGTGTAAGGAATCTCCTGGGGAAGGTTTTTCAGAAGCTTCTCTCGGATTAGGTTTTTGCAGATGTCCTCTGGGGTCTGATCTGTAAGTACTTCGCTGTGGTACTGCCACGGTCCGGGCTTTGCACCCACTTTTAAATACGTCTGTTAAATAAATCATTTTATTAATTTATCATTCAGTAAACACTATCTGAAAATGTAATAGATTTAATACATTAAATCGCCAATTTATTGGGTACACCGCTGTGTTTCTACATCCACAGTTAATTTTATCAGTTCCACTTACCATATAGATGAACTTTATAGTTCTACAATTACAGACTGTAGTTCATCTGTTTATTTACTTTGTTTTTCCCTTTCCTTTGTTCTTTAATGTTTAAAGGTGCATGATCAGCACTGCAGTGGCATTTATGGTGTTGGCAAGGTGCACCAGTGTATCAGACAGTGCAGTGCTGCTGAAGAATACTCCACTAATCAAAAATATTCAGTTACCATCATCCTGCAGTGCTCACTGATGATGGGTTAGCAGATTACTATGCACTAAATGTACAGCAACAAGGTATAGCATGCATCTAAACGAGTGCTCAGTGAGTTCATAATCTCCTGCATCACTGCTTTGTCTGATCTAGTCATACCAGCGCAACCCAAACTAACACAACCGTACCACTCTATTGCTGAAAAAAAAAACAAAACCCTGCTTTCTGGGATTTAACAATTACATAACATAGTACAGTATGACAGAGGACTTTTAAAATATATTTGTAACTGTAGACCTACAACATGCATCTATGTAATAAGTGGTACTGATGACAATGACTGTATATACAAAAAGGGTTACCTAATCCATGACAGGTATATGTATTTATAACACAATGCATTGATATTTTGTTCATATATAAATATAAAAATTTTACTTTTAGGGTTTGCACATCTTCACTGTCTGTGGAACACAGCATGAAGACATCCTTAAAGAGAGGCCATCCTTTACGGTTCTTCAGAGAACTTAGCTGCTCTCTACTCAGTCGTCTCAAGGTGGTCTCTGGGTTTGGACGTGGCTCATCAGTTTGTACAGTTAATTCTGGCATTTGTGCTTGCACTTTTTTATCCGTCTCTTTTTCTGATCGCTTGAACAAACTGTGCACCTTCAGCCTCTGCCCATTTACAATGCCCTCAGTCAGCACTGCAGTAATGTCCAGCAGCAAGGTTTTGTTTTTCAGAAGATCCACCTGAGTGTGGAAGACAAGGTGAATCCTAGTTTTATATATTAGTTCTAAAACCATCAAATAGAAAAAAAGGCACTCATGTATTCAAGTAGTACAAGCACAGCAATACACAAGGTTTATTATAATGTTGTGTTTATGGGAATTTTTGACCATTTACCTTATTTTTATAGCTGAGAGACCAAATTGGGGATCCGTTACTGTTTAAATAGCTATGTAAACTATCAAAATGGAAGCAAAGGGACCTGGAAGGCATGATTGCAGTTTATTTCTCCCTTATAAGATCCCACTGATTGGTTGGTAAATAAACATCAATGCTGTTTGTTTCATTGAAAAAACGTGGGTACATGTTTGTCCTTGTTGGTCAGTTGTGGTGCTAAAGCATACGAATTACACCTAACTACACAAGGAGCAGAACCAATATGTGATCACTAAAATGATGTCCTAGTTATATCAAGTAATTGGAATACATACATAATACACCTATAGCATCATATAAAGATATACTAATCTTAATCCACATGCATTAATATGGAATTTGTGGAATTGTACAGCATGCACTCTTATGGTAAGTCTTTGTCAAGAATTTGAAATGTGTGTAAAATTTGTATATAGTACACATTTACATTTGGTCATTTAGCAGACGCTTTTATCCAAAGCGACTTACAAGGTGAGCACAGAGTTAATCACAACATCCCTGAAGCAATGAGGGTTAAGGGTCTTGCTCAAGGACCCACATTGGTAACTTCAGTGGACCTGGGATTTGAACCACCAACCTTCAGATTGATAACCCAACACGCAAACCACTGAGCTACCACACCCATGGTGAAAAGCAGAAAAACTATTTCAGGTCAAGTGCGTTTTAATATAATTAAACCACAAACAAAAGTCCATTTGATGTGTTAAAGATGATACCTTATTAAGGACAAGGGCAGAAGGAATGTGTGAATTTTGTGCAAGACATCTCAGCACCTCAAAGTCCAGTCTATTTCGAGTCCACTTATCAGAAACATCCACCAAAACAATCACTGCAAACAGAACATGATCATTTATAATTACCTACCTTACATGGTCCTTCAATTTGTCCCTCTGAGAGACCTCATATATGGCAATTGCAAACATATAATGATTTTGACCACAGAACACAGAGATTTTACATCTATCATCATTTTCACTTCAGAATGTAATTCACCTCAGATGGCGCAAAATGAGAATCTGTTACTCAAATGTGCTGAATATAAGTACATGTACATGTTCATAGTCATTACATAGATATTACCTAAATCCGCTTCTTGTGCTGACTTCAGTGGATCCAGAAGAAAAGATTTCTCCAGCTGATGTCTAATGAAAACAGACAGAGGAATTAGTCACAGTTCTTTTTCTGAGCGCATTGTAAGTATCATAACTGCAGTACGATATTTTTAATATCCAGAGATAGTCAAACTCCTGTATGTTATTGGTGGAAAATATACCACCATGCCTCTGTAAAACATCTATGTACAGCACATATCAAAACACACCTCCTTTTTTAATATATAGGTTACTACTACAGAGGAATGATTTTCCTATCTGTTTTACCTTCCAGACTGCTGCATCACTAACCACAAACTCAACTTCAAACTTTAACCTGCTGTATTAAATAATTACCTTTTAACTTTAGAGGGCGTTGTTAGACCAGGTGTGTCCAAAAGAATCTGATATCAACAAACACAGTGATCATATTAGAAAAAAGAAACTTCTTCTTACTGTCAGAGAATATTAGTCATAGCAATACACATCAATAACTTACAATCTGTGTATCATCCTCTGTGATCACTCCAAGTGCACTTGATCTGGTGGTATGAACTTTTTGCGAGGCTGCAAATAACTAAAAAGTTTTCATAATTAAGGACAGTATATTTACTTTAAAACACTAGCAATTGAACACAGTGATTACAATTTGGTACCTTGCACCCCAAGAGCTGATTGGTCAGTGTTGATTTTCCAGAATTTGGAGCACCGATTATAGCCACACGCAAAACCTTTGGGTTTTCTGGTTGATCAGGGTCTTTGAGCATCAACGAAAAGTGTTCAACTAAAATGGACACGGATTCAAAAGAATGCAAGAAGTTATTTTGCCTATTTTTTATTTTGCTTATTTTCTACATTATTCAGGAAGCAAATTGTTATAAGAGACAAATGATCAAATGTTAATTAACAAAAAACAAAAGTTTGCAATCACAAACTGTCTTACGAATATAGTCATGCAAAGTGAATAATGTCTGTCTGCATTGAACTATACACAAATTCTGCTTGACTTATTGTGATAGTTTCCTATATGCTGACATTGTACAGCCACTGTGATAGAATGCAAAAGCCAAATGGTCAGTTCTGATCTTTTTTTAGGCTCTGGACCCAAACAATACAGTCTTTCTGAACAGAAGAGACATTTTACAATTCTCAGTTTATAATATCATTTTATCATCAGATTCAGGAAATCAGGTGAAATCCTGGTGTGTAAAAGCCAAAGATGAAACCACTGCAGCTCCAAGTTGTCCATCAGAGTGTAATATTTCAGAATATATTTAATTTCAGTAAAGGGACCTGCTTTATTTTAGGAGGTGATTTTCAATACAGACTGTATTTGAAAACAAGTAAAAGCAGAAGGGCTCAATACAGAGGTTGAGCATTAAAGTTACCTTTATCGGGTGGAACATGGTGATAATTTGAAGATAGAGCAAGACTGTTCTCTGTTCCAAGAGCTTTCTCTGTCTTTATGTCCACAAAAATATCAGTTGAAAATAAAGAGGCTGGAACGAAGCGGACTGTGGTTTTTCTCACCATATATCCATGAAGAGCTGCAGAAATGAAGAAAAACTTTAAAATGGTTTTACTTTAGGGAATTAATCTTGTTATGAAGTAAAGGACCCAGGTCAAATAAGAGCTTTGATGGATAACCAAGTTCCAGCAACTGTAATATTCAGCCAGCATAAAAAGATTGAAACCTTTTTGGAATTTTTGGTGTCAAAACAAATGACACTACACAGATATACTCCAGTCTATAATCCAAGTGTAATTTAACTTAGAAAACAAACTCAAATACAAATACAGAATCGGGTCCTCATGAACATCTCCAAATTATTTACACACACACTGTTATTTTCTATTCATTTCAGTCCTCTTTATTCTGATCTCCAATGACTAGTACCTCTAGACATTAAATATAATTTTCGTGGTGGATGATTCTTAGCACTACATTAACCACTGTGTCCACTCACTGTGCACTCATAGTGCACACACATACACAGTTCATCTTACTCCACCTTATAGATGCAAAATATTATACATTTCCTTTAAATCCTTTATAAGTACTCACATGATGCTGATGGATGGACACTTCTGATTGGTGGATTACTTAAAGCCCGGAGTGATGCTCATGTGTTAAAAAAATACCATATTTTCCACACTATAAGGCGCACCTAAAAGCCTAAATTTTTCCCAGAAATCGGACGCGTGCCTTATAATCCGGTGCGCCTTATACGTGTACTGAGTTCCAAAAACTATAAAAGTATTGTTGTGCGACCGGGTGGTTTTTTCCACACATCACCGTCAGTGCTGATCTGTGACTCCATGCGCGCTCATCTCACAGAAAAGCCAAGTGAAGAAAATTAATTCGGAGCTTGCAGTCATTCCGGGAGGATTAAATAAAGAACTCCAACCGCTGGACACTGGCGTAACCAGGGCATTTAAAGTAAAGTTGCAGGCAGCGTGGGAGCGATCACACGTTTACTAAAACTCGGAGGCAGCGGCGGGCGAGTTACGCCACTGTCTGTGAATGGATTGTGGATGCCTGGGCTAAGCTTTCTGCTGTAACTGTTGTCCGCGCTTTCGTGAAAGCCGGCATCATTGCTGAACATCTGTCTGGCGACAAGACTGACTCAGACTTTGATGAGGGGGAACCCGGAGTGCTCGATAGTGAAACAGCTTTTTAATTCAGACACAGAAGATGAGGACTTTGATTTGTGGGAGAAGAGTGATTAAAATAATGTGTGTTTTGTAAAGTAGTAGAATAAACTTCAATTATAAATCACCGTTTTGCATCCTTTACTTTTCTTGTAGATCGTATGTTTTAGCAAGTGCCTTATAATACGGTGCCGTACAGAATAAGTACCGTACAGAAATAGACCCTGTAATTCTGACTGCGTCTTATAGTAGTTATAGTAGCCTTATGGTCCGGAAAATATGGTATATACCAGCCGCACTGGCAGACAATACACACCAACACACCACCACTACGTCACTGTCACTGCAGTGCTAAAAATCATCCACCACCAGAATTACTGCTGCTTTGTGGTGATTCTGTTTATTAAGTAAACAGAGTAAAGGGGACTTATAAAAGTATGTGAAGAAACAAATAGACTACAATTTGCTTTTGTAAAACTAAGTGCATCTATATAATAAATGTAGTGTAGAAACAAAAAGTGTTCACACAGTGATGGGACTCAGCGCTCTCAGCACTAGGGATTCCTGGTTTGAATCCCCATCTGGGTGGAGTTTCCATGTTCTCCCCGTGTCCTCGTGGGTTTCCTACGGGTTCTCCGGTTTCCTCCCACAGTCCAAAAACATGGATCAAGTCAATTAAGTTCTCTAAATTGCCCCATGTAGAGTGTGTGTGTGTGAGTGTGTGCCCAGCGATAGATTGGCGCCCTGTCCTGGGTGTATCTGCCCAGCGCCTGAAACGTTCTCCCCTGGATGGGCATGGGGAACCCTACCGTGACCCTAATATAGGATAAAACAGAAGATAATGAATGAATGAATGGTTTACTAATCATAATGTTAGTATGCAAAAAAAACATTCGGATTTAGCAACCCTACCTCCTTGCATACTGTAAACTTCCCCTTTAGAAAGACACTGTATTGTATTCTAAATGATTAAAAGATGCTAATTGGGGTATTTTTTTTAGAGACCCGATACGGCAATCCAACACACTGACCCGATACACTGACCCGATACAGTGACCCGATTGGCTGATCTGATATGCTGACCCAGTACACGGATCCAATACACTGACCGGGAACACTATTCTGATACACCAATCTGACACACCAATCTGACACAATGATCTGATACACCAATCTGATCCAAAGACACGATACACTTACATGATACACTGATCTGATCCAATGACACGATACACTTACATGATACGCTGATCTGATACACTGATCTGATACATTGAACTGATACATTGAACTGATACATTGATCTGATACATTGATCTGATACACCGATCTGATACATTGATCTGATACACCGATCTGATATATTGATCTGACACACCGATCTGACACACCGATCTGATACATTGATCTGATACACTGATCTGATACATTGATCTGATACACCGATCTGATATATTGATCTGACACACCGATCTGACACACTGATCTGACACACCGATCTGATACACAGATCTGATACACCGATCTGATATATTGATCTGACACACCGATCTGACACACCGATCTGATACATTGATCTGATACACCGATCTGATACACCGATCTGATATATTGATCTGACACACCGATCTGATTCACCGATCTGATACATTGATCGGATTCACCGATCTGATTCACAGATCTGATTCACTGATCTGATACACTGACACGATACACTGACACGATACACCGATCTGATGCATTAATCTGTTACACCGACCTGATACACCGACACGATACACCGATCTGATACATTAATCTGATACACCGATCTGATACACCGACCAGATACATTAATCTGATACACCGATCATATCCATTAATCTGATACATTGATCTGATACGTTGATCTCATACACACCTGTGCGGCGTCGCGACGATGCTGTGTCCACAGCTGTCGCCAGACTGGAAAAACGCAAAGCCCTGCGCAACAAGGGCTCACAAACTCGCAGAGTCATAATTTCTGTCATTCATTGACATTAACACTTAGTTAAACAGGAGCTCTGCGACGACGCCACATGACCTGAGCGCACACTTTCTGTCAGAGAGCAGCCATGATGGTTCATTACAGTCAACGAGCACTGAGCAAAGAGAAGCCTCAAACTCATCCACTGTACTGGATCTACCGCCACCTACTGGATCACTACTAATGCAGCAGCTACGCTAACAGCGTCTGCGTCCGAATTCACCTACTGTTTACTACACACTAGACAAAAGTAAAAGAGGACAATGCTTATATGGTAAGCTTAATTTATCTATTTGTTAATCCATTATATTCTGCTTAATCATATACTAGGGTATTGGACACACCCAACCACACCCACCCACACACACACACACGCACACACTATATGGGGCACTTCAGAGCATCCGGTTCACATGCAAACTCAACCCAGATTAAGATTCAAACCTGAATCCCTAGTGCTGAGAGGCTAAATATCCAAATTGCCCCATATGCTGTGTGTGTGTGTGTGTGTTTGTGTCTGTGTTTCAAGCAATGGATTGTCACCTTGTCCTGGGTGTGTTTGCCCAGCGCTCGAAACGTTCTTCTGTGGATGGGCATGTGGAACCTCCCTGCAACTCTAGTAGAGGATTTACCATAAGATAATGAGATGAGGATATAAATAAAATGAAATAACTTATAGCCCAGCGATGGATTGGCACCCTGTCCTGGGTCTATCTGCCCAGCGCCCGAAACGTTCTCCCCTGGATGGGCATGGGGAACCCCACCGCGACCCTAATAGAGGATAAAGCGGGAGATAATGAATGAATGAATGAATGAATAATTAGTTGGCTATTTTGCAGAAGCTTGAGAACTTCAATAGCAATAGTGTTTTATCAAGGCTGTGTTTAAAATAGCTAACTCATTACCTTGTAAAAGCCATGCTTTATAATTGCATAATTAACCTAACAAAACACTAATAAAGAGATACATAAATCACAAATATATAAGAATAGAATATAAGAAATATTTCCAGCAGCTATAAAATTTTGTTCAAAATCCAAATGACGTCTACGGTCAAAATCAAAACTGAGAATTTACAAAATGGCTGACACGCTACACAGTGCATTACTTAAAATTTTATATTCTATATTCTATATTTTATTTAATATTTCAGATTTTTATATTCTTGTACATAATAATATACATTTTATTTTTGTACATTTGAAATTAATCTATAAAGTGTATTTACATATGTAAACTACATTTTAAAACTTTTTAACTTAAATTTATTTACACTGTCATTTAAAAACATTTTACTCCAAGATATTCCAAGATATTAGAGTTTTACTGTATCACTTATTAACAACTAAAATAAAATTAACAAATAAAATTGTATAACGATTACAATTCAAACACAGTGTTAGTCATTCTTGCACTTATTTCATCAGTAAATTGTATGGTACCAGTGTAATGTAGACAATTAAACAGCTGCATCCAATGTGCCCATCACAACTGGAGGTAGTGTGATCTTTATAATTCTGACTGTGACATGATAACTGGCTTGATTATTTTCAGTGAATAGCAGTAGTGCAGACAAGTCAGCAATATTCTAAGGTGGTCTAAGGAATTCTAAGGAATATAAGGGAGCATGCTAAATAACAAAGCGCACTTGTCTGCTCAAGGTGGATAAGTTCTCCAATGAGCCCTGTATTCCAAGTGGAACAAGGATTCCACCACCAACAACAGAGAGTTTTTCCTAGTCACGGTCATTGCTCTTTGAGGGTTCAGGCTTTTCACATTGTAAAGCTGCTTTGAGACAATGTACTATTGCAAAATGTGCTCTATATAAAAAAATAACGTTTTTATTAGTTTTAAGTGTTGAAATCATGCTGATATGAGGCTGTTTTTCTTTTTATAGTAATAGTAAAATCATGTACCAAAAATGTAAGAGTAAAAAACTGTAAGTTAGATGACTAACTGGAAATAATTATTAACTTACTAAACAGTGGCAGTCCACTAATTTGCTTAAAACGTCTCAGTTTAAATACAATTACTATTTGTCTTGTAGGTGTCATTTTTCATAATTTCATAATTAATTACTGTCAATTTACATTGGATATAAAGAGTCAAAGTATAATCCATCCATTCATTATCTTCTACTTCATCATATACTAGTGACGCAGGGGGATTCCCAATCCTCATCCAGGGGATTTAAGGCTCTGGGCTCATACAACCAGGATAGGGCCCTGATCGATGGCTGAGCACACACTTACTTACTCGCTTACACACACACACACACACACACACACACACACACACACACACACACTATATGGGGCAATTTAGAGCAGTCAGTTGACCTTGAATCCATGTTTATGGATTATGGGAGGAAACCGGAGAACCCAGAGAAAACCCACAAATTTATGGGAAGAACATGGAACCTCCACCCTGATAAGGATTCACAACTCGATCTCCAGCACCGAGAGGTGCTACCCACTATGCCACCCTGCCACCTTTCAAAGTGTACAACATCATTAAATAGGTTTTAAATAAAATCTGTCTAATATTTAATTAAAGGCAGTATAGGAAACTCATTCAAGTATAACAGCACACATTTATTCCAGTACCATGAAGTTATGCTGATCTCAGAACAATTCGCAGTAGACTGTGGAGCTTAGTTATATGGAACAGCAAGCGGCTATTCATCACATTCACATTGACGTAAGATAATAATTTGTCAGCTGTTGCCAGAAACTTTGCAGAGCCTGTGCACAAAAGAAGTCAGCCAGAATTACCATTGCACCTGGGTTTCGAAGGTATTACAATGCCTAGTAGTTGCAATTGGAGCAAAGAGTGATGAATTCCGTGTCCTAATGAGGCCAGGGTGAGCACATGTGCTTGCATATTGCTTTTCAGATGTGATGTTTATGAGGGGTAGCAAGGGGTGGAATACACATCCACCTGGAATGATCCGAGGATCCTAGATGGTTTTGTCCATCTATCAATCTATTATGGAGCTGGAATCACCAACCTATTTGACATCTTCATTTAAAAATATATGTCAGTACACTCTGGATATACAAACTATAACATGCAAATATGCAAATCTTTCGAGTTCGAGTTTTCTTCTGTCTAAAACATACTTATTTGTTCATGCTATGTCTCAAGAACCTGTTCCACATCAACTGGTCTTTAAGACACACACATGGTGGTGCAGTGATTCAATGCTTCCACTTCACAGCAAGAAGGTGCAAGGTTTGATTCCCAGTTGGGTTAAACAAAGGTCCATTATATGAGGCGTCTTCATGTCCTCCCTATGAATGTCTGGATTTTCTAGATTTACATTTACCAGATGCTTTTATCTGAAGCAACTTACAAATGAGAGACCAATACAAATCAGTAGTAGAAACCAGCTACACTTTAGAATTATCAAAACCTACCATCCAGTACACTTAAAGCTACACTTACGCTTTATCCGCTATAAGGGTCATAGGGGTTTCCCCATGCCCATCCAAGGGAGAACATTTCGGGCGCTGGGCAGATACACCCAGGACAGGGCACCAATCTATCGCTGGGCACACACTCACTCACACAGACACACTACATGGGGCAATTTGGAAAATTCAATTGACCTTCATCCATGTTTTTGGACTGTGGGAGGAAACCAGAGAACCCAGAGGAAACCCACGCGGACACGGGGAGAACATGTAAACTCCACCCAGATTGTTGTACTGAATGCAAGCAGCTACAGCAAACCAGTGAAGAGATGAGTAGTAGAGTGACATGAATTTACTTGGGCTGTTTGCACACAAGTTGAGCTGCAGAGTTTTGAATTAGTTGTAGATGCCTGATTGTGCAAGCCGAGAGACCTGCGAGTAATGCTTTACAATAATTAAGCCAGTATAGTATGAGTGCCTGAACTAACAACTAAGCAGCATGATCAGTTAAAAAAGTTCTGATCTTCCTAATGTTCTGTAATGAATGTTCTGTAATGAATGTAATGAATCAACAGAAACAGGCAGTTTTAGTGTCCTGATCAAAGAGATTAAGATGTGAGTCAATTATGAAACCAAGGTTACAGATCGAGTCAGTTGGAGTGATTGTGGAGCCGTCGATTTGAAAGTTCAGGTCATGACAGATTGAGGGTTTAGTTGGGATTATGAGCAGCTCTGTTTTTGCCAAATTTAATTTAAAATGACGGGCCTTTATCCAAACAGATATGTCAGTGAGGTAGACAGATATTCGATTTGAGATCGTGGTCTCAGCAGGGGTAAAAGACGAATGAAGCTGAGTGTCATCAGCATAGCAGTGGTAAGAGAAACCATGTGTCTGAATGACGACCCCAAGCGATGTTGTATAATGAAAAGATGAGGGGACCAAGTACAGAGCCCTGAGAAACACCAGTGAGTACTTGGTGAAAGTCAGAAATATTCCCGTTCCATGAAACCTTGAAGGTCTTTCCTGTTAGATAGGATCGAAACCATTTAAGTTTTAAACCAAAAACGCCTAATTCTAATAGAGTGGACAGTAAAATCTGATGATGAATTGAAAGCTGTGGTAAGGTCCTGCAGAATAAGGACAGAGGATTGAGAGTTAGCTTTGGCAGTGTTAGGTGAGTAAACCACAAAAAGCAATGCTGTCCCAGTGAAGTGACCACACCTAAAAACAGACTGATTGGGACTGAAGAGGTTGTTCTGTGTAAGAAACATGGATACCTTTTGTTTAAGTGTTTTAGTCAAAAAAGGTAAAAATGATACAGCTCTGTAGCTCTCAACCAGATTTGGGTTGAGCGTTGGCTTCTTCAGGGACTTCAGGGACAGGTTTCCTCCCACATTTCAAAGACACACCAGTAGGTAAACTGAAAATGCTAAATTTGCAAGACACCTTATGACTGCATTGCTTGTAATATTCAGGTTGAGAAATTGTTGCTGTCCAGATATTTAACTCCTAAATAAACAAACATGGATTCTAAAAGGCATTTTTACACATTTAACATTATTTCCTCACAGTCAGTGATCAGGTTTGAAATAAGTCACTGTGAAGGATTTAAAGTGCTTTATTTTCAAAAATCATTTATAAAAACTGCCATATGTTTGAAAAAATGTGTTGTGGTTGAGAAAGACAAAGCCCTGCACTGTAGGCCTTGGATTAAAAGATTCTAATGTTCTGGTGGAGGACGAATTAGTGCATAGTTAGACTTTGTATCAGGGCTGAAAAATGCACGTATCGACAAAAGCAAAGCAGCAATTTGAGATGAACAATAGCTCTGTAGATTGTGCTGCCACTGCTTCTGGAGCTGTTGGTGTCATTGTCATTTAGAGGCTGTGGGTGTACAGAAACTGCTGTCATTTCAGATATTTCAACAGAACTCTCCTCCTATTGCTGGCTGAGAGTGGTTTACTCTCTCTCTCTCTCCCTCACTCACTCACACTCACACACACACACACACACACATACACACACACACACACCGGGGTACAAGCGACCTGCTGTTCCAGTGCTCAACCTTGCTGCAGGGGAGGAGGAACAACAGAGTTGATGAAACGACGAGCACCAGGGACAAAAGTGGAGGGCCGTAGATAGTGGCGTCACTTGCTGATCCATTACGCATGATTGCTGCCCAGCTCACAAAGGCATGCAGCTGGTACATCCTTTGTCATGCCCTCATCAGCAAGCTTTTAGAGGGATAATTTAAAGAAGGGAAAAAAGCCATAGGTCACGTATGCCGGCCCTGAATTCAAATTCTTGATTGGTAAGTAAAGAATGGCAAAGAAGGAGAAAAAATATACTCAATCAAGAACTGCAATCAATATGACTTGTTTGTGAAGTGAATCAATAATACACCCCCACCGAATTCATCAATCATGCCAGGGCTGGATAAGAAAAATCGTAATTAGCAACACCGTTCCTAAACATCCTGTATCGACCAATCCAAGGGCTAAAGAAAGACACAATTCCACGTCATTAACTTCGTATTATTGCCAGATGAAGCCAACTGCTGTTTACCTTTTCTTCGTAGCATGCATTATATTAGAAGAACCTTAATGCATTACAAGTCAGCCAGCAGGGCTTAGGTCAAATCATATCTCATCTTTGTAGACTTTAAAAACATCATATGTTTAAAAAGGCAAATTGTGCTATAGTGGGCTTTCTGAGCAAACCCCTACATTAGTTCAGTTTTCTTCATGCCAAGGATTAATATGAATTTGATGTGATAGTTGGTGAAACAGCAGACTGCATGCTAACAAGCTTCTGGTAATGATGTCAAGACTGGTTTCTTGGATGATTGATTTCAGTCAACCCAAGACTGCATATCATCAATTGAAAACTATTGATTTAAATTCATGTGAAGCGCTGGGGAACCATGACAGAGACACATCACTTTACATTACATACCCTTGCAACTGCTTGGCTGACAGCACGAGCTATGACATATTAGAAAGCCAAATGCATTTTCACACATGCTTTCACCAAGTTACATTCATTTGTTCAGTGATTCGAGATTTGTTTCGCCCGTATAGATGGCAGGTGTGCGCTTGTAATGAGCCAATTTATCTTTGCTGTCAAAGAAATTTTAGAGCAGGGCAAAGGATTCAGCAACCCGGCCGATGGAGCTCTCTATCAAATCAAACCCTATTGACAGTTGCCTGTTTGGCGGTGCATATTATGGATTTATCTTCATCAAGGGCCCATTGCAACTGGAACAATACATTTGGTTCTGCCTGCCATCTCCATTGTTCTTCTGAATATATCATGCACCACATTTACCTTTGCATAAAAACCTTGAGAAATATATGTAAAAAAATTTGCCTTATTGCAGGATTTACAATTAGAAGCTTTTAACTAAAGTTTGGATTTTGCCCGCAAAACTGTGGGCTGTTAAGACCTGACCCACAGTGGGGACTTTAAGGTCAAGACCAAGCAGCCTAGATCATCTTAAACAAATAAAACAAACCATTACTTTTCAGATTAACCTAGGAACAAGAGGAAAATCTTTTTCTTTAACAATGGTTGGAAAGTTAAAAACCTAGAGTGTTGATAGATGAACAAATGAGAACAAAGCAGGGACTCAGACCCTAGCTTAATTTAAAAAAAAAAAAACTATTGTTTTATGTTTGCGCATCTACCTCTCATTACTGGGATTCCACTGAGTTTGAACCCCTGATCTTGGTGAAGTTTCCATGTTCTACCCATGTTTGCATGGGTTTCATCTGGGTTGTCCGGTTCACAGTCCAAAAACATGGATTTGGGATAAACTGCAAAGCGCTAAGAGGCGAACCACTAAGCCACATGCCCCCCAAATCTAATTAATTAAAAATAACATCATTTACACAGATGATTATTATTTGCTTTCTGTATTCTGTTAGACGTAGTTATTATAACAAAGTGAATATGAGTGACTTTATCCAATTTAAGAGCAAAAGGCGCAATCCAAAAACTGGATTGCAGTATCAGCTGGCTCATGATCTGTGACTAAAATCATCATGACTAAATATTGACATGAACAGTTTAAACAAAAAAAATTCCCACACTTCTGTTTATTCATTCATTCATTATCTCCCGCTTATCCTCTATTAGGGTCGCGGTGGGGTTCCCCATGTCCATCCAGGGGAGAACGTCTCAGGCGCTGGGCAGATAGACCCAGGACAGGGCGCCAATCCATCGCTGGGCACACACTCACTCACACAGACACACTCTATATGGGGCAATTTTGAGAATTCAATTAACTTGATCCATGTTTTTGGACTGTGGGAGGAAACCGGAGAACCCGGAGGAAACCCACGCAGACACGGGGAGAACATGGAAACTCCACCCAGATGGGGATTCGAACCGGGAATCC
>JAFMOD010000525.1:749278-766424 GCA_019802435.1 Corydoras maculifer
GACCCAGGACAGGGCGCCAATCCATCGCTGGGCACACACTCACTCACACAGACACACTCTATATGGGGCAATTTTGAGAATTCAATTAACTTGATCCATGTTTTTGGACTGTGGGAGGAAACCGGAGAACCCGGAGGAAACCCACGCAGACACGGGGAGAACATGGAAACTCCACCCAGATGGGGATTCGAACCGGGAATCCCTAGCGCTAAGAGGCGAATGTGCTAACCACTAAGCCACCGTGCCGCCCTACTATAACCTAGTAATTTTGAAAAAAAAAACTTGGTAATTGAGAATTTGCATCTAATAAATTCCATATAGATAAAGGTGTAGATGGGCAGCACAGTGGCTTAGGGGTTAGCACATTCTCCTCTCAGCGCTAGGGATTCCTGGTTCGAAACCCCCCTTTCACCTCTTTACCCAGCTCATCATTAGTAGAGGGTGTGGCACTGAAGTGATGCTGTTCCAGGGAGCCCTCTCAACTAAGTAGAGTCTACAGTATCTGCCCCTTTTAGTTCTGCTGCTCTAGTCAGTTATGCCGAAGTCACATGCTGCACTGTCAATCAAACTCTGCTTATTACTTAAATGCTGTGCTTTATTAGCTTTAACAGCTTTTCTTGTTTGTTTCTTTTGAGGTGTTGCCAATTTCCTGGAGGTGTCGTCAGCTCTTCATCCATGGCTCTGCCGAAGCACTGTGGCTACGGTGAAGGAACCTAGATTTCTATTGGACTGGCAATTCCGCAAGATGCCCTTAATGGATTTATATAGGTTTCCAATTGTTAAATACAGACATCTGATCACCACCCAAGCTTTACATGGCTTTCCTACACTGTTGATGCTGCCCGGCCGCTCTAGGAGGATGAGACCCACACAAAGCAGGTCCTTCCAAGGTTTCTTCCTTAAAATAACAACATGCTCTTTGGGGGTTTAAAGGCTTATAACTCTGTAAAGCTGCTTTGTGACGATGTACTATTGTAAAAAGCACTATATAAATAAATTACTTGAACTTGGGGCAGCACGGTGGCTTAGTGGTTAGCACGTTCGCCTCTCAGCATTCCTGGTTCGAATCCCAATCTGAATGGAGTTTCCATGTTCTCCCTGTGTCCGCGTGGGTTTCCTCCGGGTTCTCCCACAGTCCAAAAACATGGCTCAAGTTCAAATGAGTTCTCCAAATTACCCCATAGAGAGTGAGTGTGTGTCTGTGTGAGTGAGTGTGTGCCCAGCGACAGATTGTGCTGGGTGTATCTGTCCAGCCCCCGAAACGTTCTGCCCTGGATGGGCATCCCCCAGTGACCCCAATAGAGGATAAGGCAGAAGATAATGGATGGATGGATGGATACTTGAACTTGAACTACAATTTAAACAATGAAAACATAGTGTGATGGGTTAAGAAGTTTTTTTTTTTTGCAGCACTTTTATTTCCTATTAAATCTTTACTTCACAAAAAGTTAGTGTGGTTTGTAAGTGGATGTGGATTTGAGATGAATAAACACCTGTTAATAAGTCAGATCCACAGAATTGTCATCGTTCACACGACGCTTTGCAAACTATGCCGGCAGTTGCAGCTTCTGTGTGAAACATATCTGCAGTATTTGTGAAAACAAGGCGTCGCCGACAAACTAAACTAAAAGTAACGGGCGAGAAAGTGGAGTTTTATTCAGGCGACGTGGAGACACACCTGCCGCCTCTGAAATCATGCCCAGTATTGCTAGATTTTACGGGTAAAGCGCTGCTCTGCGCATGCGCCGGAAGTTGGTGCCGCAGACAGTAGCAGTGATTCGGCAACGCAGAGCAACATCAGGGACAAAATCCAAACAGGCGAAAGAATAAATGAGCAAGCGCGAGGTTTTAAGCAGCCCGCGTTGCTGTTGTCCACGGAAAGTAAGTATTTGGTTTACGTTTTCTAAATGCTGTTATATTTGATTGAGTGATTGCTCGTTCTTCACGCATTGCAACCTCTGTAAAGCAACAAAGGAGTCAGCGCTTTCTATGGCTGCACTCATTCTGCAAAAAACTGCAGCTCTCCTGCTATCTTATTGACCCTAAAGTTAAATGGATTCAGCTCCTGTTTTAGAAAGGGTAGCTAAATGCATGTTGAAGGCGTGGGCATTGAGGGCTGTTGAAGGATGCTGCTGTCATTCTTGAGTTGCAGAACATCACGTGTCTTTTCCCACATCTTACATAGCATCCTGAGCACGGGCTTATTAAGCAGATCGTGTAGCCCTTTGCATCATTATACCCTCCAGATTCATTGGGATAGTAAATGAAGGTTTCGTTCTTTGCCATCACGCTCTATAACCGTTTTAATTCCGCGATATAAACCTCCCTAAAACCTCATAACTGTTCCCTATATTCCTTAAAAATCGTAATAGCATCTTTTGTCTTTATTGTATCTTAATTAGCTGACTTAATTACATTTGTGTTCCCTCCTGCAGTCATCTGAAGTGTATATTGGAGTACTTTCTGTATTGTACTTTTAGCAATTATTGCATTGTTGTGTACACTCTGTGGCATTGCACCAGAACTATTCCTGTACTTGGCAATTAAAAACATTGTGTGCATTAAAGTTACATGTCGAAAGGTTTCCAACCTGCTCGAGGCATTCTGCTGGCCTTTAGTTTGCAAATTATTCCTCCATGCATGTGAATTAGGCTCTATTTCTGGAGGTGTTAATCATTTATCTCAGGGCCTTTTTTCATGCAGCATGTCAGACTCACTGCTGAGCCCTGGCTGCACCCAAATAAAGCCCTGACCCTTTTTTATTTTATTTTATTTTTTAGTGTTTCTGAAAAAAACATACATCCTCATGACCTTTGCTGAATATCAGAGCTGTTGTTTCAAAATGTCACTGGGGATGTTTGCGGCAGCGAGGCGGACTATTTGTTGACGCCTTGTGTTCTGACAGTCCACAGCTAAAAAGCCGGAAAGTTAAGAAGGTTGACTGTGAAGGAAAAAAAAGCCCTCTGGCTTAGAAGTTTGCATCATTTCCTACTGCAGCTGGAGTGATGGTTGAAATTGGAGTCGACAGGCACAATTGTGTGTATGTGTATTTTGTATGTGAACTTTTTTGAACTAATGATTGTATATATGGCCTGACTAGAAAATAGTGATTATACTGTCAGAGATTTAAAAGACATATAAATTCTTCAGGGTGTTAATATTATTATTTGTGACTTGTGCATTGATTAAAATAACTTGGTTTAATATTTTTGGTCATTGTGCGTGGATGATTGGCTGTAGGGAATGTCATTAATTGTATATTTTTTATTTGCCCACCATGATAACTGTTTCATGCATATATGTAGATGTTAAAAAGTTTACAGTATTTCAATTTCTTGATTTACAGCTGAATTCATTGGAACATGTGAGCTGTACGAAATTACATTGATGTGAAACTTCTAGGTATATTACGTTTTTTTCCCCCAGTTGTTAGATACGCCAGTTATAGCTCTTTAAGGGACGTGCATTAACTCTTGAGTCCTAAGATGTTCTACCTGACCAGCATGAACTCATCAAACACCAGATGTCTGATATTCTGTGCAGCCTATATGATCTCTGTAGTGAACATAGTGAGAGATGTTCTGCATAGCAAGTTAAGTTTTTCACAAACAAACCAGATGCAAGATGTCTCCCTAATAGGCATAAAACACAAAATGTTATGTATGGTCAGCATGAATTCTTCAGACACACTCATGATGTGAGATGTTACGCACTGCCAAAGTAAACTTTTTTGCACTTTGCACTGCAGCTGTCATGGCAAGCTATATTGACTGTTTAACAAACTAGCATTGGGGTCGGGGATTCATTTTGAGAAACTGAACTGTGCAGATCCTTACTGAGGTTTTGAACATTTTTGGAGGCTTCAGGATGGGCTTGGTCAAAAGAAAAGTTGTGGCACTGTGTGTGGATGAAGGTAAAGCATGACAGTGATGGCCAGTAGGAGGAGCAGGCATAAATGTTCTGAAGCATAAAAAACACTTGATTCAGTGGTTTTTTTTTTTGGTTAGGTTGAGTCCTTACTATTTCTGCATGTGTTTGTGTAGTTATGAAGACGGGTAACGTGAACAATTGAAACACCGCAATACCAGCAGTGCTTGGGCATACAGGCTGCCCACATAACTGTCATACAAAATATTGCTGGCCGTAGTGTTTGAATGATGCAAAGGAAGTCTAATCTCTGTGCTGTAGTTTAGCAAATCTTTTAAACTGCTCAAAAACAGAAACTTAAAAAAATCCAATTTCTTCTAAAGCTTACCCAGCACAAATATGGTTTGTAAAGGGAACTTGTAATAAAGGTGTTTAATGAAAGCAAAAATTTCTCCTATGAAGTCGCAAAATCATTGCGTCAACATTAAGACATTTTACTTTATTGAATCATGCCTTATGTATATAATTAAACACTAATATCTACATAAATGTAGTCTATTTAACCAATATAACTGATTACATAGATGCTAAAAATTATCAATTTTAGACTGATTTGTCATAAAAAAAAATTTTTAACCAAGATTTTATTACAATATAATTAAGCAGCCTTCTGTGTACATCATGGCAGTTATTTTCTGTTTGTAGCCTGAATCATTATCATTATGTTTATTATTATTATTATATAATTATTATTTATTTTTAAATGAAATTCTGTAAATAGAGTACGTAATCAAGATATTGTAATGTTATTTGTACAAAAAGCCCTGTATTTTGTTTTTAATTAGACAAAGTTTGTCATTATGAAAGAAACCTAGATTAAGATTAAGTCTTAAAGATCAATTGAGCTAATTAATAAAGTAGTCAAAATATTTTTTTGTTAATATAAAAGAAACGTTTATCGCATCTCAAATTTTACAACTACAGAGAAATGATATTGCACAAGTCTAGTACAAGACATTGTAGTCCTGAAACAGGCATTATACTGCTCCAGGAACAGACATCGTACAGGTATGGGGACCTGACATTACTAGGTTCAGAAATGGATTTAAAAAACCGTCTGGAGACAACTATGAAAATTGCTTCAGTATGTAAAATGAGGTCAAGTCTTGATAACTTGTACAATCTAATGTTTGCTTCTGTAACACTTTCTGCCACTACAGTGTTATTACAATGTGTTTTAAAAGTGTTTTAATATTGTATTTGTACTGCGGTTGAATGACTTATTATCTTTTTTTTTTAAATATAAGAAATTGTCATTTAATTCCATTGCCACCGGTGCATAAATGAAGCACCTAGTGAAGCCCTTTAGATAATTGTAGGATAACAAAACACATGGCTTTGAAAAGAACTTGACTGGCAAGCACAAAGCCCTGATCATAACCCTGTTCAACACTATCGGGATAAAGAGGTTTTAAGACCCTCTTATTAACCATCGTTGTCTGACCTCATACATGCTCACAATGAGGGTATAAATGGGGAAAAATTGTCACCCTACACAATCTCATAGAAAGTCATCACAGGAAAGCAGAAACTGAATTTAATTTGTAGGTGGCCCAATACTTTTTTCCTTATTTCTGTCTTGTATAATGAGTTGATAGTGACACTTACATGGCTTCTTCTTAAACTAAATGCCCTCCTTGTGCTAGAAATAGCTCTTTTAAACATTATATGCAGTATATAGTCTATAAATAGCGTGAATAAAGTTTTTAAATTCAACGTAATTGCTTAACCCATTACCTTGCTAATCACAATTCCTCTTAGTCCAGTGTACAGTTATATCCTTATAAATCCATTCACCCAATTCATTCATACATTATCTTCTGATTAGTCCTATACTAGGGTTGCAAGGTGTTCTCCATGCCCAACCAGTGGAGAACATTTCAGGCACTGGGCAAATGTATCCAGGACAGGGCACCAATCTATTGCTGGGCACATACTCACACACACTATATAGGGGCAATTTAGAGCATCCAATTTACATTGAATCCATGTTTTTAGACTCTGGGATTAAACTAGAGAACCCGGAGGAAACCCACATGGACAGAGAGAGAACATGGAAACTCCACCCACTCCGCGCTCTTACAAATCCTACTGGACTAAGTTTTACTAGGTCAGTAAGACTTATTGACACATGGTTAGTTAATTAATTTGTAATTAACTAATCAATAAATGAATAAAAACTGTTATAAGCAGGGGTGGCACGGTGGCTTAGTGGTTAGCACGTTCACCTCTTAGCACTAGGGATTCCCGGGTCGAATCCCAATCTGGGTAGAGTTTCCATGTTCTTCCCGTGTCTGCGTGGGTTTCCTCCCACGGTCCAAAAACATGGATCAAGTCAATTAAATTCTCCAAATTGCCCCATATAGAGTGTGTATAATAGAGGACCCTGTGACCCTAATAGAGGATAAAGCGGAAGATAATGGATGGATGGATGAATACATGTGGGAAAGATGGAAAGGGTGAAATGTTGCAATAAGACAGGTGTGGTGTGGTGATGTTTAAATCCTTATCTTACTGTTCTTTTATTTAGGACAGTATACCATTATTTATTTAATAAGGGACAGTGGGAACGATTTTACATCTTGACATGAATAGTATTGCAATTATTATTATCATTAGTAGTAGTATTAATATGAAGCTTATGAGTGGATAATTTTATTTCGTTAGCATGATCTGGATGTCATTGGTGCATGCGTGTTGTTTATGCAGATTGCAGGTTTTAGGTAAATTCTTCGATGAGACTCGGGGTCGGCAGGGTAACAAAGGGTTGACGTCATGAGCGCGTACGGCCGCATGACTTTCTCTGAAGTGTGGTCCCGCCTAGGTTTTTGGGATTCAGTCGCGTGATTGGGTGAATGCCCATCCATGTCTGGGGAAGGCCCAATCGGAACAGGGACGGTCTCAAACTTCCGCGTTGATGAGAACGTTGTTGGACAGGGGGGCGCAGAAGCAGCGCGCTGTAGCAGCTGTGTGTAGCAGCTCTGTGGCTGTGTATGCTGCGAGCTCAGCCCCGCTCCCGTGTGCGTGCTGGAGGATTTGCGCCTCTTTGCTCTGCTGGCTGTGGGATTGTAATCATGCTTGTGAGTTCGGTGGAGCTGCGCTGAACGTCTCCACTCTGGATGAATGGGTAAGTGCATTTCTGCTCTTGTGCGTTTAAGCCGCTGTCTGGATCCGCGGTGATGCTTTTACGCTCTTGTCATATCGCACAGTTTATGCACTGCGACTTTGGACCTGGTGCTGTTGTAGAAACACTGTTATCCAACCGATTACTGACGTTTTCTGAATAAACCAGTGCTTTAAATGAACAGCGTTGATCTCCGGGTAATAATCAAAACGTTTCGAATGTGTATTGTACGTGGACTCGTAGCGTTTAAACGGAACCCGTGACTTTTCCTAAAAGTATTCGTATTTTTGGGAGGTTTAATTTTAATGACGCTTGTCATTTTCCTCTGCCTCCTAAAGTGGATTGTGTATGGTGCATTGTGCGCATGCGCGTTACTGCTCGCTCCGTCCGAAACGAGCGCTGGACGTTAGCTGGATCAAAAGTGCGCTCGCTGTTGTGGAGCACATAAAGTAACTTTATTGGAACTTACTCATGCTTTAGACTGAGTGCTGTGAATTTGATCACTATGGCTGTTACATTCTCACCTTCTTTTATTTAAATGACTCCGGAAAGGATGGAATTCCCACCTACCATATGGATGCTCTTTTGTTATTCGCTGTTGTTAATAAAGTTTGTACACACCTCCCCATTGCTTCACTTATTGTCCATTTTCTCAGTTCCTCCTACTGTAAAGTAGACTTTACTCTGTTATCTAATGGTCAGGACCCCAATAGTAGCACCACAGAGCAGGTATTAGTTGGTTGGTGCATTATTCCTATCCCAGCAGTGTCACTGAGGTGTTTAAGTGAAACTACAGCAGCACTGCTGCACTAAATCCCCCTCACCGCATCAGTGTCACTGCAGAACTTACAATAAACAATACACCACCCAAATGATACCTGTTCTGTGATGCTCCTGACCAATAGAGAACTGACAACCAACAGGGACTGACAAAACAAAGAAAACAGATGTACTACAGTCTGTAACTATAACTGCATTGACACTGTGGCTGGGATCAGTAAACAGGGTTGGTCTTCCAGCACCACTGCGCAATGAGAGTTAAGGGCCTTGCTCAAGTCTCCACTTACTGTTCAACCTGTTAGACACATCTACCCTATTGCTCCACTTTGTAGATAAATATTAGAGACATACTGTACTCATTTCTTTTTGCACAGTTTGCGTTCATATTCCAGTCCTTTGCCAACAGGATGCTGGTGGATGGACATGTTCATTTTGTGGATGTTTTTCGATCCAGCAGCGTCACTGACTACTCCATCAACACTGCTGTATCTGAACCACTTATAACAGTAACCACTCTAACACATCACCATTATGTCAGTATCACTGCAGTGCTGAGGATCAGCCACCACACAAATAGTACCTGCTTTGTGTAGGTTTTGATTATTAGAGAAGAGACTAAAAAGGATCTAAAAAAGTGAGAAACAGATGGACTACATTTTGTAAATGTAAGCATACAAAGTGCATCAAAATAAGTGGAACTGATCAAACTGGTATCAATCAGTATAGAACTCTTTAACAGAAATAACTTTTTTTACCTTACCACTTCACACCTCTCAAATGTGGCTTCCTTTTTAATTATTAAAAAGCAAACAAATAGCAGTATTTTGCCACCTACTTGCTTTCATCATGGTTTAGTTGTGTGTTTATTGCAGGGAAATGCAGCTGCAAAGATGCTGTGTGCACCTGAAATTTCACACTGGGATAGACATTATTACAGGCAATTTATTATAAAACCATAAATTTTTTTGGAAATTGCCTAAGGCAGTGGGTGCCATTTCAAGGTGCACAATTATGCGGCAGTGTGTAAAGTAAGGGCATAAGTGTTCATTTTGTTCATTCTTTCCATGCACCCATGTCAATTCAAGTGTGAATAACATGGGTCTTAAGTCAGGATCCGGTAACCATCACCACCACCATAATATAGCCTGGTTTATTCTGTACCCATCAGCTGCAACTTTCTTAAAATCTATATAGAACTGACCTGAGTGTTTGGTATGTGTGTTTACTCAAAAATAGTTTGACCAATTTTCTGTCAGGGGTATCCTATAAGAAACTTCATGTAAGCATTGAAAAAGCATTAGAGGATAACTAACACAAACTACAACAACAGATGAGCCACTTTCTCTGATTTGACGTCTACAAGGTGGAACAACATGTTAAATGTGTCTGAGATCAAAGAAAAATGGGCATAATGTTTAAATCTCCAGCAGCACTACAGTGTCTGATTCACTTGTAAAAAACAATGTCAGTGTCACTGAAGTGGTAAGTCATGAACCACCAAGGGAAAATCTTAGTGTTGGACCAGTGGAGCTGCTGATTAGAAAACGGAGAGAAGAGTCATAACAAACTATGCAAAGAAACATATGGATATCAGTCTGTAATTCAAGGACTACAGAGTGGACCTCTATGCTCAGTGAAACTGATGAGATGGACATTGAGTCCTGAAAGATATAAGTGACTTCTGAGCTTATATACAATTCAGTGTTTTGCATCGCAGTCGGCATTATTGGCCATACAGTACAATTAAGCAATTAATTTATACGTTGAGGGAATAGAGCAGTCTGCATAACTTCTTATTGAAGTGCGACTGGAGCCTATACTCTGTATGCTGCTGGGGAATATAAAGTTAACAACTAAAGCTTGTTGACTAAACTGGACATTACCTTTAAGTAGGCAGCACTTCAATGTAACCAATGACTGATTTCAGTTCAGTGTTCAACCAATGTGACCAAATGTGTCCTGGACCTCTTCTGAAGTGATTAGATATCAATGTGTTTCAGGTGTATTCATATCTGTACTTGGCGCCGCACACCATCTGCCCCTGTGTGCTGCAGCTGTAGTTTATGCTATGCTCAAACGTCATCGCAGGCTCTTTGAAGTTTAGTGACCGCCCTACACTTGTGATATCTGTTGGATGACCAGTTATAGTGGTCCTGAAATTCAGTCTTTATTCTTAATATGGTATTGGGGTTTGAACTGTACAAAAACAGTTAGACAGACTGTGTACAAATAAACACCTTCATTGAGGTCTTCTTTGTTCATACCATTATAAATGTATATGAGCATTATACAGTCTAAAGACGTGAATTGAAGGTAACTGGGCTGCTCTATATTGCCCCATATAGTGTGTGTGTGTGTGTGTGTGTGAGCATGAGCCTTGTTCTGGGTGTATCTGCCCCCCATGACCCTAGTCCCTAGTGTAGGATTAAGTGGAAGGTAATGAGATGAGTTATAGTACCCATTCTTCAAATAAAACAGAGTGTCATGCACTCACATCTAAGTACCAACAGAAAAATTTAACTTCGCCTTAAAGGTGACTTGCTAGAGGTTGATGTATTTCTCTTTATCACACATTCAGTGTTGGATCATTTTCTTTAACAAACAAAAGACAAGGTGTAATGTTTTTGAATGTAGCCTTCTTTTGAAACACTTTACTGCTTTTCTGATTTTTGTAGTTAATTAATTTCCCATTTAAAGGCATATTGGATAAACCAGTGCTTAAATAACAATGAGCTCATTATGAACCGATACAGACAGAGACACTATGTTTGTTGTTGCCTCGGTGCTGAGCATTTTAATACAAGACCACCTACTAATGCATGTACTAAAGAGTGAGCACCTCAGTGTCTGTGTGCTGAGGGCTCTGGGGTTGAGTTTGCCTTTAAAGGGTTTTATTATGTTTAATTGATCTGCCAGCGCAAAGCACATCTCACTGAAGAGCCCCATTTCTGTGTGTTTGACGTTCGTGTTCGGCAAAGCTCTCCAAGCTGGCAAAGGCACTTCAGGAAATATTAATTAGAGTCTTTGTGCATGTCTGTCTGCATAAACAAGGTGGGTTCAGAGTGAAAAGGCAACCGCTAATATGCGTGCATGGCAGAAATCCCAAACCTGGTAATCTGTTCTTTATGAATGCTCTAAATGTATCCCGTTTCACTGTGGAGTGGTTTACATGCCGTGGTGCATTTTAACAGCCCCACTCTAAATATTTATGGTGCTCCATGGGGTGCAGGATTTAAATTAAGAGGGGTGTCAATACTTTTGCAGTACAAGTGAATGTAGTTAAACAGATGTTTCTAATCGTCAAGCCTGAAGGTGCTGCTTATTCGGACACAGTGAATGTGGGAGAGAGGAAATGAAAGCGAGGTGAAAGCATTGGAGGGCCACGATACTCTGCCGTGGTGTAATTTTATATTCTGGCACTTGCATCGTGACCCCTGACAGTGCAGCTCAGAGACAGGTTGTAAATACAGATAGTAATTGCTTGGAGCAGGAGGGAGCTGGAAAGAGAATGCTCACAAATAAGTAAGACGGAGCAGGAAAGCCAGAGTAAATTAGTTTCACCCCCATCGCACAAGATAAGTGAATTTGAGAGTTCTGAAAGAAAAGAAGAGTCAGAATAGAGTGATTAGTGGCATGGCTCTTAGGAGAAGGGCAGGTCATACTGCAAACTGGCACAGGAAAATTGCATTGCAGTGTGAAACATAATATACAATCCAACTGTATTTAGCTAAAATTTTTCAAAAAATGAAGTTCACTTTCTCATTTTCCAATTTTTGTTTTGATCGAGGTTTTGTTATATCAATCATCTCAACTCGCTAATTGTTTAGAATGTGTGTGTTCCATTCTTTTTGAGAGTGTGTTGGGCCAAAAAAAAAAAAACAGGGTTACATATAATTTGGCTTTACCATATTACACCATACCACAACAGTCTAAGGTCTGTTGTGCTACCATAAACAAGAAGCCGTTTCAAATTCTACAGATAGAAAATCACCTTGTCTTTTTTTAATAATCAGGCAAGTTAAGAAAAGATAATTAATAGGAAACCAAACAGAAAAATGTGATCTTTTTTTCCCTTAATGTACTGCACACAGTGAAATTAGTCTTTTACATTTAACCTCTCCGTGGAGTGAAACACACACTGGTGGAATGGAGGGCAGCCCTGTACATGGCACCGGGGAGCAATTGGGGTTAGGTGTCTTTCTTAAGGGCACTTCAACCTTAGTACTTGGTGGTACTGGGAATTGAATCAGGAACCTTCAGGTCGCAAGGCTGGTTCATTAACCACAAGCCTACCACTGCACAAAAATGTCCTCAATTCAGCCAGAAGCCAGGTTTATTTGGAAATAACGATAATCATTTAGTATATTTATATTGCAAGAGCAACAGTGAGTGAAGAAACAAGGAGGAATATCTAAAAATATGGTCATGAAGTGTCTTTTTAATGTGATTTTAATGCAGACTGCTTTGCAGAAATTTGAACACTATTTGGAAATATGCAGTGCAAAGGAGTGTGTTGTTGAGTGATATCACAGTTATGCTACTTGCTATTTATCATGACCTTAAGTGTTCTATTACTTTAATACAACAGTTTAACAAAAGCCATTTTATGTATCCTAAGATTTCTGTTTATACAATAATTAATTTTTTTGCCTAGCAACATGCAAACATATTACACTAGACAGATTATAGTACCACGTTAGACAAAGCATCACTGTGCTGACATTATAATCTGGTTTAATAATAAAAATCAGGTATCTAGTAACCATTAATTCCATTACTTTATCTTAGATTAATTTGTGTTGTAATGGACAGCATGGCAAAACAGGACAGTAACTTCAACTTAACTTCAGTAACAAAATCACTAAATAAATGTAATATGTTTAGTAAGAGGACTTTCGGTTATTATGAGTGGATTATACAATCCAAGATAGATAAAAGTCTTTAATGGTAATATTAGAAAGTTAGGGGTGCATCTCACTTATTGAGTGCTCAAGTCAATTAAATCAATCAAACTTCCTTGAGCAAAAAATAATTATATTCTTATGAAATATGTAGATATTAGGGGTGTAATTGTATACTGTATTCTGCATGAAATATTCGGTACAGGCATCACAGTGTACGTGCTTTCCCACGCAGAATACAATGGAGCGGTGTGGAGCATAAGTGGAAACCATACATGCATTGACTCATAGACAAACTGATTCATTCAAAACCATGTGGAAGGAGTTTGGGTCACTGTGATAAGCAGCAGCACTGGAGCAGTGAAGGTAGATCAAACATGGACGCTTGGCATTGTGCAGTGGTAGTAATCTATGTTTGTGGAAACATTTAGAATGTGCTAACATATTGGGCAGAATCATCCACATTGATAACCAGAGCTCATCACTGCTACTTTTTACACTAATTTTACTAAACCTACAATTTTTATGATTTAATGTATGCATACTTAGCCCTCCACTCCCAAGATGTGAAATCAGACAGAACTAATCCATTACTGTACCAATGAGCATATAAGGTAATACTTACAGTACATAACCGTAAGGTCCATACCACGGTGTGAACGGAACTGTAACTTTTGTGTACCGTAACTCGCCTCATAATTAGTGTTTTTACCTTTCCAAATATAGCATACAAATATAGTATACATAGCTTAGTGTATAACCCCCCCCCACCCACCCCATATCTCTAAGTAGCCAAGGTTGATACTCTGTGTGCACATTTTGCCACTCTTCTCAGTGATTCCATGTGTCATCTCAGTTATGCCAATTATGAAAGTAAACACATTAAATTGCAGCATCCCTTTTCCTCTCTACTGAAAAACAAATAGGACTGTTTTTGTTTGTCGTTGCTTCTTAGGGTTCTTAGGCTTGCTTAGGGTTTTCTCTGCTTCTAACACAAGTGATCCAACTAACTGGCTCATTGACAGCCCATTACAGGTGTAATAAAGCAAGGAATGTACTAAAAAGTGCTGGGTAGTAGGTCTTTAGATTCAGAACAACATTATGCAACATTGCTTTTATAAATGAAAGACTAAGAAAATAGGAGGGCATTAAAATTTTGAACCGCATGTCATTTAAATATTCTGTGCATTGTTTGAACAGGTTTTGTGCTGGAAAGACTTTATTTTATCTGGCAACACTGCATAGACCCAATAAATTAATAATGAATTTAATCAGTTTCATCTGTTCATTGTTGCAGTTCCTAATTAGCTGTGTAGTAGCTCTATTAGTTGTATAATTGCTTCATGAGCTCGATTTAGATGTATAATAGAGTTCAGCTTAGAGGGAAATCTGTCCCCAGTAAGTGGGGTATGGGCATGTTACATTGGTGTGCAGGGCTGAGGTGCAATTTTACAGAGGAACCTCCATTTAATGGATTAAAAGGGGGAGCACTAGTTTGTAAAACGCAATTGCCAAAAGCAGCAAGTTTTTTTTGTCCCCCCAGGGGGTTGGGGAAATGTATTAAAATGCAGCATTTATGTTCACAGATGTGCTAAACATGTACATATGATTAACAGTATCTTAGCACAGTATCATAGTAGTTAGCATGGTCACCTCTCCCTATCTGGGTGGATTTTCCATGTTCTCCCTGTGACTGAGTGGGTTTTTTCCTGGTTGCCCCTATATAGTGTGTGTATTTCTATGAATAAGTGTGCTCAGCAATGTTTTATGTTATATCCAGCAAAATATCCAGGATTGTTGCCCCATCCTGGATATATCTGCCCAGTGCCCAAATTGTCCCCCCCCCCCCCCGGATGGGCAAGGGGAACCCCTTCCCGACCCTTGTGCCTAGTGAAGGATTAAGTGGAAGATACAAAAAAAAAAATAGTAAAACCTGTAAATACATATTAACCGTGCTGTATTATACTACTATGTCGTCATAACAGATTACACACTTTTCTCGTGGCTTTCTAAATGATTTTAGTGTCTCCAAACTAATTTATTTCGAACTCAAAAACACGTATAAATATACATATGCATGCAAAATAAATTTAAGAACACTTATTTTAAGAAACATAATTTTTGATGTTTTTTTTTCCACTTTTAAAATTCTCCATGTTATATTTGTTTTGCCATCTTGCCTCATCATCACAAATTTAAAGAGAAAGGTAACCAGTAAACAAATGGTGCCTACCTTTACAATAAGAATGCTACATGTGTCTGATGCATGCTTCTTTTTGTCTTTTTTTCCTGAATCAGATGAGCGTTACATTTAAACAAAAAATAATAAAAAATAAAAATAATTCTGTACCCCTCCCAGAACATGTCCGTGACCCACTTTCGTGTAGTGACTCACCAGTTGAGAATCGCTGTTCTACACCAAACGTATGTCTTTATGGTCAATGCTTTGTGCACTGAGGAAAATTAATGCTGCAGTAACACAGGGCCTGCCCCAACACTGGAAGCCTGCATGGCTGGGAATCTGATTCTTTACACCTAATAGTAAAATCTTATGTTTTCATTGTGGCTTTGATCTCCTTTTTGGTAGCCGTGTTGGTGAAATGCTTTTTTTTAAGCATATATAAACATTTAACAAAAGCAGTTTTCTCATTTTTGCTATCATTGATCAGTTCCAGAGAGTCTATGGCTGCATGCGTCTCTTACTCTGAATTAAAAGTCCTAAATCTTGTCCTTAAATAGAGCTCTAGAAGTGTTCCATAAACTTGACTGGCCCACACAGAGCCTTAATCTTTACCTTATTAAACCAAATCAGGGTGAACTTGAATAGAGATTGCAAACTAGATTCTGTTGAATGTCTTCCCAGAATGGAAATAACAAGACCAAATACCAAATACGAATAGCTTTGACTCTGATATTTTGGTATCAATAAAATTCAAATGATATCCAACACTAATATTTGTTTACCTCTGTATTTTAAATCAGAAATGACATTGGGCTGAATAATGCATTTTCTTTAAAAGGCCTAATGAAATAAAGTTATTAAACATGAACCACTTATTTACAAATTTGCAAGTTTTAGAATTTACCCTTGAGCTGGTATGTCACAGTTTACCTCTGATGAACTGCTGAAGGCTTTGTTTTTGAATTGCTTTTGTACATTTTTGGGCTTAGACAGCTTGTTGAACCTGCCTCTTAGCTTGAATGCCTTGTGTGTTTGCATTTGCACAGCTGTTTTCCGAAAAGAGCAAAAATGAGAAGAATGCACATGTGCTGTCTTACTTTTTCCTCTTGTCTTACTTAATGGAGTGAGAGAGCAGGTCCTTCGGGTCAAACGCTGATCCCTTACTCCAAACCACTCACACAGCAGTTAAGCTTCTTCTGTTACACATGGGCAATAAACTTTAACAGCCAGCTCATTTATGTTTCAAGTTCTATTTGGACCTCTTCTTTATTACCTGATCATGGAAATACACATGGCATGTCTTCTGAAAACTTGTGGTAGAAGGGTGGTGAGTGTATATCACTGTTTCTGCAGAACTTTTTGAGTTTAACAACAAGGTTAAAGGGTTTGCTGGCATTCCACTAATGTAATATGAAAAGCCTTTTGCTCTTCAAATATATTTTCAGTTTTTAGATGCAAATGTAGACGTTCTGACTAATCCATGACTTTTACTCTTATCAGAATTACTATTTGCTAAATTGCCTGTTAGTTTAAAATATTGCTCATCACTGATGTTGCAGACACAGTGCATGTTGTGCACCAAGAGAAACTGTGGTTGTCATTCATAATATTCAAATCATACTTATATCCTTATTAGTAATTAGGATGTGGTTATGGTGTTTGGCTATCACTCTAAAGCAGCGGTTCTCAACCTGTGGGTCCCCGGCTGGGGTCGAATGACCAAAACACAGGGGTCGCCTAAAGACATCGGAAAATACATATTTCCTATGGCTTTAGCCGCTGAGAAGCCGCTGGGAAACTCCTACTTTTTCTAAATGCAAGTAGCCGGCCCCCGATTCCTGTACCAAAGATGGCTGCCATTGACGTCATCATATCGCGGTATTTTGTCAGCCGCGCCTCCTCTAAGCATCACAAGGCTCTGCCGGCTTCTTCACTTTTACCATGATGGCCGCGGCTGACTTAATCTCGCAGTATTTTGTCATTTTCCTTTGTGTAAAGTGCTGTGGTGAATGTGAATACGGCCCCCCTGGTCATAGTAACAGGTGTGTAATAGAAAAACAACATATGAAAAAGTAAATAATAAATAATTTAACAAACTATTTAGACGCGACCATCTTTTATTTTTTCCTTAGCAAAATGTCTCAATGGATCGTGTAGACAAGAATATTAGAAAAAGAAAATACACTGAGGATTTCTTGAAGTATGGTTTTACCTCAATAATTACAGCAGGAA
>JAFMOD010000525.1:785360-812447 GCA_019802435.1 Corydoras maculifer
CCCCCCCCCCCCCGGCCTAGTGACAGGGTTCTGCATGACCAATGAGAAATGATCATGCTCTCAATGGCAGTCACCATAGCCCCACTTGAGCCTGGGGATTTGACTAAAATGACCTTGCAATCATTTTAAAGTATCATAATAGGACCTTCTTGGAAACATGGATGCTTTCTACAACTCTGTTCTTGATATGCTTCCTTTGGTCCAGCAAAAAAAGCAACTTTTAGTATTTAAAAGCATGTCATAACATTTACAACACAAGCACTGCTTACATTTTCCAGGTTCTATTATCCAAATATCTGCTGTATAGGGCTGGTGCAACGCATCGACTACGTCGACATAATCGAGTACGAAAATATGTCGATTTGCCTAACTTGCATGGACATGTCAACAAAAGGGCGGGCCCTATCAGAAAGATGGATTTATTTGAATAGCAAGTATCAGCAGCTAAAAATGACCCTCGTGCATCTTGAAGTGTGGGAGCACTTCACACAGAAACACAACAGTGTGGTGCTCCGTCAGATTTACAACGTGGAGATGACTTTTCACAAAAGTACAACTGCTATACAAAAGAAAAGCACAAAAACAACCCGGCGCACTCCATATACATGGCAGCAAAACAGTGACGTAGGTTTGGTTTACTTTTGATTTTTTTTCTTAGCATATTATTTTAAGACTTTTAATGTGTTTAACATGTTTTGGTTATTAGCAGTGCATTACTAACCCTTTCTTCATTGTCTGAAGTTTTTATATTAATCGATTAATTGGAAAATAAATAAATAATCATTAGATTAATCAATTGAAAATAAATCTTTACATGCAGCCCTACTGATGTAGCTTATACTTGACTATAAGAGCTATGGTAAGCAAACATAAATAAATAAATTACCACTGTACCTATTGCCACCCGAATGTTTAACTGAATCTGTGTGTGCATGTTCACTCATGGTCAGGACATTTGTTTTCCTGTATTCGACATCCCGGGTGCTCATCTCATGCCGACCACCTCTGCGTGACAGCTTCCTGTAATTAATAGGGATTCTCACCTGCCAAGGGAGCAGAAGCTCCCATGATGTCAAGCAGGCAAGGATGGATTGGAGAGGTGTTATCTTTCCAGCCTGATAAATAGTCTGCGGCTATAACTCAGCTTTTCCTGACATCACACGCACTTGGCCTCTGTCATCAGATGCAGGCCTCTTAAACCTAATGCTTTCAAAATGGATCGGAGTTAAAGAGAGAACAGGGACATGTTTTTTTTACCCAAAAAAATAGATTTCTTACGTTTATATTTGAGCTTTAGACTATGTGGGTGTATAGATGACTATAGGATACTTGCCATAGCCATAAAAGCAGTGTGACGTAAGGTTTGAGTTTATTTATTTTTATGTGTTTTATTTATCTGTTCCACTTACCCACATGTAGTACAAATGAAAAGTTTGGAAACACTTCCTTCTTGCTCTATTGTCTGTCCTCCACTTACCATATTGAAGAACTTTGTAGTTTTACAATTACAGACTGTTCCCCTGTTGGTTCTCTGTTCACTATTGGTCAGGAGCATCACAAAACGGGTATAATTTGAGTGGTGTGTTGTTTGTCAATACTGCAGTGACACTGATGCAGTGAGGTTTTTTTTTCTTTCTGTAGTTTCATTTAAACACCTCAGTGACACTGTTGGGATAGGAATAATGCACCAACCAAAAAATACCTGCTCTGTGCTGCTACTATTGGGGTCCTGATCATTAGAGAACAGAGTTAAGGGAACGTATACAGTATGAACTGTAGTCCACAAACAGACAGATTTGAAGCAGCAGAGATTGTTTGGTTTCATTTTTTTTTGTTTACAGTAGCTTTGGTTATTTGTTCATGTGGAAGATGCCGAAAATGCGTTAGCACACTTGAAATGTTTCCCCAAACATGCACCACAACTTATTCACAATGCCTACAAACTGTTCGTGTTCGATCTACCACTATCGCTTCTGTGCTGCTGTAATTCTCAGGGAACCCAAAATGTTCCAACATGGTTTATTTGAATAAAACAATGGGATCCGTTAACGTCCATTTATCATTTGCACTCACCACTGAGCCACATTGCTACAGTGCAATTCACGGATACAACTTACCTGTGAACTTATGTTCTGCCTCATGTTTCTTGGTTTTTGAACGTTCCTATAGGATTCCTGTACCACAGATTCTCCATACAAATGCACGTACTGAACAACCTGCCCCGTTCTGTACGGTTTGGTATAAATATACATATCATTACACCCCTAGTGTGCATTACCACTGAGCAGACCAATGGTCAGGCCAAAAAGTGACTAACGTCATCCACACAATGTATTTTTTCAAAAAATTTGAAACCGCTCCACAATCTAATATCTATGTACATGAATGATTTGGTGTCAAGTATTTTTAAACAAGACAGCCCTACTACTAGAGAATAAATGTATAATGCCTCATAGATCTGAAGTGAACCTTGCTCTGCCTCCGTTATGCATGAACAATAGTTTTTGGCTTGCAAAAGTCTTTTTGACATCATCATGCTCAGCTTAATTAGAACAGCACCCAAGTGTGTGTAGCATTCTAAACAGCGGGAAGCTTAGTCTGACTGTGCACCCTGCCACCACATCTGTGACTGATCGGCCTTGGTGCGAGAGAGTCAGACACTAATATTCACGATCTAATTATTCATGTTATATCATCATGCCTTAAATCAGTGATTTAACCTCTTTTTAGGGGCTATAAAGGGAAGATGGTTTAATTTTCAGCCAGTTTTTTAACTGGAGCACCTGGCAGCAGGTCTCCACTTCCTTTGTGCTTGGAAATGAGATGACATACCTGCATGACAGGCCAGCCTTGCATTCAATAGGTGTTGGTAAGACCCCAGACCTAGTATGCTTCCCAGATAATAACAAAGTGACCTTTGGTTGTTCTGGCAGCTGCATTCTGCTATGTGAAGAGAAGGTCAGAAATCTCATTTCTCATGTTTAAAAACAAAAAAATAAAAACTCCAACTTTTTTTTCATGTTTCACCCATTCATTCACCTCTGATCATGGTACACATCAACACCTAATTGTTGGAGAATGCCATTTACCTTTTTGTTACACCACTAAGATATTACATTATGAATATAATACTAAATCTAATAATTGTGAGTATATATGCACATTATTGGGCTCTACAATTATACACTGTAGTTCATATGTTGATCTTCATGCATTGTTTTTAAGTGATGCTGATCTATTTTGCCTACTGTACTTACATACATAGAAATTTGTCCACATTTGACCCATCCGGGCAGATAAACACGGGATAAACACACTCATGCACACACTAAGTGAGGTGAGTACAAGGTTGCAGTGAGAAATCTTCTAAACAGTGCCCTTGGAGCAATTGGTGTCAAGTGCCTTGCCCAATGGAACTTCAGCCATAGTACTTGGTAGGACCGTGAATCAAACCTGAAACCTCCAGTCACAAGGCTGGTTTCTTAACCACATGCCTATGACTGCCCCTTTTAATTCTTCAAAGATCAGGATCATATAATTTGGGTGGTGAATGATTCTCAGCACTGCAATGTGGTGTGTGGTGTACTATTAAGAGAGACTCATACACTATTAGTGTAGTAGAGATTTTTAAAACACTAATATTCAGCATATTGCTTTACTTTGTACATATAAATTCATAGACGATAGCTCATTTTGCTCCATCATTGCTTGTATTAGCATCCTTTTAATCTTTTATTGGTACTAACAAAATGCTGGTTGGTGTAGTATTCTCAATTTAAAAACTGTAGTAGCTCCGCTATGTCTGATTAACTAATCACAGTACCGCACACATGTCCACCACCACTCTGTGTGTACCACTTCAGTGCTGAAAATCATTCAGCATTTGAATTATACAGAGTGAAAAAGACAGACAGTGTATGTTGAGAACACATGGACTAAATTCTGTCATTGTAGAACTACTGGTAAATGGAACAGTTTAAATAAAAATTGAGTATAGAAACAAGAACTCACACAGTATCACATATGTTCATTTGCTCTATTTAACAATATTCCTGGTTTACCACCCCATACAGACTAATACTTAGCACTAATCTGTTGGGAAGTTCAAGAATGCATCAGGTAACTGGTAAATCAGGGTAGCAGAGTTACAGAAAGTGAGGTTTGTAGCTCTAAGGCCAACTTTTGTATACTGCTAAACTAAGCCCAGTATCGGTATAACTTTGCAGCTTTTACATGCACAGCCTTTTCCTAACTTATAAACAACACAATAATGAACATTTTGCTCACCAGATGCATTCTGCCACTTTGCATCTGCAAGCTTGCTCTATTGAAAGTGAGCTCATAATGATTAAAAAAAAAACTCTGAGTGAATAATACAGGCTGTTTAATTATTGTGTATTTTAGGCTTGAAATATGTAGTACCAGTCAACATTTTGGACATACCTTGTTCTTGCTCCATTCTCTGTTTTCTCCACTTCACCATATTACAGACTGTAGTACATCTGTTTTCTCATCTTGTTTCATCACATTATCTTCTGCTTAATCGTATAGCAGGGGCTAGGGGGGGCATGGGGGGGGGCAGAACATTTGGGGGCTAGGCATATACACTCAGGACATGCCAATATATCGCTTGACACACACGCTATATAGAGGCATGACAAGATTAGATATGACAAGCTGTGGGAGGAAGCTGGAGAACCATGAGAACCCATGCAGACACAGGTAGAACATGGAAATTCAACCTGGATTGAGATTAGAACCTGGATCCTCAATAATGTTAGGCAGACTTACTAACCACTAAGCCACCGTGTTGCCCTACAACAGTTATTTCAATGTTGTTTCTCTGTTTCTATTGGTCTAGACTTTCACAGAAAAGGTATAGTGCAGGGATTGTACTTTATATATTGTGTTTTGGATTTTGCAATTTACTTGAATAGCTTCATCCTTTCTGTGCTTATGCATAATTAAACTTCGTGTGATTGCCATATATGGAAAATCACACTTGCTATTCGAGTTGTATTCCACTGTTTTTGTCTCCTTTTATTCTGCTGTATATTCTTATCAACACCATTCTCGCAGAAAACATCTGGCTAGTTTGAGTGATGAGTGCTTGTATACAGCTAAGGAATCTGTCAAACCATTCCCAAGATATTACTGTTTTTTCCAAGCCAAAATTCCTATTCACTTTGCATTACGGTGATTTTTGCACTTCTGTAACTAGGCCAATTTTTGAGATGCAAAAACTAAATTCGCAGGACACCCAGACCGGTATTGTGAAATTGCAGAGTGATTACACTCTTTGTTCACTCTTGATCACTCTTCAAAGTTGGCTTAGTTAATTTTTATGGGAAAAATCTGGTTTTTAAAGTGGCAAGCTACAAACACGAAACTCGACACGTCCCAAGTGATTTGCAGAGACACCCACCAGCTAAAACCGCAGAGTGCACTTTCAATCACTTTTTATCACTCACTCTCAAAAATTGTATTCCTCCTCCTTACTCTAACCACACTCCAGCACCTAGAATCTCTCAGACCAGAATCTCCTCTCACTCAGAAGATTTATATACACACCCCTACACACTTGGCCACACCCATATTTGGTACCATTTGGTTCTTTACAGTGTGAGGTATCAACACAATTCTATCTCTGAATCATCTGTTCTTCAGAGGTGACCCCAGCTTGTGGGATATACATCACTAAACTTCATAATAAAAAAATGAAAAAAGGCAGTTATTGCACTAAAAAGAGAAGTAACAGAGCTGATGCTATAAAGGATTCTGGGTGATTCAGATTCTCATGTGGATCCTTCATCTTCCTCCACGTCTTACTCCTACATGAGTCGGTGGCCCCTGCCTCCATAAAGCCTACATGATGTGATCGATTTACAAGCTTGTAGTTTCTGATCAAACAACAGTTTTCCTCTTGTTTAACACTAACCCAACATTAACAGCAGGGTTGCTTTAAAGAAAGTGTTCAAGTGAAGGAAGCAGTATATGTGCTTCCTCCTTATTCACATATTATGTATTGTTGGTTTTAGCAAATACTGATGGAGCATATGATCTAAATTCAGGTGTCAGGTTGAGTCTGCTACCATGACCACCATGTGCTAAGATCCATCCACTTGACAAATAGCACTTGTTTTGTGCTGGTGCTGACCGAGTAAAGAGGACTAACAATGTATTGACTACAGTCTGTAGTTCTAATTGTAGAACAACAATGCACATCTTAATGGTAAGTAAAATAAATAAAATAAACAATAAGTGTAAAAACTGTAAAATGTTCTTAGTAATGTGACTGGTAAATTGTAATCACAGCGCAAATATAGTTAGTAAAGTCAAACTCAAAAGAAGTTCCCCCCCCCAAGTATTCTATTGTCTTGGTTAATGTCAGCCTATATGTAGATATCTCGGGGCTTTATGATTATACATTTTAAAGTTTAATTGACTTTTTTGATCTTACTTTGTACTTCGGGACTGTGCTACAATATGGATTTGGCAAGAGAACCTATATTAAGTTGTAAGGCATCCCACTGTTTGAGCAAGCTGTACTTCAAGAAGACACTGTGCACATCATGTCATCTGATCTTACAGAGCTCAGCAATTTTGGTAAAAAATTATTGCTCCTATTAAGGCCAATCAGCAAAAAAAAATGTTGCTGTAGTGCTAAAGACTAAAAAAATAAATAAAATAAAAATAATAATGCTAATGCTAATCAAAGGTACATAAAACACTATCGCCATTAAACCTAAGTGTGAACTAAAATCAATTTAACATGTTTTTTGTATATATTAATTAATTTATTTTCCATCTTGTTTAATGGTACAACAAAATAAAACTGCAAAAAAAAAAAGGAAAAACTCTGCCGCACATGGAATACCTTCATCTTACATTATTGCTGTTATTAAATGGGCTAAACCTGTTAATCTTGGGGGTGTAAGGAGTGGTTTCTCCAACCTTTTCGGGCATTGAGCAGATAAAGCCAGAACATGGCGAAAATACATCGCTGGGAACACACACTCACACAGAGACACATACTATGTGGGGCAAGATGAATATGGGAGGAGCCAATTCACCTTGAATCCATGTTTTTAGATTGTAAGAATCTGGAGGAATCCACACAAGGTTGCACATAGGACACTCCCAACTGATGCACGAACACTTGCTTACAGGAGAAGAACCTCCTATCTGTTATAATTACAACAAGACTGACAATTAAACACATAATAATTGAATGCCCTGTCCTGCAGCCTCAAGCTAGAACACCTTTATGTAGTGAAAAAAAAAAAAAAATTTGACATGCCACATATAAAGCCATAATTGTACTTGAAACCACAACGATCAACAAATACTATTATTTTATAACAAAACTAAATAAAAAACTACTTTGTCTCTGAGGTATTTTGCGTAGAAGTAAAAATAAAATGTGAATATGACTTTCAGTATCATTAAAGCGAAACATTTTTTTTTGCCTCTCCTAAAAACACAGTATGACCGGATTACATAACATAAAGAAATGGATAAAAACAAGTATTTTATTTGGCGGCACAGTAGCTTAGTGGTTAGCACCTTCGCCTCTCAGCACTAGGGATTCTCGGTTCGAATCCTCATCTGGGTGGAGTTTCCATGTTCTCCCCGTGTCCACGTGGGTTTCCTCTGGGTTCTCCGGTTTCCTCCCACAGTCCAAAAACATGGATCAAGTCAATTGAGTTCTCCAAATTGCCCCATGTAGAGTGTGTATGTGCACGTGTCTGTGTGCGTGAGTGTGTGCCCAGTGATAGATTGGCGCCCTGTCCTGGGTGTATCTGCCCAGCGCCCGAAACGTTCTCCCCTGGATGGGCATGGGGAACCCCCCGCGACCCTAATATAGGATAAAGCGGAAGATAATGAATGAATGAAAATTATTTTATTTTCGCTGTGTATCTTTAAGGAGACAAATGGCATAAGTGTGTTGAAAGCTGATGAACTTGATGAACATGCTTTGGTGATGCACTGTGGGTGAAAAATAACAGCATCATTTAAATGCATTATTGTTTGGTATAAATTATCTGGTCTTTTCACCCAAAGTGTGTATTATTTTTAGGTAAAGAATTTTGGTTACCAAGTATTTGATGCATCCCTTTTATATTTATATCATTTTTTCACTCCAAATTACTTTATGCTTATATAACATGCAGCAGCAAGGACTGCAGCTGACATACCCCTATTTATTACTTGTACTGTCTTGGCTGCTTCTTTTATACCTATATACTAGAAAGCTAACAAAGATCCCCGAAAAAATGTACAAATTCTGCAAAATCATGTTTTTGTTAAGCAGCATAAAAAGCAAGATTAGTCAAATAGGCAGTCTGTCTACCAACCCCACTGTTCAGTGCTTGACATTTTCCATTTTGCACACCGGTGTCGCCTAGCTTTTTAAAGCACATGTTATGTGTAATATAATCTACATTTTATTGCTGAGAATCTTTTCTCACAGTAGATTAAATAAATTGTATAGGCTTAAGGCTACTGCCTGATTTCAGAGGAAGCTTTTAGCACATCTGCCCCAGCAGGACAGTCAAAAACCTCTCCACCAATTTATGTAAAATAAAAATACAAATGAACAAAAATTACTGTTGTGGCTAATAAAAGAGCAGTCAGAGTTACCAGCTTTGTAAATGCTTTTTGCAAAGTGATGGCACTATGAATTTTGTATCCATAACATGACACAAACACTAAAATGTCTTATGTAATTTTTTTTTTATTAAATAAGCTTGATACCTTGTAAAAGAGTGAATTTAGAGACCATTTAGTCTGACATCACTTTACTTACATCTTCCAGCTTTAAGCAATATTTCTGTAACTGACAACTGCTGAGTTGTAGAATATTTAAAAATCAGATGTGGCTCCTTTTATCCGTGATCTAACACCCGAGGCAGTCAGCGTGCATCAGCAGTGTGGACCTCACTTGGGTCAGCATGAATCTTAAAATAACTTGACATCCGAAAGGAAGAAGAATGAAGTAATAAAGCTTCAGCAGCAGTTCGACTCCCTCGTGCCTGTGGAAAAATGCCTTTGCCTGGCTGGGAGTTTTTCGCAGCAGTTTAGCAGGCCGTAAAGCTTATTGACCTTGTCAGGCCACTAGTCTCATCCTAAAGCCTTGCTTCATAAGGTTCGTTACTTATGGAATTTTCCAGTCTCCTCCTTTCTGCCAGTCCCAGAGCACTTGTGTCAACAGTTTGGTATCTGAAGTGATTGATGTTTTAGTGCTCATTGAAAAAAGTGAGTGAGAGAGAAAGTGCATGAATCCATTACATATCCATTGTAGTCTGCTAGAACTGCTCTTGGAACCTTTTAACTACCTTAAAAGTCCATAAGCAGGACCCAAAGTAGAGAAGGTAAGATTCTAAGCACTTATACCACATAAAAATTTTCTTTACATTTTTCACAGGAAACTTTTTTATTATTCGTCTTTATTGCTATATTGTAATACAGCTTGTTTCAGCCTCACAGTCTGATTGGATAAGAAGATGCTACCATGGTGAGAAGTGATAAGATCACATCCTTTTCACTCTCAAACTGTATCACTCTGCTGAAGCGTATCCTTTTACTTATTGCATCACAGTGTAGGAGTTTAAACCACTGATGAATGCTGTGCAACTGTACAGTTTCTCCAAACTCTGCTACAATTTAACAAAGCAATAAGGCACGAGAGGGTGTGTATTATTATAAATAAATCACAGGAAAGAATTTAGCACAATGTGAAATGGAGTAGTTACACCTCTTTCTCGTGATTTATGCAAAAAAATACGCAACCTCGAGTGCCTCATTGCTTTTATAAAACTGTTACAAACATACTATAAAAGCATACAAAAAACAATTTTGATTCCTAAATGTGTTCATTGGAAACAAATTCCTTATTCTGGTCTTCCACATAAGACTTGGCATAATCTAGTTAAGTTTTTAAAGTGAACATTGATGGTACTTTCACAAACAATCAAAAAATTCCATCTAGTGGCCAAATTACAGAACACAATTTATAAATAACAGCAGCAACAAGCTTTAGGAATCAGCTCACTGTTTACATTAATCTGTATTTTTATTTTAAGTAATGTATTGTCTATCATGCATTAATACAATTTATGAAGCAGTCAGATGTGTCCATTATTGTGAATAATATTACAGCTAGTTAAAATGGCTCAGCCAATCAGATTTACAGGCCTGAACAACCTGTTTTATGAGATCATTTTACCTTATAAATAAGTGTGTGTTTGTGCATGTTCCGTATACATTTCCACACCGTTGCTTTGATTACCATGACATTTGACATACTTACTCTTTTGGCTCCTGTCGAGATTTATACTATTTACAAACAACCAAGACACAGTTCAAAATGCCTGTGCATGTATGTGGTTTGAGTAGCAACACCAGTAACTGGTGAACAAGATTGATTGGAGCTATTGTGCACAGGGGATCTTGTATTTATATGATATGGACGTTATTTTGCTTGATGTATTTATGCTTTTTATGTATTTGTATTTTTTTTTTGGTTAAAGTTTCTTTTTCCACAAAAAAAACCACCAAGAAGCGACCAATTTTTCGTAAAATAATGTTTGCAAGAAAAATCATCAAGAGCCCAGGCAAAGTCGAGTTGAGAAGGGGCTAGTATATAATAAAAATGTATTATCAAATTGATTTTATTAGATTACTTATATATTGTAAATTTTTAAATCAGAACAGAAATGCAGTGTAAAACTTTCACAAAACATATCATATGCAGTTGTCTGTAACAATTCATGAGGATTAATGATTAAACATTAGATTTAACTAGTGATCGGTATCTATTTCGGATTGTATTGTCGGCATGGTCACGTTACAGAAGCTTAATACTTCCTTGCAAATTCTGTCTGTTATAGTATGTTTATTTGTCACTAGGCAACAGGGCTGCCAGGAAACTGCTCAAAGAATTAAAATTTTAATTCTTATATACTGTGGTTTGTTACTGCTTTAGAATTGTCACTGCTTTTTGCACTTTGTCAATTGCTGAATGTATTTTCACATACCATGAAGGAGTACTTTGTAGTTCTTCTGTTATAGACTAAAAACTAATGGTCAGGAATTACAACAGATCAGCTAATAATTGAGTGGTTGATCATTTGTACTGTAGTAACTGCAGATGTGATGGTTTGATAAAGCATGTTGCTTACTATTCGACACATTAAAATGTCAATAGACAAAAACAGAAGACATCTGACGCGTGTAATTCATTTAAACTTTACGATAAATTGACGATGATAAAGATGTTTTTAGTGTCAAACTGAATTCATTAAAAGTGATTTATTTATTTATTTTTTTTGTAAATGAATCCCTGTTATACACTTACAATTGGGACAGAAGCATGTTTGATTTAGATCGACCTGGATACTGATTGTTTTGTAAGAGGAATTTTTGTCGTTCTTGCTGTATAAAGGACTTACTCTGTTTCTTTGTCTTTTTATTGTTGTCTTTGGGATCCTACATACATTGACAAATCTGTAGGCAGGACAATCAAGCAGATGCACCCTGACTATGAAGTCACCCTGTTCTAACTCATGCAGAATGTTGCCTGACCTTGTTCTACTAAGATAGACATAAAGTTCCCAGAAAGAGATGTGGTCTTAACTGCAGCATATGTTTCTCCAGAATGTCAGTAAAAGTTTGCATATAAAGTTGTCTGCAATCCTTGTCTTTTAAAGTCAGAATATTTCGTCCATAAATTTTATCATTCATTACCTTCCCATCCCTCTCCTCCTCCTTATTTGAGCTTATTCCATTAGGGGTCATAATGGCATGATCTGCATATTTTTATACCGGATAAGCTTTTTGATAGAACAGTAAAGCTGACCTTTAGCAGCAGTTTTGTACCAGTTTTTGTATGAGGGTGTAGTCACTTAGTGGTTAGGATGTTGGGCTATCAATCCGAAGGTAGAGGGTTCAAATCTCAGCACCACTAATGTTACTTGTGGGTCCAGGAGCAAGGCCTTAACACTCATTGATCAAGAGTGGCTGTATATAACCCTGTGTTCTGACCCTAACCATCAAGTTGAAAAAATTGTAAGTCACTTACTTTTTTTTTTTTTTACATGTAAATTAAATTTAGGCGGCACGGTGGCTTAGTGGTTAGCACGTTTGCCTCTCAGCGCTAGGGATTCCCGGTTCGAATCCCCATCTGGGTGGAGTTTCCATGTTCTCCCCGTGTCTGCGTGGGTTTCCTCCGGGTTCTCCGGTTTCTTCCCACAGTCCAAAAACATGGATCAAGTTAATTGAATTCTCAAAAAAATTGCCCCCTATAGAGTGTGTCTGTGTGAGTGAGTGTGTGCCCAGCGATGGATTGGCGCCCTGTCCTGGGTCTATCTGCCCAGCGCCCGAGACGTTCTCCCCTGGATGGGCATGGGGAACCCCACCGCGACCCTAATAGAGGATAAGCGGGAGATAATGAATGAATGAAATTAAATTTACCTTACCTATTGGAAAAAGATATTTAAACTCCACACAGAAAGATCCTGTGTTCACCCCACCCAGGAATCGAAACAGGGCCCTTTTTGCTGTAGGAGGCAGAAGCAATGCCACCCCACTTGTCCCACCCCGGCAGCTAACTAGTTAAAGATAAAGATATCATGACCATGTCTTATTTATTTAGAGGAATGCTTATTCATGGTTCAATATTGTAAGTGGCGTCTGAACTCTGTCTAGTGTGTAATTTGTGGAAATCAGTTTATTGTTCTGTAAAAACATAGTTACTATGTTTTTATAAAGCACCGTGAATTGGGAAGGAGTTGTTTTTACTCTGTAGAGACGTTAAAGGTTTGTGGCTTTCAGAGGTCTGTGACTTGTGTATTTGTTTGACCTTATGTGGTATTTGGGTGCTCCAGTTCCACAAACTGCTGGCTTTCTTTTAGTTGCTATGCTTACTGATCTACTTCATCTATTTCATTCCATTGACAATCTGGTGCTAGGATTCTCACAGTGGGGCTAAAGAAGAGATCATGTTGGCACTCAATAATGTAGACATTGTGTTTATAGTGCCTTAAACCACAAACCTAGTGAAATGGTTTTCTGTCTCCCCCCCCCTTCCCTGCCTTCAACTGTTCTACCAGTTGTTTTTTATTTGCACTTTTACTGCTGCTCCTCCACTGACATCTAAGGAGAACTGTATCTATAAATTCCTTCTTCTGTCACACATACCATACCAGCTGCTTAATAAACACGTACACAATGCAACAAGGTTTTGCATAACATTATAGAACGTATAGGGAGATGCTGCTCAAAAGGCAACACTGGAGTACTGGAGGTAAGCTTTAAGACTTCAGCAGTTAGTTATAGTAAAGGACTAGACACATCTGGCCCTGAATGAGTGGAAGGACCGATCTCACGCTAATCCTATACATACTTCACCACATTAAAAAGGGTGACTGGAGGGAAGCAATGTGATGAGCATGCACAAAAAATTCAGTGCCTGTATTTAAAATGGTTTTAGTAAAGAAGCATCTCTCCACTTAATGGCTTCATAGGCTGCAGCTTACTGTATATTGCCTATGTCTATTTGGCCAATAAACAGATTTCATTTCATGTGCAAACTTTAGTCTAGAGGCTGGATTTGACAACCATCTCTTTCAGAACCGACTTTATTAAAAATATATAAATATACATATAAATATATTCTTCTTGCCCCATAGTCTACTTCCTCTCACTTCCCATATAGACCATATAGATGGACTTAGTTGTTTTACAATTACAGACTAGTACATCTATTTTCCCCTGTTGGTTCTCTGTCCTCTATTGGTCAGGAGCATTACAGAACAGGTATAATTTTGGTGGTGTATTGTTTATTGCCTGTTGTGCAGTGACACTGATGCAGTGAGGGGTTTCATTTAAACACCTCAGTGACACTGCCGGGATAGGAATAATGCACCAACCAAATAATACCTGCTCTGTGGTGCTACTATTGGGGTCTTGAACAGAGTAAGGGAGACATACACAGTATGTACTGTCTGTAGTTCACAAACAGATGTACTACAGTATGGAATTGTTCAAAGTCTACAAAGTCCATCTTTACAGAAAGAGGAACTAAGAACATGGACAAGAAGTAAAGCAGAAAGGAGGTGTCCAAATATTTGAGGCACTATATATTAATTAAAGGTCCTTTAAGTTATTCAGCCATCTTCCACAAGGAAATTCCTCATTTGTTTTATTACTTGATGTGTTATCTGAAGGTTTTCTCCCCAAAAGTGAGTCATACAAGTTTAAATGTGGAACTTTTATTGTGAAAGTTTATTATTCAGTGTGTGTATCAAGACACTGTCTGACATTTTTATTTCTGAGTGTGTCTGCGCATCTGTTATTTCTTTTGCACACTGCCTTCTTTTGCTTTTATTCTCCTATGAGAGTGGCAGTTGTGGCTGCCGCTCTACTTGCTTGCTTACAGTGCATCCTGGGACATAAAACAGCTGCTGCTTGAACACCTGGACTGCTAGAGGAGGAGAGGAAGCCGGTTTGCAAACCCCCCTCCTCATTTGAGCCGACTGCACAGATAGACATTTAGACAAATAGTCAGCACTGTGTCACCGTCTCTGGCTATGCCCTTTTTAAATACAGTCCCCCTTTCCTCATTTCGTTCCCCCCAAATGTTCATTCAGCCGCACAGCACGAGTTGTCACCGGGAAGCTTGCTGGGTTGGGGGAGAAGCCGCATACTGTAATTGGAGCACCTGTTCATGAATTAAATAATCAGACCCCCATCTTTGCTTTTCATTTGTTTTGCGTGCATGGCCTGTAATGACAGCACCGTCTGTTATACATGACTGCATTCACAAATTCAGTAGAGACACTCTGCCTTGTCTATGAGCACATCAGGCACAGTGAGGCTTTTTGTGATGTGGCACCATTACACAGCAGCTCAACAATGTTTTAGGGAGCACCGGCACAAAAGCATAACGATGACTGTGTTAAAAAAATAGCTAAAGAGGCCAGCTTTAAACCCACTGGCGCCGCTTAATTTAACACACCAGCTGTGCTTCACAGCTTCCACATTAGTCCATTTTAATTTAGTCAGTGTGTTAGGACTTTTTTCAACTTATTCAGTTATTACAGTCTTATTTCAAAAGAGGTTAAAGGATGCTCAAAATATGTAACTATAAAAGAGAGTCAATATCTAATTCCATCCTGGCCTGACATCCTATATCCACCTTCCTTAATATTTTGCTACTAAATCAGCCATAACCTAATTGAATGAGGGGTGGGTATGAATGAGGACCATTGACAGGATTTCTAATTAACAGGAACAGACTTGATGTTTAACAGTTTACATTTGCATTTGGTCAATTATTGGACGCTTTTATCCAAAGAAACTTACAAGGTGAGCACAGGGTTAATCACAGCATCCCTGGAGCAATGAGGGTTAAGGGTCTTGCTCAAGGACCCACACTGGTAACTTCAGTGGACCTGGGATTTGAACCGCCAACCTTCAGATTGATAACCCAACACCCTAACCACTGAGCTACCACGCCCTCAGTTCCAGACGATGATTAAATCAACATTTGAACTAACAACTGTTTGCTGTAATGTTATTGCTGAAATCTTGCTTCTGTTATTCCTTTAATCTCGCTTCCCATGGCACCATGGCATGAGATGTTAGAGCTTATAAAGATTGCACACGTTTATCAGGTGGAGCCGTCTGGTGTGTTAATTACTTCCAATCAAAATCCATCACCTATGGCTCTGCTAAACTCTACACCCTTGAAGGTGTACTGGGGTATTCATCAGACAAACCAACATGTTACAATTGTGAATTGGACTTGTCTATCCAGATCATTCCACTGAGGGTCAATTGTATTGAGATCTGAGGAAGCCGGAGGCCGAATTAAAACACATTGTGGGGGAAAAATTGTGCTCCTCAAACAATTTCTGAATCATTTTATCTATGTGGCAGGAGTGTTATTCTGCTGAAATGGGACATTGCCATCAGGAAATACAGGTTCTATGATTGGATGCACATCCATTAAAATAACATCCACAGGTATGGCAGCCCATGGATCCAAAGCATCACATTGCCAATGTGGCTTGCCATCGACGTGATGTAATAGAAAACTTGGTTCTGCAGACCAGGTCACCATCTCCTATTGCTTTGTGGTCTAGTTTTGAATCTGGTGGACAGAAATCTGCAGCTGTGCAGCCACATAGCTTCTTCAGCTTGTTCTGCTGTAGCTCGTCGGTTGGATCAGACCTCATAGTGCGGCTTTAGTGCTCATAATATCATGTCTGGTGAGTCATTGTGTGAGTGTGCGTACCCTGATGAAGCCTTCACATTGAAACTGTGGGTCCTTGTGGGGCCTTTAACTGTGGGGCCTTTAACCCTAATTGCTCCAGATATGCTATTGCCAACCCTGTGCTTGCATTATAAGTTGCTTTGGATAAAAGTGTCTGCTAAATGTAATGTAAAAGTATTCTGGATAAATCTGGACTTTTTAGACCACATGTTCTTTCATTTTATCTCTCCAGAGTCCAATCTTCATGTTCCCTAGCAAATTGAAGCAGGTTAGCCTTAGTCACAGGTGGCTTTCTTAAGGCTACACAGTTGTTTAGTCCCAATACCTTAAGTTCCCTAAACTTGGTGTGTGCTCTTATTTTCAGTATGAAACACATCCAGAGTTCTACTGTTTCTTCACAATTGAACTTCACCAAATATTTAAGTGCTCAGCTGCCAAGATCATTAGAGATTTTCTTCCGACCACATTCTTTCCTCAGAGATGATGCCCCCCCACACTGTTTTTCCACTTTTTAATAATGTGTTAGACATTGTTTTAGTAGTTTCAGGATCTCCTTAGATGTTTTCTCTGCTTAATGCTTGCCAATAATTTGACCTTCTGATACAGATTAACATTATTTCCATGACCACAGGATGTCTTTCGACATGGAGTCGGAAATAAGGGCATCTCAGAGAGCCTCAAACCTACTATTAGTATAATGTTCTTAAGAAAGCATTCAGTAAATGTAGATAACTCTGCATTAGCTGAACACTTTTAACTGCAAATTTACCCTCCTTTTCTTATAGAATTTTATTTACTTTAGTTTATTGGCATAAAAAAAAGGCTTTCAACTTTGTGGAAAGATGTGGTAGAAATTGACTACTAACTTGAACTTGACCTTTGGGATATTAAGATTCATGCGTAAATAATTGTGAAAACACATGACAGCTGCAGCACTCTTGGATAATGATGGAAGTGTTTATAAGACTAGGGTGTGTAGCATATTTTCACAGGTGCGGGTTTGGATAAATAATTTGGTGTTAGATGATTAAAGCAGTGACCTAACCTTGGTTTTTTCAGTCAAAATATATTATGAGGCTGCTGCTTCCGGTGTTGTATTTAGAAGTGAGTCTGATTTTGCTAAACGCACAAAAACCAAACACAATGTACTCTAAATAAACCCAGTTTTATAATGAGTAAATTTAATTAATGCTTTTAAGCTAAAGCATCAGCTGTTCTGTGAACAGGGTTGGAACTAGGCATGGGACTATTACAGGTTTTGATGGTATGATTTTAAGAAACAATTATATTATTATTACTATTAATATGCTTTAAACACAAAAGTGACAGAAATCACAGGAACAATGCCGGTTTTCTCATGTTTGTTATTTATGAAATGTAAACACTTTTACAAAAAGGCCAGTTCATTAGATTATAATTTACATTAAAAACATTTGCATTTTAACTGGAAAAAAAAAAGAAAAATAAAAGCTGTTGGGAGGGGGGGGGGGGGGAGACCAGGTTACAAAAAACACACACATTGCAGAAACACCGGCCACAGCCAACAGAACAGTTTTGAGGACAAAAAAAACAAAGGGGTATTAAACACAGGACAATGGAAACAACAACAGCTGATGACACATTCTGACAGCATGTGGAGAAAGAAATGATCTGGCTGGGGTGATGTCATGATGATAAAACTCGTGATGGTAGCAGCAAAATTAGTTCAGACAATTAAGAGAAAATTATCCTGGCTAAGCAAAAATTAAAAAATTATTACTAATGACTTCATTGAGAGAAGTGTACCGTTTTGGAGCTGTATTTCATTCCCTATAGATGCAATTTTAACTTTGTTGAAAAGAGAACCTAAACCAAGCAACAAGCTTTTCCAAACATTATATGAAGACAGATTTAGTTCACACGCTGTTGTGTGTTTTTTTTTTTATTACCATTTAAAAAGAAAAAATAAAAATAAAAAATTATTTAAAGAGATGCATTGAAATAAAAATATTTTTTTTCAGTGCTGCCACTTTTCCCGCTCTGTAAATATGCTTCATAGTTATATCTTTGTTTTAAAGAAAAAAATTGCTGTATTTTTAAACTACAATTTCCAAATGTCTATTGAACACTAAACCATTTTTAACATCCCAGCAAATGCACAAAGAAAAAACAATGTGATTAAATGAAATGGCAATAAACCCTGAGAACAATTAATTTATTTTGACCAACTTTGTCAAAAAAAACCAGCATATCACATTGTAAAATATATTGAATAAATATGCAAAAACTAATTTCATTTTTGGTGGCACAGTGGCTTAGTGGTTCGCACATTTGCCTCTCAGCGCTAGGGATTCCCGGTTCAAATCCCCATATGAGTGAAGTTTCCATGTTCTCCCTGTGTCCGCATGGGTTTTTTCCAGGTTCTCCAGTTTCCTCCCACAGTCCAAAAACATGGATCAAGTCAATTGAATTCTCCAAATTGCCCCATATATAGTGTGTCTGTGTGATTGAGTGTGTGCCCAGCGATGGATTGGCGCCCTGTCCTGGGTGTATCTGCCCAGCGCCCGAAACGTTCTCCCCTGGATAGGTATGGGGAATCCCATCATGACCCTAAGAGAGGATAAAGCGGAAGATAATGAATGAATAAATGAATGAATGAATGAATGAATAAATAATATTTCATTTTTATCAAAAGGGACAATCCACACCTTCATACGTCCACATAGACCACATGTTTACTGCATTTACAAGAGACTCACTTCAAGATGATTGTGATTGATCATGCTGTAAAATTAGGGTTTGTGTTTCATTAAGGAGGATGTGAAGATGAGTACTAAGAGAAAAAGAGAGAGAGAGGTAGAGAGAGAGACGATGTGTTGGTGCGCAATGAAAAGCTACAGTCTGTCTTTGCTGTAATGTCTGTTCATATTTTTCTTACGCTTTTGGAGTTATGTTTGGCCTAAATGTTTAAACTGAATTTTAACATACTCCACTGACTCTCTGTGAACATATTTGAAACTGAGAAAAAAGTAATTTTGTAATTATGAATGTTGTTCAGTTTTATTGTATTGCTCTTTTTACATCAGATTTTTAATAGAATAATTTCAGTTGCCAAATATTTGGTGCAGTTCTAACAAAATTGGGTTTCAGATCCTGAAAAGTTCATTTCCAGTTTGTAGTATGGAGAAGTAGATCTTTTGATTTCAAGCCCAAATATATTTAAGGCAAGAAATAGATTGGTCCCAGTCTATGGCCCCATTCACATTTGCATACTTGTAAGGATCTCTAGACAAAAGACCTCTTGGAAATAAGGGCACAGGTGGTTGTTTGAAACTGTGATTATTAGTTTAATTAAAGATTGTTTGGTGTAAAATGTAGAGTTTGTTTTGTTTATTTTCTATAGATATAGTTTCTTTTAAAGGATTTTCATACACTTCTGTATCGAATGACATTGATTTTGGTGGACATGACAGCTTGCAAATGCTTTGTTTCCAGCTGGGAGGCAGTCTGTTCTTGTTTTAAGATCCCTACTATTCTTTATACAAACACTATTTACAGAAAGGTTAATACATTTTCCAAAAAAACACAACAATAAAATGTTAAAACAGAGGCAAAATAGATTTTTACTAGCAGTAAAGCTTTTACCATTAACAGTTAAACTAGTGCCAGCTGAGGTCCTCAAGGTTGAGTATAAAAGGAACATCTATTAAAGGCTTACATATTGCATGTAAAGATACGTTCTAGATCCACTTGAGAATTGCCATTCAGTCCAAACACAGTGTTTCTTAGTTCAAGGTTACAACGAGTTTAGATCATTCTCCATCTACAGTCCACCGTGAAAGGTTTTATGAAAGGAGTCAGGAGAAAATCATTGTTATGCACAGAACGCAGCATTTAATTTTGTTGAAAGATGATGAGTTTTCTGTATTTGGAAGATTGTAAGTGTGTCTTCAAATATGCCCTCATTTCAACTGGTGTTAAAGACCAGATTCCTAATTAAAGAACAAAAACCAGCATATGCAATGGCATTAAAGAGTTTTAGGACCGACACCATGGGTGATCGTCATATATTTATTGGTGCTATTGATATGGAGGCTCATGTTGTTACTTTGAAGAGGCTTTAGAGGAACTCAAGGGTTATTTCAGTAGAATGATGCTAGGCAAAAATTTGCTTGCACTACAAAAATATTGCTTCGTAAAAATGTAGTGCATGTACCCAACTGTCCTGTCTGCAGTTCACCTGTCTCCTATTAAAACACATGTAAGTCCAGGTCTTGTATACAGCAAGACTAATAAAAGGTCATGTGCTGAATCCAGTGCTAAATAATGTAATAGAGCAGATGATATGTATTGTAACATTGAAATAAGTAAAATCATTTGTATTTTATTACTTAAATCAAAATAATAAAATTCGACAAGCTTTTTCTAGTTGAATCAGATGTATAATATAAAGGTCTACGTATTGTGTACAAGCTACTGTGCGTGGGTTTAGCTTTCTTCTCAAACTAAGCTTTCTAACCTAAGGCAGTGGCTGAGCTTTGACACATTTGTGCTTTTATATATTTATGCATTATTTTTTTTTGTTGTCTTAAGCCTTTATTCTGTCACCTTTCGTGGTGCTTCAGATGGATCACACTCACTCAGGCATGAAGTGTGTGTGAGTATATAAGAAAATGCTTTTTTTATTATTTTATGCACTTTTCTTTTCTACTGTGGTCTGTAAATGTCTCTTTATACGTGGACATTAGTTAAAAGATAAAACACTAAAAGATCATTGCACCCATGATATTTTGTTCGGAGCAGAGTGGAATAGTTTGAATGCAACAGTTTAACCGCCACAACAAAATTATGGATAATAATGTACACAAAGAACATGACCTACAGATATTGTCCTTCCAGGGCATTGTCCTTCCATAGGGCAATTTACAACATTCAATTTACCTTGAATGCATGTTTTTGGACTGTGGGAGAAAATTGGAGAACCCGTAGGAAACTCACGCGGACACGGGGAGAACATAGAAACTCCACCCATATTGGGATTCAAACCAGGAATCCCCAGTGCTGAGAGGCGAATGTGCCAACCACTAAGCCACCGGTCATTAAATATTTGGAAAAACAAAGCAATGCTATCACCTCTAACTGTGTGACACTTTCTGCATTGACTATCTAATTCTAGTACTTCTCCAACTTCCCATCATCTCTCAAAATCCTACATATAGGTGGATCAACACATTTATTTATTTTGTATTAGTCACTTTGGTCGAGCTTGGGGTGATGTTTTCTGTAAACAGTGTAAGTGTTAATTTATGCATTATTGTCTGCACTGCACCGTTGAAATAGCAGACAGCACCTGGCTTTTGAGCAAATGACGCACTGATTGATTTAATGAATGTGACCCCTACAACACACCAATGAATCATGTCACGATAGCAAAGACGTACTGACAAGCTATAGGATGCACGGTTGGCTGCTTGTTGGAGAGCTTGGTGGTTGTAAAGAGCATATAAACCTTTGCAGGGTCCTGAAGAGTATATGTGTCAAATATTGTAGCATTCGAAGCAATGATGTGGGTTTGTATAGGGAACTAGCACGTGTGCACACACACACACACACACACTTTCAACTGTATATGTATATAGATTACTATCTAATAACACAATTTTCTTCTACACTGCATAGTCAGAAGAATGCATGATTATTAGTTTCTGTAAAAAACAGTCTTTTTAGCATGACTGTGGCATGACCATGTGCACCGTTTTCTTTTATAAGCATTTCTATATTAATGTAAATGGTTTAAACTGTTGTATAATATAACAATAAGGCACAAGAGGGCCTTATTTTATTCATTCATTTACTATCTCCCGCTTTATCCTCTATTAGGGTCGCGGTGGGGTTTTCCATGCCCATCCAGGGGAGAACGTCTCTGGCACTGGGCAGATAGACCCAGGACAGGGCGCCAATCCATCGCTGGGCACACACTCACTCACACAGACACACTCTATATGGGACAATTTTAAGAATTCAATTGACTTGATCTATGTTTTTGGACTGTGGGAGGAAACCGGAGAACCCGGAGGAACCCCACGCAGACACGGGGAGAACATGGAAACTCCACCCAGATGGGGATTTGAACCGGGAATCCTTAACGCTGAGAGGCGAACGTGCTAACCACTTTTATATAATATATTGCAAAACTCATTATATATAATATATATAATGTATAATCCATTAAAAATACATTTTAATGTGAATTAAATGTAGCATTTGATGCCAAACATTATTTAACATCATATACACACTGGTCTATTTATTCACAACATTTAGTGAAGGCCCTATTAAGATCGAACTTCTAGGTTCTAATATTCTATTATTGTCTCAAATTCTCCAAGTAGTTTGTGGCTAAAGAGTGAGAAATTATGAATTAGACTTAAGCCACTAACTGTCCTTCAGACCGTAACCCAATGATTCTTTTTTGTCATTCAACGTGTTATTGCCTTTTTTCCAACAAACCTTTTTCCGTTTTGTAAGTTAAATTGCTATGTTTCATCAATGTAGGATTAATAAGCCATGACAACACCAAATTTGTTTAAAATAAACTAGAATAAGGATTGGCCCTCTTATCACCATTTTTGGCTGAACTCACAAATAGTCTCCTGGGTGAATGGGCAAACTTTCCTTTAGACGCGCTTTAATATTTCGTAGAAACACTTGACAAAAGAAGCAGCTTCTATTGAAATACTCATTTGGAAGTATGAGTTCTCTGCTGCTGTGGTAGAAAAGGATGGGTGCCATAAATTGATACGGGTCATTTCCCAGTATAAGCACTGTACCATTTTGCAAAAGTAGCTTATCATTAATATAAAACCTTCTCTTTTACTCAAATTCACATTGACACTGAATCCTGTACATGCTGAAATATAACGCCGTTGATTCTGTACAAGACTTTTGCAAATCACACAGCTTGTTAAGTGCTATGAGAGCTGAGTGTAGGGTGAAATAAAGATGTTTTTGCTTGACAAGAAAACTTGGAAATACTGCATTTTTTTTTGGCACACACTAGAAATTACAACCTTACAAATAATTGTGTGTATTCCAGGCCTTTCGGTGCTAATGAGCCAATTTTGTAAAAGTCCTCATAGTTTAAGTCCATCTTTAATTGCCTTGGGAAGGCTTGGCAAATTAGGTTTATAAATTCCCGTACATGAACATGTGAGACCTTAGTGAAAATGGGTGATAAAGGTTGTGAAGAATGTCTTGTTAATTAGCCTAAACTAAATATATACTGCAAGTAAAACCTTTCACATTGGTATGTTTATTCTGTACAACTTGCAAGATGTGTGTGACTGGACAAAACTCCCTTGAAGAAATATTGTTTTAGCTATTGTAGCATTTAGTAATCATGTAATGCGCATATTTTATACCCAGTGCTAAAATATTTATTCAGTGGGGCTTATTTTAATAATTTTTCTTAGCTTATAGATGCATTTTATAGTCCATCAGCTGCATACATTGTAAGTCCCTTTATACTGTCTTTTAATGTTTAGGAAACTCATAGAACATCAAAAAGCATGTGTTATTTGAGTGATGTGTGATTATCAGCAGTCCAGGCACACAGATGTGCAGGTTGTAGGAGTATGAGTAGGAGTAATGGTTCAGGTACAGCATTACTGCTGTAGTTTTTAAATATTGTTCACTCGCTTACTCAGCTACCTCATTGTTAGACACAGTTACCTAATTGTTGCACTGTGTAGATTAAGAATCAGAAACGGTAGCTTGTCTGTTTCTGCTCAATTTGTTAGTCATCCTCTAATCTATCATCAGTGCTCACAGGCACTGCCCACAGCCCAGCGGTTTAAGTGACATATTCAAAAATCCAACAGCATGCTGTGTCTAATTCACTTGTTACTGTACAGCGCACACGAACGCGCCGCCACCATGTCAGTGTAGTGAATTCAGGTGTTCTTATTGCCACATGTATGTAAATTTAAATCTAAAAAATAAATAAATAAATGAAAAATTGCTGTGTCTGATCAATGCATAAAGCACACTACCAGCACCACATATGTTGGTGTTACTGTAGTGCCAAAAATCATCCACCACCCAAATAGTACCTGTTCTGTACTAGTCATATGGGGTCATGGTTATTAGAAAACAGATTTAAGAATGACTAACAATATACAGTAGCAGTCAAAAGTTTGGCCATACCTCCTTCTTGCTCCATTGTCTATTTTCTCCACTTAACATATAGATGGACTTTGTAGTTTTACAATTACAGACTGTAGTACATATGTTTTCATTTTTTGTTAGTCCCTTGTTGGTTTTAGTGCAGCAGTGCTGCTGTAGTTTCATTTAAACACCTCAATGACACTGCTGGGATAGGATTAATGCACCAACAAATAATACCTGCTCTGTGGTCCTACTATTGGGGTCCTGACCATTAGAGAACAGAGTAAAGGGGACGCACACAATATGTACTGTAGAACACAAACAGATGTACTACAGTCTGGAATTGTAGAACTACAAAGTCCATCTTAAAAGTAAGTGTAACTGAGAAGATAGACAATAAGCAAATAAGAAGTAGGTGTGTCAATACTTTTGACAGCTACTGTATATGGAGAAACAGAACTACAAAGTGCATTTATGTCAGTGGAACCGATAAAATAATTGATGAGTGTAGAAACACAGTCTGAGATCTATTAAACTGGCCATTTAAACTAGGGCATATTTGATAACTTTCATTTCATGGGTACAAACTAACAATGTTCATTTATAGTTTCAGTGTCTAGAGAAGGTAAAGGAAATTATAAAGTTCCTATTTTGTGTGCATGATGGTGGGTCTGTAATGTACTGTAGCTGTTTTACCTCTAAATGCCTTAGGACTCTTGTTAGAACATGACATTACAGTCTGAAATATCATGAGATTTGGATTGATACAATTGGCTGCATGTAATAAAAGCTCCAGCTGGTTTGTGGGCAGAATTTCCAGCAGGAAAGTGGTTTTCTTCTCAGTATAATAAATGACTTTGTGCCTAAATTTTGAAATGATCATCCCAAATACCCCAGCTGAAAGGAAACAATCAGCTAAAATAATATAAGTACTTGTCTGTAGGACAGTGAGATATTTTTATATTAAAAAGTCATTAAGTCGACATAATGAGCAGCATGGTGAAAGTTGCAGTAAAGTGGAACCTCGTTTTCGTTGCTAATCTGTCCGCAAACAATCGTAAAAATCGTTAAAAACTGAGTCACCTATTACTATTTATAATTTAATCAATTTAGATCCAATTTGTTTTAGAGACTTAAAACAGAACAAAGACAATATATATACTGTATTTTATAAAATGAATATAAAATTCTAATATAAATAACATTTTACTGACATTTACATTCACATTGCTCCTTTTTTCATTGATCCAAATTTTATCCAAAAAACTTTAACATCTTTAATGTCTGTTTTGTCTGTTTTATTGCTTTCGTTTTCGCTACAAAGGTATGAATGGATAAAAATGTTCCATTCATGCGGCCGATTTCAGCGATCTTAATGTGGTTCTCATTTTTTATTGTTTTCTGCAACTCTATTGTGTTTCTGCTCTTTTTCTTTGATGGGCTGCTGGCTCTGGAAATGTTTTTTTTGGTCCCCTGATTGAGCTAAAGGTAACTCGTTACCTTTTTACATTTTGTTTAATGGAAACAATTAACAGGAACAATGAGATTTGTTCACATGTCACGTGAGCCCTCCGAATAAATTCGAGGTAACTACCAAAAACAGAGATGTAATTCTGGCAGAACACCAATGATATCCAAAGTCAATGAAAACGGAGGTGCCACTGTATTTAATTTGTTTTAATAATGGTTGATGGCAGTTATAAAACAGAAAAAGAGACTGTTTTTGGGCATTGGAGTTTTAACCTGTTTTTTTATGTAATGCTCAAAGAAGATTTACTGTATTGTTTTTGCGGATTTGCATCATACTTACAGTAAACAAGCTAATTAGTATTTCCATGCAAAAGGTAGGAATCTCAAGGTTTGCAGGTTGTTAGTAGTAGTTACATAATTTGCTTTCAACATAAACCTTAGTGTGGTATTTCTAGACTTGGCCAATGCATTTGGCTCATTGCCTTGTGCTTGGAAGGTGTTCTTCCACATACCAGGTAGAATTACAAGGTTGTTTAAAGGTTATTTTGAAGATATTCAGTTTCGCTTTATTATAGGGAAATATGTTACAACCTGGCAGCAGTTAGAAGTAGGTATTATTGCAGGTTGTACAATCTGACCACTAACATTTTCTATGGCAGTGGAGTTAATAATTAGTTTCTAAGTGGTTAGTAGGTGGGGAAACGCTATGGCATGGTGTTCAGCTTTTCCTAATTAGGGCATACATGCATGCCATGATGACTTTGACAAGTCTTTTTACCCCTCCAACTGCTATTAGAGAAGCTGCATGATAAACTAAGGTGGGCAAGGATGAAGATTAGTAGGTTTTAAAGTCTGTCAGCCATGAAAGAGAAACTTGAGCAGGGAAGATTATTAAAGGGAGTAACTGAACACCTTTTATTGTAGTGAAACCTGTTAAGAGTTTAAGAAAGATATTGCACTATATACAGTGGGTTGCAAAAGTATTCATACCCCTTGAACTTTTCCATATTTTGTCACATTACAACCACAAACATAAATATATTTCACTGGAATTTAATGTGAAAGACCAACACAAAGTGGTATACAATTGTGAAGTGGAATGAAAGTTATACATGAATCAACAATTTTTTTACAAATAAAAAACTGAAAAGTGCGATGTGCAAAATTATTCAGCCCCCCTGAGTCAATACTTT
>JAFMOD010000525.1:812488-838020 GCA_019802435.1 Corydoras maculifer
AAAGGGGGCTGAATAATTTTGCACATCGCACTTTTCAGTTTTTTATTTGTAAAAAAATTGTTGATTCATGTATAACTTTCATTCCACTTCACAATTGTATACCACTTTGTGTTGGTCTTTCACATTAAATTCCAGTGAAATATATTTATGTTTGTGGTTGTAATGTGACAAAATATGGAAAAGTTCAAGGGGTATGAATACTTTTGCAACCCACTGTAGCAAGGTATAATATTGCACTGAATTAGTAAACTGAGGACCTAAAGAAGGAGGTGGTGAATGCAATTAATAGCATCAAGCTTTTTTTGGGAAAAATAAAATTATGATATTTATTGTGTGTGTGAGCGTATAAGTCTGTGAGTGAGAGAGAGTAAATTTCAGATCTATAATAGATATTTCTATTATAGAAATACTCAAACCACTAACAAAAATGCCTTTGGGTAAAATTCCAGATATCACATTTTCTCCATTTTATATTTCTTATAAACATTTTAACTGCTTTATTTTATACATGGGTTTCACTGTTGCTTAGTGGTTAGCACGTACACTTCCCAGCACTGGGGATACAGGTTTGAATCCTGATCTGGGTAAAGTTGTGTTCTCCCTGTGTCCGGGTGGGTTTCCTTCCATAGTCCACCAACATAGTTTCGAGGAAAATATATAGCGACCCAATATAAAGTATGTCTGTGTGAGTGAGTGTGTGCCCATCAATGGATTGGCACCCTGTCCTGGGTATAAAGGCCCAGCACGCACGTTCTCCCCTGGATGGGCATGGAGAACCACCTAATGGACTTTTTTGTGTCATGCAGGGGAATCATATGAGATGCTGAAACCTTATAGTGTAAAAGGCAAAGCACAATAGACATGATGAAAAGAGAAGATGCAAACTACACATTTTAACAGTTCTGAACAATTACATCATTGTATGAATAAGATCTAGTATTAACTGATAAACTGCTTGGTACCTGTATAATAAATAAACAAATACAGTGAATTTGTCAAATTCAGTCCCAGTACACAGCCAATTTCAGGTCTCGGATTGTTGGCAGTATATTAATAAGTTAAAGTAGACCAGTTTAAACAGGAAAAGGATTTTCACAAACCAGATATAAAAAAATTTTTTTTAGCATTTTTTTAGCATTTAACCAACTAATGTACAACTTCACCATCTTCACATTGGCCTCATCCCACTATGTAACAACCCACTCCTTTCATGCCTTACCTGTTGGTAGTATGTTGTAGTATGGTTGCACTGTTGTGGCATATTGTTTGTTATTGCACCAATAAAACAATAAAAGCATGTTGAATCTTCTTGAACCGGATCTGCAAAAACATTTTTTGCATGATGTGTATTTTACCCTTTAATCCAGAAGATAATTTGTGAGTTAAACATTGATGTTTGACGAGAAGGCCTGGCCTATGATCTCTGTTCCAGTTCATCCCAGAGGCTGTATGGGACAGTGATTTTCTTTCACACCATGCCTTTATGGACAGTCAAGGAACAAAAACGGGGCTTCTCTAAGTATTGTTGTCAAAATGCATAGCTAGGTGTTTAATGTTATACACCTGTGACAATGGAACTAGATGGAGCACCATTTTTTAAGTTAAATTGGGCATGTTAATGCTGAAAAAGCACTAGAATGTGTATGGCAGTGGGCTATCAGAAACCCTGGTATATGTAGTTGCATTGCCTGTGTGTAATGTGGTTTAAATTTTCATTTCTTGTTTGAGATTTACATACACTATATATGCACAAAAATCTGATTATTAAATGTTATTATTATAATAATAATAATTATTATTATTATATTATTATTAGTGTATATTAAATAGGTTGACCTGCTTACCTCCAGCTTTTGACTTTTCAATTAGATTATCCCAGCTCAACAATTTCTATTCCAACTCTGTCTCACCATGCTTGTTCATTTTTTCTGTGATGCCGGAGTTGTTACAGACATTATTGTAAAGTAATAACTGCTCAATGCCTCCTCTCTCTTGTTCCCCTACTGTCTATTCGCTTCTTTCTTTATGAATGAATAAGCAGTCTGGTGTCGTATTCAAAGATAACACTATTCATTCATTCTTTTCATTCTCCTTTTCTACTGCATTTTCTGCCTCCCACTATATAAAGAAATCACAATCCTGCTTTTACACTTTCTCTCACTGTGAAAGCAATTTTGCTGTATGGCATTTGTGTTCTTCTGAAAACCAACACACTAGATTACACTTGTCTGGTTGCTTTCAATTCTGCACATAACCATTTCATAAATACATGGCTTATTTTTCTGACTTTACTGCATTTCTATTACAATTCACAAAAATAATATTTTTTTGACTTATCATTTTAAATAACTGAAGGAAACCTACAGAATAATTCTTTTTAATTTTTGAGTTTTAAATCTGGAAATCCAACCATCACTTCTGATAAAAAAAAATGTCCTATTTTATATTTAAAATAAAAGCATGTTTAAACAGAATAATTTCCATTTCTTGTGATGAATATTTGTTTTTTAAAATCATGGTAAAATATCAAGTTAACTTGCATCTTTTGAAATCAAAGGCAGAGTTTTTTTAAACTATGAGACACATGCTCCTAGTGGAGCACAAAGACATTTCGGTGAGTGGTGCAGCAGAAAGGTAATTTAGAAAATGACAAATTATGATCATGCAAATACCTGTACCAATATTTTTTTTATTGTAAATGTAATCTTTTTCATATTTTTTACATGGGACCTGTTGGAGCTTTGGTTTGCTCTGTACTTCTGTAACATCCTGTAATGAATACTGGAGAATGTGGGGTTCTTCTTATCTTATCTATCTGCTGTAATTCCACACAGGTGACACTGAGCTGAGGACACAATGATGAACTTGAAAGTCCTGTTTCTGACATCAGATATAAACAATGCAATGGATATAAAATAGTGAACAACTTTTCTTTATTTTTATTACATAACATATTTGAAACACTATAGCTGCATGATGATGATTATAATGTATATCATAGTTATAGATAACTGTGTTTTTGTTTTCATGTAGCTTTACAAAGATAACTAAAATCCAAAATATACAAATGAAATACTACACAAGGAATAGAATATTTTATTTTATTTATTAAACATTAAACAACATTTTGTTAATAAAACCCTTTTTTTCTATGTGAGAATGTGTACCCGTTTCATTAACGAACTATACGTTTATACTGGACCCACAATTTAAAAAAGGGAAGTCTTCTTACATAAGCTGTAGTCTGTGTGGCACCAGTTTTAGTTTATGGAAATGACTCAGATAGAAGCAGGTAGTCCGTATCACACAAACGTTTCTGTTCTGATTACAGTAGACATAACTGAAGAGAAACCAGCATCCGTGGTCCCCATCAAGGGATGCATCAGATATTCTGTAACTTGAAATTAGTTTATCACAAATGACAAAAAAAAACACAAAATATTATCCTTTATTTAATGATGCTCTTATCTTTTTGTAGTTTAAGGCGTTATTTTCCACAGTGAGTAGGAAGCATGTCGATCATGCCCTTATTCAGTTTTGATTATTTCAGCTGATCTTGACTTCAGAAAGAGTAATGAAGGGGGATTGTGTTTTATAAACATTACAGAAAGGCATATGGTAGCTTCCTAGTCTGCCTGTGCCTTTTTCTCTTATGTGTTCAAAGAAACACAACACTTGAAAACTTGCTCTTTGTAAATGTAGCAAAGGTGTGGACAGTGACTGTTTAATGAATGTAACACACCTCTATACATCTGCAAATACACCGGGCTTAGAATTAATAGTCTTTAATTTTTGTGGGGGCAGATTATATTTATATGATTTCAATCTGGGTAAAGTTTCTCTTCTTGTCCACGTGGGTTTCCTCTGGGTTCTAGTTTCCTCCCGCAGTCCAAAAGCATGGAGTCAAGGTAAATTGGCCAGTTTAAATTCATTTAATTTAAATCTAAATTGTTGCTGAAATGTTCTACCCTGGATGTGCATGAAGAATTCCATGCGACCCTAGTCCATAGTAAAGGATTAAACAATAGATAGATGTATATGTATGAATGGATCAATTAGCACCAAATTTAAGTCAAAATTGGATGTTTTGTTGTTTTGTCTGCTGTTAATAAAATGTTCCGTGTTTAAAAATATTTTACATTTGCAGTTTAAAAACAACTTTTCTTTGAGAACAAAGACAAAATATATATTTAGCCTATTTGATGTGTGCAATGGTAAAAATTTAATTAATAAACGCTGTATAAAAAAAATAAAAAAAACATACTTAGTATTCGGCCCTTAGCCAAATGTTTAATTTTGTTCAGCTTTGGCTAAAAATTTCACTGCCTCCCCAGTCCTATCACTAACATTTTTGCTGCTGCCACTATTGTGTGGACACGGCTGATGATATCACATGCTTTTTACTTCACACCCCAATCAAATCTCCACACACCAGTGCTGGTATTTTAACCAGCCCCCCCATCTAGTTTCAAACCCATCAGACTCAAACACAGGGATCTTGCAGTAGTGTGATAGCATTTAAATTGCTGTGCTACTCATGAGCCTTAAGAGCAAAATGATTGAAGTTAATAAGCTTGTCAGTACGACCTTGTCACAATTTCTGTATCTTGAATGTCTGTAACTATTAGCGAGGCTGTCTGTAAATGACGGTTTTTGGCTACTAAGCTTAATGTCACTAATTGATTAAATACCGCTTGCCTGCTTATTCCACTTCTGTTGTATTTGCTGTCGTTGGTTTACAATTTTGTTTTTCTTGGTCAATGCAGACTGTGGAACTGAAAAGCTTAAGTGGGTTTTGCTTTATTATTTCTGGAAACAGCCCTGGGCTTTCATTTTCTTCTCGTACTTACTCTCTATTGCTGTCTCTGCCTCGATCTCGCTCTCTATTTCGGCCTTCCTTTAGAAATTTGCCATGGTTGAATGTAATTAGCCTATATGTGCCTGCTGGATAAATAATGAACATTTGTATCCTTAGCTGGATCAGGGTGTAAAGCTGTACAAAAGAGGGAAAGGGATTGAACACAGGGAGACATATTTAGTATTATTTATTCATGCATTCATTCATTATCTCCCGCTTTATCCTCTATAAGGGTCGCTGTGGGGTTCCCCATGCCCATCCAGGGAAGATCATCTCAGGCGCTGGGCAAATAGACTCAGGACAGGGCGCCAATCCATCGCTGGGCACACACTCACTCACACAGACATACTCTATATGGGGCAATTTTTTGAGAATTCAATTGACTTGATCCATGTTTTTGGACTGTGGGAGGAAACCGGAGAACCCAGAGGAAACCCACGCAGACACAGGGAGGACATGGAAACTCCACCCAGGTGGGGATTCGAACCGGGAATCCCTAGTGCTGAGAGGCGAACGTGCTAACCACTAAGCCACCGTGCTGCGTATTATTTATCTTTTATTATTTTTATTTTTATTTTTATTTTTTTTGTGAAGAATTTGGGTTTCCAAAGAGTGAGAGAACTAAATTACTGTAGCCTGAATGTCATTTACTATTTAATGATTGTAATAATATTCACAGCTGAACACCGCTTGTTGCTTTTAAAAGGAACTAAACAAGTCACTCTGGATTTAGCATCTATACATAAGGTTACTAATAGTCCTCCTGTCTCTTGTAAAAAAAGAATAAAAGGGGGAAAAAAAAGTCCATTAGCATATATTAAGTCTCAAATCAATAGTGGCAGTGTGCTGCTTGAAATAAACGAATTAGAAAATTTGAATTAGTTTATTTGCTGTCTTTTTACTGGGCTCATAGCAGCACTCACATTGCAACACTGTGAGCTTCCACTGTGATCAGGCCTTTAAAGATTATACAGAACTTTGCAGCTTGTTTGTTGGTCAACCAACCCAAGAGACCCATGTTACTCTACTTCTTGTCACTTTCTATTGGCCTCACTCCACTTCTTCTTACCTCTACTCTTATTTTCCAAAGGTGCACCCGAGCATGCTCACTACACTTGAGTGGTCAAAAGTGTGCGCGTGTTCCCTATACATGTTGCTTCGATTACCTCAGAATTTTACATACTTACTCTTTGCAGAGGTTAATATACTGTTTACAAACCACTTAAATGCAGCATAGAAGGCTTTATTTGGATTTTTGGTAACGTCCATGTGTCTCCTCTCATGACAACGTGATTCAAAGGTGTTTTATGGGCATCATGTGTCACTTGCCCTTCCCTTTAAGAGCCTTTAAAATTGTTATTTTTAATGGCACTGACTCTGGCCTACAGGACAATTTCTGGATCTGCATCCAGGACAATCTCTGAATCCCTTACCTTCAATATATATTTCGAAAATACACTCCAACTCATTTACTTCACTCTAGTGATGAATGTCAGCTGGTGATTCCACCTCAACATGGTGCTAACTACTGACTTGTGATGTTCTATCATATGTAAGTCACTTTAAATAAAAGCATCTGCTGAATTACTAAATGTAAATGTAATGTAATGGTGCAGTTAGTTGAATGAAGTTTCTTTTTCCAAAAAATTTAAACAAGAAATGACTTATTCCACATAAAACACCATTTGCAAGAAACATCATCACAAGCCTGATCAGCAAGATTTCAGTATTTGTTAATACTGCAGTTGAGCTGGTTACTCTCTTAGTTACTAACATTTAGATACTTACATAGTGACTTCCAGTAAGTGTTTCTTCACTTTATAAGTTGTAATAAGAATGTATATGTGAACCTTTCCACCAGACATTTATGCTTATCATAGTTTAACATTTGTATTTTATGTACCTATGGCTGCATTCTGGAGGCAGTAATGTGTTGAATGTGTTGCACCATGTGTTTGACTCATAATACCCTGGGTTTCTGGCAGCACAAACAACACGAACAGTTTTCTGAACCAGGTGGAAAGTTACAGCTGTGAGAAGCACTTACCTCTTTTTCGTCACACACCTGCAAATTATATGCTGTCTTTGTTTTTCATAACAACCACTGATAACCCCGATTTTCCATCTGCTCCTAAAATATAGTGTGGTTGTATATTTACTAGAATCCTCAAAGAATATGCCAAGGTATGTACAATATATAAAAGAGGTTGATGCTTTGGGAAATTAAGAGGTTGAGAAACTGCATTAAAGGGAGCAGCTGTGTTTTAAATGGCATATGTGTCGTGAATACTGCACTAGTAATTGCATTCCTTGGCAAGAAAAATAGGCTACACTTAAAGCTAAAAAAGCTTTTAATGGTTCTAAAAACAGATAATTTTGTCAGAACATCAGTAAGAATAAAAAAATAAATAAAATGAACTTTATATACAATAACCTCTTATAATTTCACTATGTAATTAAGACTGTGCTTGTGTATGTTGCAAACTTGCATGTCAAGAAAATTATTTAACGTAAGGGAATAAAAACAAGAAAATTCATTTTATGTTCTGATTAGGCAGATAAGTGTTCAAAAATTTGATAATTTTCTTGATTTTATATTTATTATCTTTATTTGTGTCGACACTCTCCATGTTTTGAATATCTATACTATCGTTGTGAATCTTTTAGCCAGTGTATTTACAGATTGTGTTTTGATGGTGCTTTGGCTGTAGATCAATCTGACTTGTTCTGTCTAATAAAATTTCATTTTATCATTATTATTGCTGGTGATTAAAACAAGCCAGGGGCTTATAGTATGCAGTATCCTAAAAGCAATAAAAGAGATCCTATACTAAAGTAATAATTGGTTGGGCATTCTTTAGCTTTGACTACAGCATACGTTCTCTGTGGCATTGTTTTTACAAGCTTCTGCGATGCAACAAATTATTTAAATTTATTTTCCCTCAGGATTGTATTGATTTGAGATCTGAAACACTCAGCTGTCTTCTCCATAACATCCCAAAGATACTCAATGGGGTTCAGGTCTGGAGTCTGTGGTGAACAATGCATGAGTGTAAATGACGTCTCATGCTCCCTGAACCACTCGTTCACTATTCTGAAACATATTAACAAATTCTCCATGACCACAGGATGTTTTTCCACATGGTTGTTCGACAACTGAGAAGCTCATCACTGCATCAGTTAGAGTTCAGTAACTTTTCGTATATGAAACATAATTATTCATGCAGTAATTGGGAGGCTCTTCCATATTTGCTTAATTATATCCAGGTGGTGATATTTATTTTTGGCTGAAAGAAGGACACCTGAGCTATTGTGAGATTTTAAATAATAACACATTACAAAATATAGGAATCTTGTGAAAATAATTCTCAAAAATGGGAGAAATGTAATATAAGACACATTCATTAGTCTACATCATGCAAATCTAACTCACAATCACAGATATGTGGTAGCTCAGTGGTTAGAGTGTTAAGCTATCGATCTGGATGGGTTCAAATCCCAAGTCTATTGAGATGATTGTTGATCCATGAGCAGGACTTTTAGCCATTACTGCTCCAGGAATGCTGCTTCAACCCTGTGTTTCAAACCTCGAGTTGGGGTTACTTGTAAATAACATAGATAAAATTTTTCTGCTAAATGACCCTTATGTAATACAATGCATTATTATACAATTAATATACTATACGCGATTTGACATATATCAGCCAAATTTGGCCAGTTATTGCACAGTTTACAGCCAGCTTATGATTGCTTACTTTAAAGCATGCTTTAAGGCAACATTGTGGTCCCAGCAAATCAGCTTCTTTTATATTCAAATAGGAAATAAAGCACCTTCTACCTTAAGATGTAATTTGTTTTACAAGAGCAGAAATCTGGGTGGTACCACTGCCCAAGATGATGATGTTATATGGGCTAATTTACAGGGCAGGTTTCTGTGGCTAAGCAGGGATGCCTTGTTAACCACCAGAAAGCTGTGTATGTGGGCTTATAACTCAAATACCTTTTGGGTGAGTGCTTGGTTTTCACCTAACAGCTGTAACCCACTTAACTTCATACCAATTACTGAAGTCCTTGAGGGTTTCCACTCCTCTAACAGCAGAACATGACTGAATGCAGTTTTATTGAACATGGTCAAGTGAGCTTTTACTTTTTCTTATTTGTAAGGTGTAATTTATAACTGCCATTGAAGTACTTTTAGCATTTTGTACTTCTACATTCATTTGATATTTTATCAGTTCAACTTGGCACACACACTCACACGGACACCCACACTTTAAGGGGCAATTTAGGTAGTGGCAATTCAGAGCATCCAATCCATCATGTATTCATGTTTTTGGACTGGGAGTTAACATATGCGTAGAAGACACTCCATCCAGATCAGGATTCGAATCTGGATCCCCAGCACTGAAAAGCGGACGTGTTACCCACTACATCACCGTGCCGCTTGCACGCTGAATGTTTATCAAATAAACCAACTGAGTAGCGAAGCACCTGATAAACATATTTTTAGTTTTACATTTACATAAAAAGTGTAGTACGTCTGTTTTTCTACATGCATATTAAATCCCCTGGACTCTCTTCTTCTTTGGCCAGGACCACCACAATGCAGATATACTTTGGTGGTGATTGATTCTCAGCACTGTAGTGACAATATGGTAGGGGATGTTATGCTGGTATGAATGGATTAGACACAGCAGTGCTGCTGCAGGGTTTAAACACTGTATCTGCTCATTGTACACTCTGTTTGGAGAAAACTGTTTAGAAACAAATTAGCTACTCTCAAACTTTCATTACAGTATTATGTTGCCTGAACATCTTGACTGGGTTACATGTTTCATCCGTCCATTATCTTCCGCTTTATCCTATATTAGGGTCGCGGTGGGGTTCCCCATGCCCATTAAGGGAAGAACGTTTCGGGCGCTGGGCAGATACACCCAGGACAGGGCGCCAATCTATCGCTGGGCTGGGTTACATGTTACTGGGTTAAAAGCTAGCAGTGTCTGATTCTTTCGTACCCACATAATTCCATATTTGTGATGTTCCTTACTTGTCAGAAGTACAAATAAAAACCATCAACACCATCTTGATGATAAGAAATGATCCATTTTATAAAAATGTTCAGTTTGTTGGGTTGAAATGCAGAGGCTTGCTTAAAAGAAAGTGGTTGTTATAAAGCTTGTCAGGTTTAATAGTGTTTCTTTGTAGCTCATTATCATGCCTGAAAAACAGCCATCTTTTTAGCAGTATATACTTGTAACTCGGTATTACAGGCCCATTTCCTCCCTCCTCTCCTTCGTGTCTTATAATCCATGTCATACTTGTTCAGAAAAGCGTTGGCACTTTCTTAGATTAAACAAGACTGGGAAAAAAACACACACAGAGAAAAGACGCTGGCTGAAGCGCGGCAGCGCACACACCTCCAAATCCTTCAGGAAGCAAAACGAACACGTCAGGCCAATTAGTGCTAATGCATGGTGACGCGGGGAATCGGGGGCAAGGGATCTGTGCCATATGGCAGAACAAGCTGCAAATCAGGAAGGAAGGGTAGATTTCTTTTTTTTTTGGGAGGTGCAGGGGGGTGTTGGGTGAGGATAGAAAGTATAGGCGTGTTTTTACACCAAGGAATTGGAGTAGGGTAGACCGAGAAGTTAAAAGGCTTTAGCTTATCTCTGCATGCTGTGAGCTTAGTGGAGAGGGCGGATGTGAGTATGAGGAGACAGGAGAGAGACACATATCGACACTGGGGGAGAGATGGGCAGTGCAGAAAGCGATGATCAAATGGAGCTGACCTTCTCAGATCTGTCCCAGTCTGTTGTGCCAAGACGAGTGCATTATTCCTATCCTCGTCATTCTTCAATTTCTTTCAATCTTTCTCTTTTTCTCCTAGTTAAGTGCTTCTTTTCCCAGGTGTGCAGGTAGCTCTGCTTCATTAGTGCTCGTTGTTATTTGCGCCAGAAGGATTTAAATGAGCTATGGTTCTGACCTTTATAAATCTTTCGCATTTGCTTTCTCTCTCTCTCTCTCCCTCTCTCTCTCTCTTCTATTTTGCTTGTTCTCTTCCTAGGTTTATACTTCTTAAGCCCAATGACAGCGGGGTACAGTCCTGACGGGACCATTTGTTAGATAATTGCCTCTTGTGCAAGGCATTTGTCTCCTTTTAGTTACTCCTCCTCCTTATTTATTAAGAGCTTTAAAAAAGAAAAAAAAATGACAAAGAGAGAAAATCGAGAGAATGTGTCTGCCAGACACAAATGACCGGCCATTAGCATGCCACTGCTGCTTTTGTTCCTAAGGCAAAGCCTGTCTGCAGCTCTGAGTACTGTAATTGAATTGACTGGAGCTGCCTGAGACTGCAGCTATGCTTCTTTTCTCAGCTGGCAAACTGTGATGGCCTCACATATTATGTCCTTAACAGTGAAAGTTCATTTTTGACCAACAACTTTCCACTCGTGCAAGTCTATTTGGCAGGGTTGTGTGGTACATACCAGCACAATGTCTACCGGGTAATTCATTGTTTCATAACTGTCTTTTTTTATCAGTTCCACTTAGCACATAGATGATTTTAGTAGTTCTGTTATTACAGATTGTAATCCACCTGTTTTTTGTATTCTCTTTTATTCCCATTTACTTTTCTCTTTAAAAGTATTCAGAAGCTACACAGAGCAGTTATTGAGTAGTGAATGTTTCTTTGTGCTACAGTGACTGTGTTGCACTAAAACGAGTGCATCAGATTTGTGATGATGATGCTACATAAAAGATGCTGACATTTTCGTTTTGAATTATGAGTTATGATGAATTACGACATATTGGCTTAGTGGTTAGCACATTCGCCTTTCAGCACTGGGGGTCCAGGTTTGAATCCAATCAGGGTGGAACTTCCATGTTTTCCCTGTGTCCGTGTGGGTTTCCACAGTGTTCTCCAGTTTCCACCCACAGTCCAAAAACATGTATTTAAGGTGAATTGGCTGCTCTAAATTGTCCCTATATAGCGAGTGCCCAGTAATGGATTGGCTCCCTGTCCTGGGTGTATCTGCCTAGCATCTGTGTAATTGGTCACATTTTGCCGTTGAAATAGAAACCAAAGTCAGACCTCACCAGGATTCTAAAGGAAATGGTAAATGACATGGTAAATTTTAGGGATTGAAACGAGATTAACAAATTATCATGATTTGCATCTCTGCACTAGGGATTCCCGGTTCGAATCCCCATCTGGGTGGAGTTTCCATGTTCTCCCCGTGTCCGTGTGGGTTTCCTCCGGGTTTTCCGGTTTCCTCCCACAGTCTTTTTTGGATCAAGTCAATTGAATTCTCCAAATTGCCCCATATAGAGTGTGTCTGTGTGAGTGAGTGTGTTCCCAGCGATAGATTGGCTCCCTGTCCTGGGTGTATCTGCCCAGCGCCCGAGACGTTCTCCCCCTGGATGGGCATGGGGGACCCCCCCCCCCCCCGCGACCTTAACATAGGATAAAGCGGAAGATAATGGATGGTAATACTTTCAAAGGAACAGTTTGGGGAATACCCAAAAATAAATGACAAAATCGTGTAGAAATCGTTCCCCAGAATTGGGAAAGCTGTTATAGCTGTTTAATAGAGACCAGCGTAAAACGAGATGTTATAAAACTCCTGTAATGTTTATATATATTTTTTATTATAAAACAGAAAATAATCTTTTCATTATTTAAATAAAGATTAAAACAAATATAATTAATCATTAATTGTACTTATTTTCATTGTGTTGTATTTCAATCAGTAATCAGATGACTTAAACTTGCCTGATATCCAATTGCATGACATGAAGTCAAAATCTGTGAACTTCTGTTGCATCATCTAAATCAACCGGACTAAATTTTTCAAAACCAAGTAACCACAGTGGAAGGAAGGGTAAACGTGGGTGCAGACAAATATCAGAGGGATGGTTTGAAGATGCAGTAAGTGAAGTAAAGCGGAGAGAGCTTGAATTACTTTCGGCTGCTGGCCCCGAGGCCCCAGCTCTTCATGCTGGCCAGGCTGTGTTTGATGTTTAATTAAAGTTTAGATTGAGTATCGCACATGACCTCACCTGCTCCGAATGATGGAGCAAGCCTGAAATTGAAAGGCAGGAGAGTGACCCGGCTCTGATCCGTGGGCAGAGTGGGCAGGATTAACTTCTATCTGCATGGAGCACACAGATGGCCTCAGAGTAAGTAAGCCTTGACTCTGAGCATGTGTAGGTCTTAAGGCATAAAGAAACATGTGTGTGTGCTATTGCAGAGACATCAGATCATGCCCAGGCTTGAATTTCATCTTAAGCTTTGAAGAAGCAAAAAATTGTTTCTAACTATAGAATCGGCAAAAGGTCAGCCAAACTTACAGCGTACAGCTTGTGTCCTAACCTTTGACACAGGGTCGTTGTGAAAGAATCGTTTAATGAGGCGTGCTCAGATCTTGGAAAGCAGAGAAGTACTGCAAATCTGATCAAGAAATGAGAAAAAAGCTTGTAACAATTCAAATGTAGCAGATTTTAAACATTTGATTCAATGTATAGAAGTCTCCTTGTTTACTCAAGAACATTGATGTGTTAGATTTAGATGTGTTGTAAACATACTGATCTAAAACCAGGTTTAACTTGACTATTGTAGCTGGATGTGCCTACTCACATCGACATTCTGATGTTCAGTGGCTAATTAGTTCATCCCTTATTGCTTCAGGTTATTTTGGAGCCATACTACAGAAATGCATGTACACACTAGTAATCCATATAATCATGTTTCTTTCCTGTCTGTTTTCCAGTGTGAGGAGGAGTGCGTGTCCCATGTTGCACTAGGAGTGTGAGTGTGTGTGAGATGCTGGCCTGTTTGCCAGGGCCAGGTGACCTCTCCCTTCAGCTTCTTCCTCACTCGCAGATGAACACTGGACTTCAGAAATGTAAGCGTGTATGCGCACACACACACACACACACACACACACACGATCCACCATCAAACCCAGCTGGTATTGATGAGACATATGCACTCATCAAGCACTTTATTAGAAACACTATACCAATAGTCAGGTCGATTTTATTTACAAAGCACTTTGTCATAAATCATCTTATCTACATAAGAGCAGTCAAAGGTAAAACTTTAAGCACTGACCTCACAGTTTGGTCTTGTTTAAAAAAAAATTTATTTGAAAACTTCAAATGAAGACATCAAGTATGTTATGGGACACACTCCTTATTAATTAAATTTATTTGGTTCATTCAGTCCTATTGCCACAAGTGTATAATACCAAAGGGCACCAATTCATCGTTTCACACTCACACAGACACACACTATATAGGGGCAATTATTTACCTCCCAATTCACCTTGAATCCATGTTTTTTGACTGTTGGAGGAAACCAGAGGAAACCCACGTGGACATGGAGAGAACATGAAAACTCCACCAAGTTCAGAATTTATTTATGAATCCCAGGTCTGAAAGGTTGCCGTGCCCACCACTATGCCACCATGCCACCCCTTTTCTATAACTATTACTAAAAAAATTAATGTTTTCATGGTTACTATCTGTATTTATTGTAATGAGCTATTATATCCAAGATTTGCTCAAATTCTGCTGAAATGCTGACAGTAGTTGCCTACTTCATAAGTTTATGCTACAAATATTTTTTTATTTAATAGGACATGACTTTCTGAAAAAGTGTATTAAAGCCTGAGCATGTTTGCTATTTATTAAGCTGTAAAAATAAGTGCTGCTAGTACAAGTGGACACAAACTCTACTAGCTACCCAGTCTACCTCTTGGTCTTTAGTTTCTTAAAACATAAATAGAAATTAAAATAAAGATGCTCCATACATATGCAGTCCATTAAAAATCTATCTGTAATTGAGATCAACTTACATAATAAAAACCACATTTATTGACTTGCAGTGCAGCCACGTGAATCTGAAAATATGTCTATAAATAAAAAGCATGAGTTTTAATTTTTAAATCTGTTTTTATTTTTTACTGATGTCCAAAAGCCTGTTTTATCTGTTACAATGTGAATGACGCTCTTGAGCGATAGCCAGTGCCCTAATAGCATTGCTTTTCACCATGTACTTGTCAGCCTCGCCTCCACTCTCTTTCTCTCTTTTTTCTCTCTCACTCACACTTACTCAATCTGAAAGCCCTGCTGCCCATCTAGGCCTGACCTCTTCAATGAGGTTGAGTGCTTGGTAAAATTAGGGCCTGCTCATCAGGGGAGCTGCAGCCATCAACTTCAACCTCCATCACCTCTACAAACACAGCACCTGCTCCTGCCATTCACTCACACTCTACTCTCTCATGGTCCTGCATTCTTTTTTTTAGTTGTGCACGTTTTTTCTCTTTTTCTCTCTGTATGTAACTCCTTACCAGTTCCCTATCACTTATTGTTTTTTCCCTATGCAGTGGACAATTTTAGTCAGTGGGCATCGCTAGACATGACATGTCCCAAGAGTGACAGGAGAGCTATTTAACCAGGGGGTGTCAAGGGACATTTTGTTAAAGCAGCAGCGGAGAGCATGGAATATCTGTCCTGAATAACAAAGATGATGGGATCAACTTTATCCGGCTATATCAGCTAACTCTATTAAAGCAAAAATGTTATCTCCAATAGAGTTTAGTACATCAGATAAGCATGCAAATTATACAGTGGTAGTTGTGTATGTATGAAAGGGGGTTAAATTTTAATCCAAGGCTTACATGGAATCAAGTCCCGTTAAGTACTATCCATTCAGTGCTTTGCTTATTTAACACAACCTGTAAATGATGCTTAAGTTTAAGTTTTAAGTTCGTAAGTCCTCCATATTTGACTAAAATATTGTTGGAGATTTAAACAATTAGATAAAGAGAATGAAATCAAACAAGTTAGAAAAAAGTTTTACACTTGATTCATTTTGAAGGAATAAAGAAAAATGATGCAAAATTTGAACAAATAAAGATTGAAAGAAATTTAAGAAATTTAAAATTAAAATCAGGTGTTTTTAACCTGTAGGATGACAGTACAGTGTGAATGTGTACCATGTTTCATTTAAAGAACAGGCACCAATCAAAGTCTGAGCTTTATAATAATAATAATAATAATAACACTTTTTGGAGAAATCTCAGTGTCAACATAACACATTTTGTTAAAGTTTGTGGAAGTGCATCATGACGAAGGTGATTTCTGAGGATTAACTTAGTTTACTAGTCAGTTTTTAAGCAGTTAATTTATAAATATTAAGTTTAATGCATCTTACAGTTTCAACACCTGCCGAACAGTTCTTTTATCATTTACATTACATTTACATCATTTAGCAGATGCTTTTATCCAAAGTGACTTAAGTTTCCAAACTTGATGTTTGGGGTGAAGACACAAGAACATCACACGAGCACAAGGGTCTTGCTCAAGGACCCACATCAGTAATTTAAATAGATTGTTGACTGAGGTACAATCTTTCTAGTTGCGATACTCTTCCCTGTTAGGCCATTTTTGTGGAGAGAAATGATGACTGCATGTGTTTCTTTAGAGATAACCATGGTTAACAGAAGAGAAACAATGATGCCAAGCACCAGCCTCATTTTAAAGTGTCCAGTGGTGTCATTCTTACTTAATCATGACAGATTGATCTCCAGCCCTGTCCTCATCAACACCCACACCTGTGTTAATGGAGCAATCACTGAAACGATGTTAGCTGGTCCTTTTAGGGCAGGGCTACATTCATTCATTCATTCATTATCTTCCGCTTATCCTCTATTAGGGTCGCGGTGGGGTTCCCCATGCCCATCCAGGGGAGAATGTCTCGGGCGCTGGGCAGATAGACCCAGGACAGGGCGCCAATCCATCGCTGGGCACACACTCACTCACACATACACACTCTAAATTGGGCAATTTTTTGAGAATTCAATTAACTTGATCCATGTTTTTGGACTGTGGGAGGAAACCGGAGAACCCGGAGGAAACCCACGCAGACACGGGGAGAACATGGAAACTCCACCCAGATGGGGATTCGAACCGGGAATGTGCTAACCACTAAGCCACCGTGCCGCCGGCAGGGCTACAATGAAGTTGAAATGTGTTTTGGGGGATAAAGTTCATTTTCTAGGCAAATATTGACTTTGCAATTAATTGCTGTTAAACTGATCACTCTTTATAACATTCTGGAGTATATGCAAATTTCCATTATAAAAACTGAAGCAGTAGACTTTGTGAAAATTAATATTTGTATCATTCTCAAAACTTTTGGCCATGACTGTAGACAGTATTAAATAAATCATGTCAACTATTTGGCCAATGTAATCTGGTCTTTAACATGATTTTACTCCATATTTTATGAATACATGAATACTTTCCATTCCAATTTTCACTTCTGGCATTACCCTTATTGCACATTTATCAATTTTTTTTATTTTTTATTTTTTTATTTTATATATATATATATATATATACAGACTCCTGTATTTTGATTGACTCATGGATCACTATAATGCACAAGAAAATTATCTGAAACCATGAAAATGTGTTTGAATGTATAATATAGAACATATTTTTTAAATTGGCATTTGGTTTGTTCCAACAATTTTAATTTCTATTACCATTATGACTAATGCTAACTAATGACTTGTCTTGATTAATACCTGTGGGCAGAGTAAATTAAATTAAGCCATGAATTAAATGTAAATGATATGAACATCTCATTCTCTCAATGCTCATTTTGATAAAATAACATTGGAAAACCAATGTATGCATTATATTGATTCTGTTGGAAGTTAAGCAAGGACTGGTCATTAAAGGTTTTTTTTCTCTGGAAGTCTTTCTCTGGCCACTGTTACGTTTGGCTTGCTGAATCAGGCATTAGATTGAACATTTTCTAAAGGTTCTTTGTGACCGTATTTACTGTGCAAAGCATTTTGTATGAACTTCAGAATGAATTGTGAAATACATTAAACATGTTTCCGAAGACTTTTCAGATAAATAAAGGTGGTTACAGCAGTAAAAATAAGCTGAGCAGCTGTTTTCTGGTTACTTAGTTTGCATTGTTTTAAACTACATGCTCCTTTAGTGTAATTTATTTTTTTTTATCTTATTTTTGTAATTTGTAGGAAACTGAGGGCCATCATTTTGTTGTTTATATCTTACATGAAATAACTTATGCAGTATGAACATGTTCATATTTGTTCCATGAAACTAAATTAGGATTGTCTCAGAATACACCTAGTATTTATGAGCGCAGACATGTGATTGTAACTCACAAGGGAAGCCTCTTGTCATTGTCTCTGTCCCTTTTTCACCTCATCTGTCTTTCCATGCACGCCCCCTATTTTCCTAGCTGTCTCTCCTTCATGCTCATGTAACTTCTGTAGCATAAGCATGTTTATCCTCCTTTCCCCCTTTCCTGCTGCATCCCCTATAGAGTGTGTACTCATGGGAGCCTGACTGGTGATAATGAGGAGTCAGTCTCTGCAGGATGGCAAAAACCTGTTAGACAGACACGATGTCAACAGTGGCAGAAGTTATCACATCCACTCAAAGGTGATGCATTAGGAAAGGTAGGAAGAGTGGCACACTGCATGTTTGGCTAAAATATCCATGTGTTAATGTGTTCTGATGCATCTATGCTCAAAAACTTTAAAACCTTATATTCCTGTAAACAAAATGATCTCTAGAGGATTTACAGACCATATGCTGTTCTATATTGTGCTTCATGCATGTCATATTTTTACTAAGAATTTTTATTTATGTATTTTTTTTTTACAAAGAACATTGGTTCTGATGATTCTAATATTGAGTATTGCTTTATAAAGCAATAAGGCATTAGAGGGAATGCATTATTGTGAATAAATCACAGGAAATGTGAGCCCTTAAGTGTTCTATTGCTTTTATAAAACGGTTGCAAGCACACTATAATAAAAGAACATGTTTTGATTTATAAATGCATTTATTAAAAACAATAATGTATAATCACACTGATACGAATATGAAGCACTCAGAAGTGTGCATTATTATCTGATTATGTCACAGCTGGACAAATTGGATTTAAGGACCAGAATTACACGTTTTATAATATGGATCAAATGAGGGAATTTATTTATTAGATATTACAGCTGCGCTTTGCATGTGTAAATAAATTATGGCAGTTTAAGCCATTCAATCTGGTATATCTAACATATTACAGTTTTACTCCATTTCTAAGAGTACATTTTGCTCCCTTTAGAAGACTCTAATCATCAATCAAGTTTTATACATGCAACTTAAAATAACACTCCTGCTAATTATTAAACTTCACATTTTTTGTGAGGTTTAATTAATTCGCAAAGTATAAGTATATAGTACAAATAATTCATTTTAAGATGCTGGAATAGTCCTAATGACCTTATTTCCTTATTTTTAATCACACTAATAACCATTAAAATTGTTACTACTGTCTGTAGTGGTTATAATGCAGGTCCTTATTATAAGACTATTTCATGCTTACGCAAAACTGATGATGGTTTTCAGCTAAATCAGTTTTGTTGCATCACCAAAATGCTGCTCTGGGAAAGTGAATGACATCCAGAGCTCAAGTACTGCAACAGAAGACCTCTTGTGTAGACTAGTGGAAATATACGGTTCGCTATTAATATTTCTACCCGGAATCAGTGGTCAGGAGGGAACTAGCTGAAACATTTGAATTATCTAATACTTCCACTCTTTACAACATTAACCCTAAAATAATTTAAAAAATAATAATGCAAAGCGACCATGTTTCTCTGTTGAATGTCTGCAGCACCAAGTCAGATGTATACTACAACACCTAAACTTTTTTGGTCAGTAGCTGCTAGCGCTGTATGTGTGCATGCAAATGTTAAATCAGATGTACTTGAACTTTATCCTGCCAGTTGTCTAGTATAAAGTCTATTAGACTTCTGATTGTGTCTGTGTGAGTATTTATAGCGAGTAAGTGGGAGTGTCAACTGTTTTATCACGTGGTTGGTCAGATGAATACAAATATATGATTGTCAAAAAGTGATGACAATTGGGAATTAGACAAATTTAAGGAATAGGCTTCTCTGCTCATGACTAAACTAGGAACTGGCTACATGGCATTGTTCTACCCCCGCCGCCCATCATGTCTCTTGCTCCATTGGAGCCAACTTCCTAAGTTAGGTTAGAAGAAGGATATAATCTGCTAGGCAATGGTGAAATTCTGACATTGGAAGATGTTACTTTTTGATTTTCTTTTTTCTTTTCATATGTCTGTTCTTTCTTTTCATATGTAATAACCATATCTGTTAAACATTTTAGTCCAGGATCGCCATACTTTTCTACATATTAAAGACATTTCTATATGTAATAGGAAGATACAAAATCTGGGGTTGTTCTTGTAAATCAGTGTACTTGTAGTTCCAGTTTTAAGCTTGGATAAATGAGAGGGTTGTTTAACCTGAGGCTTTTTCCACTTTGTGTCCAATCTTTTCAGCTGATGAAAGGGTAACTACTTTATTCTAAAAGTGAGCTGAAAATGTACCATTTACAATTAATAAAATACAATAAAATATATTTTTTGGGAATTAAATTAATTGCAAATTTAAAAAGTCTACCTTATACATTCATTCTGGATTTAAAATATCTCCATTGAAAAATGTTTTTTAATACATGCCTACATAGTCATTACTTTTGCCACTCCTTGAAAAAAATGTACTTTCAGCAGTTGATTGGTGTCCAGGAATGTCTAAGCTGTAAAGTAATTAATGCAGTGCCTCCCCTTTGTAGATAAGAGCCTCCCAACTCGTAAAGGTCTTTTGCTTTCAAACTTCACTGTAATTGTTTTTTATACATTGTACTGCATCTTTTCTATTAAACAAAAAATGTGTGCCAAATGACCTTTACAGTGAAATCATTAAAAGTGATGTGCATCATGTAAATTAATGCTTCTGTCATTACAACAGTCATTACTTTTAACATACTTCCCCATGCAATATGGCTACATCCCTACATTTGGAAGCACTGTGCTATCAGGTAACAGGTCTAATTCTCTTGCCCATTAATATGGGGTAAGGATGAAAGCACACAGTTCAAATAAGGGAAATGCGTTGACCTTCATAAGTCATGGATTGGCATGAATAGATACCTGGAAATGCCTGTATTTAATGGTGGGTAATTATTAAAATAACTCCACTTAGCTGAAACTGTGTAAAACATGCCTGGACAAAACCCATGTTTATTTTGCCCAGTGTCATTGATTACTTATACAAATACAAATGCAAATCTTTATGCATATTTTATGGCCTTATTGGTTAACTTGTCCTCAAAACACTAACAGAACCTGAAAACCCCCTGTGGAGCTGGATGTGCATTTTCTCACTTTGTTTCTCTGATTCAGTAGAAGTGATTTTGACATTAAGAGTTTCCCAGACAATAGGCCCTATTCTCTCCTTCTTCAGGCAAGCTGTCAATCGTGCACCATGCACCATTCATGGCGTGTGAGTGTGTCTTTTTCATCATGACGATGGGAAAACTTGCACATTACACAGCGTACAAAAGGCATATACTAATTATCTTAATTATTAATGGGTGCGTTTTGGGCATAAAGTGCAATGAACCAATCAGCGTGTCACTTGCCATTCTCTTTATGAGTCAGGTGTGATCTGACTTTGGATTGCTATTTCAGCAGAGCAGCTTCATAGATTTAATGCGCTTGTGAATGAGGTTCTCCATTTTACTGTTAATGGAGAACACACAGTATAATGTCTACTATGTATCTGCATTCTCTTTATAAATGCAGTGATAATTAATAGCGTTCAGTTCTATTCAGTGTCTAGTGGCATTGGACATGTGCCTGTGTTGATTCACCATCAAGATTGCAATTACTTTTTTTATTTTCAGTCAGTGGTGCGTGTTGCACCTGTTTTCTGTTGTCAAGATAGAAATTCACTAGAAATGTACCTAAACACACCTGATTTATAGACCACCACGCCCATTGGGGTAGATGTATTCACAATACGTTGCCATTTAAATGACACTGGTGGAAGGTTTGAGAATAGACAGCTGGTGGGGTATAAGATAGCAATAAGATCTTGACACATCTTGCGCAGGTCGTAAAATAAAACTCTTGTCTTAAATGAGAAAAAATATTATAAATGTTTTTTCTGAAGCCACTTTTTTTTACTTTTTTGGAATCATAAATTGATACTTTTTAAATTGCACAGTAGAACCTTGATGTTTGGTATATAAGCATGCCAACTAAATGTTATTGATATTTTATCAAAATCAGCTTAGATATCAGTAGCTGTAAAGTTCCTCAGGCCACTAAAGCAGTCTATCAAAGAGTTTATTTATATTTCATTTATATTTGATCGACTTTTATCTATCTAACCTATTTGACAACAACTAATCTTGTTTTATTTTGCTGATAAAATCTGATAGTTTGGTATAAATAATTCCGGCTTCATGTGTCAGTGGTTACCAGAACTTTGAAAGGGTTTTAAAAATGGAAGCCATTTGGTTTTAGTTAGCCTTTTTTATTAAGTAAAACCAACTAGGAAAAACATTTTCTTTTAAGTATAAATCAGTAGTAAGCTATATAAAAATTGTAACTATGTTAGCAATGGAGCCACAGAGCTACAAATAAACAGCTTTTCATTAAGAATGCTAAGCAGAGCCAACAGCAACAGTCAATAACCAAGCCCCAACCCAAGTAGAGAGGTCCAGACCTCCCTCTCCCCAGCCACCTCTTACATTTTCACTGGGGAAATCCGGCGTTCCCAGACCAGCTTGGAGATATAATCCCCCTCCAGTTTGTCCTGGGTCTTCCCCAGTCCCTCCCCCCAGCTGGACTTGAAACACATCTGTGTGGAGGAGATAAGGAGGCATCCTTACCAGATGCCCAAAACACCTCAACTGACTCGACGCGGAGGAGTAACGGCTCTACTCCAAGTCTCTCTTTGATAACCAAGCTTCTGCCCCGGTCTCTAAGGGAGAGCCCAGACACCTTGCAGAGAAAACCCTTTTCGGCTGCTTGTATTTGCGGTCTTGTTCTTTCAGTCATTAGCCAAAGCTCATGTCCATAAAGAACAGTAGGAACATAGATCGACTGGTAAATTGAGAGCTTTGCCTTATGGCTTAGCTCCTTCCTTATGACAACAGACCGTTATAGGATCCACATCACTACCGACCCTGCGCCGATCCGCCTGTCAGTCTCCCGCTCCATCTTACCATCCCTCGTGAACAAGAACCCGAGATACTTAAACTCCAATGAACCTTCGAGGATCCTGGAGAGAGAGCTGGTCCAGTGTTCCTTGACCAGTATGAAACCCACAATGCTTCTCCGGAATCTGGGGTTGGACTATCAGCTGGACTCTCTTACCAGTACCCCTGCATAGACGTTACTGTGGAGTCTGAGGAGTGTAATTCCTCTGTAGTTGGAACACACCCTCCGGTCTCCTTTTTAAAAAGAGGCACCACCACCCCTTTCTGCCAGTCCAGAGGCACTTTCCCCAATAACCATGCAATGTTTATAAGACGTGTCAGCCAAGACTGCCCCATAACATCCAGAGCTTTGAGGAACTCCATACAGATCTCATCCACCCCTGAAGCCCTGTGACCAAGGAGCTATATTAGCAACTTTAGCTACAATGATGGACAAGCCTTCTCCCGGGTCCTCTGACTCTGCCTCCTCTCCGGAGGGCATAATTGGTGGGATTGAGAAGTATTCTTTTCACCGCTTAATGACATCCCCAATTAAAGTCAACAGTGCACCACCTCCACTTTATGCCGTGCTAGTGGTAAACTGCTTTCTGTTCCTGAGTCGCCTGACAGTTTGAATGTTCTTGGAGCCGACCAAAAGTCACTTTCCAAGGCCTCGCCGAACTCCTTCCACACCCGTGTTTTTGAGACGCACGATGCCGCAGATTGCCTGGCCTGTCGGTATTCGCCAGCTGCTTCTGGAGTCCCACAGGCCAACCATGCCTGATATGACTCCTTCAACTTGACGGCATCCCTCACATGGGGCGGCCAACACCGTATTCAAGGGTTACTGCCCCGACAGTCACCAACTACCTTGTGAGTGCAGCTCCTGTCAGCCGTCTCAACAATAAAAGAATAGAAGTATGTGGTTGAAGCTCTGACGGAGGTGCGAGTTGAACGTTTGATTGGTTCTTCTGCCAGACGTTCCCAGCAAACCCTCACTATACGTTTTGGGTCTGCCTGGTCCGATAAGGTGGTGATCCAAGGAGATCATTTTAAATCCATCCATCCATTATCTTTTGCTTTTATCATCTACTAGGGTCGCAGGTGGGTTCCCCATGCCCATCCGGGGGAGAATCCAGTTTCGGGCGTTGGGCAGATACACCAGGGTCAGGGTGGACAGGGTGCCAATCTATCGCTGGGCACACTCACTCACACCGACACACTCTATATGGGGCAATTTGGAGAATTCAATTGACCTGATCCATGTTTTTGGACTGTGGGAGAACACAGAAGAACCCGGTGGAAACCCACACGAACACAGAGAGAACATTGAAACTTCACACAGATTGGGATTCGAGCCAGGAATCCCTAGCGCTGAGAGGCAAACATGCTTACCACTAAGCCACTGTGCCTCCTCATTTTTAATCATGTACCATAAATGGAAATACAGATTAATATGAACAGCGATTAAATTTTCGATTAACACCAAGTCTGTTAAAGCTGCTGTTTTTAACTGTTAGCGAATTCACTATCCTGTTACTTAACAATCACTGTTAACATTTAAAAATGGACTAGTTTACGTAACGGAATCAAACCTTGTTTTGTTTTGTTTTTTTAGTGTCTTGTAACCATTTTCTAAAAACAAGCGAACGCTCGAGATTGTACATTATTGTGAATAAATCACGGGAAAGAATTGTAACTGTACTCAGCTTTACGTCTAACGACCCCTTACTGTTTTATACATGACCTGTGACTTGTAAAAGATGCCAATTTTGCATTGTGGTGAACCATTATCTATCCTCATCCAAAGACAACGCATTTACTGTCTGCTCCTTTATATACATTTTTTTAAAAGTTATTAAAACCCACTTGTTGAACCTTCCAGACCATCATTATTGCGCTGCATTATTGGTTAAATGCACATTACACTTTTTTCATTTAATCTTTTATTGCTCTACTTCTTCATAGTTTGTTATTGTCTTATTATTAGTATATATGTTTACCTTTATATTCCTCTGATTAGTATTTTCAAGTTACATTGAATTATTTATTTTTCTTACTTGGTATACTTTTACACAGTTTATGGACCAGTCACCTTTACCTGCTCCAAAGTTATGGATCAATTTCTACATCAACATCAATTTCTAAATCTATTTATATTTAACAAATCAAATTAAGTTTATCTTTAAAAATCCTGACAAACAATTCTGTCATTTTGTATGATGAAGGTTGATGTGAATAATAAAGTGATAACTTTTCTGGAAACAGGGTTTGTTGTATATGCAGCTTTTCATTTCTCAGATGACCACATGAATATACAGTGGGTTGCAAAAGTATTCATACCCCTTGAACTTTTCCATATTTTGTCACATTACAACCACAAACATAAATATATTTCACTGGAATTTAATGTGAAAGACCAACACAAAGTGGTATACAATTGTGAAGTGGAATGAAAGTTATACATGAATCAACAATTTTTTTACAAATAAAAAACTGAAAAGTGCGATGTGCAAAATTATTCAGCCCCCCTGAGTCAATACTTTGT
>JAFMOD010000525.1:843772-873988 GCA_019802435.1 Corydoras maculifer
GGGGGCTGAATAATTTTGCACATCGCACTTTTCAGTTTTTTATTTGTAAAAAAATTGTTGATTCATGTATAACTTTCATTCCACTTCACAATTGTATACCACTTTGTGTTGGTCTTTCACATTAAATTCCAGTGAAATATATTTATGTTTGTGGTTGTAATGTGACAAAATATGGAAAAGTTCAAGGGGTATGAATACTTTTGCAACCCACTGTAATTGATATCTGTTTTATTTAAATACTAGCCCCTTCTCGCGGCACGGTGGCTTATTGGTTAGCACGTTAGCCTCTCAGCACTAGGGATTCCCGGTTCAAATCCCCATCTGGGTGGAGTTTCCATGTTCTCCCCGTGTGTGCGTGGGTTTCCTCCGGGTTCTCCGGTTTCCTCCCACAGTCCAAAAACATGGATCAAGGAAAATTGAGTGCTCCAAATTGCCCTGAATAGTGTTTTTGTGTGTGTCTGTGTGAGTGAGTGTGTGTGTGCCCAGCAATAGATTGGCGCCCTGTCCTGGGTGTATCTGCCCAGCGCCCGAGACATTCTCTCTTGGATGGGCATGTGGAACCCCTCTGCTACCCTAATAGAGGATAAAGCGTAAGATAATGGATGGATAGCCTTTTCTCTTTGTCCAGGCTTGTGATGACAATTCCTGTAAAAGTTGCAAACGTTCAATTACACAAAATTGGTCACTGGGTGGTTAGAAGAGAATCTAAACCCATGCAGGGTCCTGAAAGTATGTCAAATATTGTGGTAATCTAAACAACAGTGTGGATTTGTATAGGGAGTGTGCACACACACACAGACACAGTCTTTCAGCCTTATTTATAAGATAATAAGATGGCACTGTTTGCTTCCCTGGATGATATGTTACTTTGATTCTTATCCTTAAATTTTATAAAACTTTGTACTTGATTAATGTTCAGTAGCTACTGAAAAAGGTGGAGGAATGATGACAAAAACAGACAAAGCTATTTTGTAGTTTCTAAGCATCTATGTAATAGTTCTGTTGGTGGTATCAAAAGCAGGCTTTGAAATTCATGAAAAAAATATGGCAGAGGGACAAGGATCCCTTGACGGCCCTTTGATCGTGATGTGCTCATAATTACAGTTCATGGAGGCTCCTGACTGTGTAGGTCTTGCTCATCAGTCTTCAAGCGAGCAGTCATCTACTTGACATGTGTGCCAACATCTTCAGGGCTTGATGTGCCACCCTGATGTATATAATGTGACAGGGTTAGTTTCCTTTTTTTTGATGCAGTGAGTTTTTTTTCCCCTTTCTTAGGTAGTGGTCTTTTTAGCCTTCTCTTTCGCTCTTTCTGTTTGTAATCGTGCTTGTGCATGCATGTGGGTTTGTGCCTGTCTTTGTCTGTATGTTTACAATTATTTAAGCCTCAGTCTAAAGTTGCTTGCCTGTTTTACAGTTTTATAGTTGGTGCACATTCCAATGTTGATTGAGACTTGCGGTGATGTTAAAATCGCAATGATTGTAGCACCAATTGCATATTTAAAAACATCTTAATGTTTTGTTTTTTTTTCCCCTCTATATTTTGGTCACTTTTGTCAGAAACACTTTTTTTTGCCCACACACTCGCTCAGCAGGTGTACACTAGAGGTGCACAAAAGGACAGAGCTTCTTTGTGGGTGGCATCACAACGTCTAGTGCAGTGGTTCTCAAACTTTTTCTTTTATGCCCTTCTTTGCCAGATGAAAAATGTTCACCTCCCTACCCTTTAAAAACAATACATATTCATACTTGTATGAACAAACCCATGCTGACACAGGGATAAAGTACAAATTCTGCTCAGACAAAAGCACTTACCCCTGAATCTGAATCCAAGAGTTTGCTGTGAGAAAGTGCTACCCACTTACCATCCGCCTTCTCACCAGCGGTCAGTAAGCACATACACCATGTGGTATTATTGCACAAATACAAGTGTATGCATAGAAAACAGGATTAAGTCCACTTAATTGCTGTCTATTACCAAGTACATTGCACTGGAACAAGTGAGGCAGGTTCGAGAGTATCGCTGTCCAATAATAATGTTTATATAGGAGGAAATTAATCATAATCTTCCAATCTAATTTTATAACATTCATTCATTCATTCATTATCTCCCACTTATCCTCTATTAGGGTCGCGGTGGGGTTCCCCATGCCCATCCAGGGGAGAACGTCTCGGGCGCCCGGCAGACAGACCCAGGACAGGGCGCCAATCCATCGCTGGGCACACACTCACTCACACACACACTCTAAACGGGGCAATTTTTTTTGATAATTCAATTAACTTGATCCATGTTTTTGGACTGTGGGAGGAAACCGGAGAACCCGGAGGAAACCCACGCACACACGGGGAGAACATGGAAACTCCACCCAGATGGGGATTCGAACCGGGAATCCCTAGCGCTGAGAGGCAAACGTGCTAACCACTAAGCCACCGTGCCGCCCATAATTTTATAACAGTTCAGTTTATTTAATTGCTACTTGGTTGTGACTCAATAATAATATTATTGTTTTCAGCAAAAGAGTTTCTCAAATAGATTTTTTTTTTTTTTTTTTAGTACAGATGTCAGCATAGTATTTTTGTTGTTAAATTCTTCCTCTTATTTCCCCCTTACATAGGACCATTTGCCATTCAAAGTCTGTCTGTGTATGTGTGTGGGTGGTTGTGGTGCTTGTGTGTCTGCCTGTGTATATTTGTGTTTATGTTTCTGTGCCTCTTTCTGTCTGTTGCCCTGTCAGTGCCAGATGGCAGTAACACTTTGGCTGCTAGTGTTGACTGAAATATAAAAAGTCATAAGGAGAACAAGTCTTTTTTCCCATCTTTTAAGATTTTATAATAAAATGTTATGAATGCTTTATACGAGATTTGCATAGATGTTACAGCAGGTGGAAGTCACAATGTTTACACCTGCTAAGTGTTAAAAAGATAGAGTGGCAGTGTTATTGTTCAGCTAAAATGCTGAGAAAATGCATACAAAAAATCTCAAATGCCTAAGAGCTGATTGTACAAACAGATGAAGCAGGAATCAAGAGCCATCACTTTACAGTTTGCTGAATGCTAAAGAATAAAGAAGTAGGGCTGCTGTAATTTGCTGTAATCCAGGCACTGAAATGTGGACTCACAGACTTTATTATGATGTGGATTTCGAGCACTGTCAAAAGCAGGATGTACTGCATTCTGAAACTCCCCTGTGGACTGTAGTTTGCTCAGACCTATTATATTAGCAGTCATGCCTAAATAAGGAGGGCAACTGTTAATTTGCTGGTAAACTGCATTGTAGACTTAATATAGAATTCTGTATGTAGTGTATTTACACTAAATATAAATATTAAGTTACAGACCATAAGCTTCAGCATCAATATCATTAAGTTAAAAAAATATATATAAATTATCATTAAAATAAAAGCTTTTTACCCTGGGGACATTCATCTAAGTGCCTGTGACATGAACATGAAACCATAAAGCATGTTAATGTGCTTACATCTTGATTATGAGAAATTCAGCTAAAGAAATAAGATGTACATCTTCGCTCTAGGTGGCACTATGAAGTTTATATTGGGTCTAAGTAGTAAACCTTTTTTTTTTTTTTTTTTTTACTGCTTCTTGAACACTTCATCCCTTAGTAAGTGAGAGTGACGTAATTGCATGTATAGTGGCAAATACACTACACAGGTGACATCAGCATGACTAAAATGCCTCAATATTACTGCAGTGAACTACACACTGTAAAATACACGCACTTTATTAATCTTTTTGTTCCACATACCACTTCGTACTTTAACAATTACAAGCCAGTAGCCCATCTAATGTTCTACATATTTTGTAAGTTACCCAGTATCATGTAATAATAATCAGGACCACCGCAGAGCATATTTTAATTTGGTTGTTAGTTGTGCTGAACACCTCAGTCTCACTTTCTTACTAAGAGTAATGTACCAACCAAAAACATCCAACCATCCAGCATCTTCTAAGCAACGAATGAAGTATTAGAGGATGACTTACAAATTGCAGCTGCTGTCTTTGATCTTATGTCTACAAGGTGATGCACTAAAGTAGATGTACACAGTCAGAGGACAGTTTTATAAAACTCCAGCAGCATTGCAGTGTCTACCAGCACAACATACAAACACGCCGCCATCATGCCAGGGTCACTGCAGTGTGGAGCAACAGTCACCACATACGAACCGTGTGTTAGTAATGCAATCAGTCAGGAGAGGTTGTGCATTAAAACAAATTCCCTTATAAAAAGTTACAAACATACTATATTAATGTTTTTATTTCCAACAGTTATTAATGTCATAATTGCACAGGATTGTAATATCACCTTATTGCAGCTCATAAAGATCAAGATCCATGGCCATTTACAAAATATACATTGCTTTGAATATTACATAGTCCACCTTTGCTTCAGATCCAGTTTTTGGACTGATAGTCTCACATATTTCTTAAGCACCTCTGATAATAAATGCATGATGGAGTCTTATGCTAAAAAGCTGTTTTGTTTGCATCAAACAAGTCTTCTGGTACAATGCTCAAATAATTCAGCAGGGATTTCCTCCTCACACACTTCTCATGAAAATCATATTTGCTCAGTCTGCTTATGATGGTAGCTGCGTGCACTGCATCAGCTGTTGCAAGAGCTGCCCGTAGGTCCCATGATGATATTTTGGGATTGTGGGAGGCTGTTTAAGCCATCTTGCTGGGCTGAACTTTCTAGGATGACCTGACCTGGTCTTGGCAGTTGTTTGAAAGGTTTATTTTCATGAGATGTTTTCAGTCTTCTCTAAACTTTTTCTTTTTTTTCTGAAATCCTCAAAAAGCAATTTGTATCTGGTCATGGTTAAAGCACTACCATTAACAATTAAGCACTAACTGCTAATATTTTATGGTTTTAATTATAGTCCATCCTCTCTTAATGATGTTTTTGTAAATTTCTGCTGCTGATAAATAATTTTTATACCTATATGCTTATAACTGATTTGTATTAATACCAGTTTTAAATGACCTTTTACTTGTTTGTAAGCTAGATGACATGTAACTAATGTTGTGAAAATGAGACCCTAACCCCAACTCTTTTGTACCACAGAGCAGTTTTCATCCATTCATCTCATTATCTTTTGCTTGATCCTCTACTATGGTAAAGGTGGGGTCGGGGGCTTGGGGGGGGGGGGTTCCAGGGTAGAATGTTTTGGGCACTGAACAGATTTACCCAAAACAGGGTGGCAATCTATCTTTTTCTCTCTCTCTCTCTCTCTCTCTCAAAAATTATTTTGCAAAAGTGCATATAAATAAACCACATTTCTGCAACAGTACACCTTAGACAGTACATATCAGCTGTTAAGCATTGTGATGGAAGGGTGCTGTTTTGGCCTGGTTTGTAGCCTGGACACCTTGCACTCATTAGGTTGACCCTGAACTTCTCTGTATTGCAATGTATTCTAGAGTTAATTATGAAACCATCTGTTTAACAGCTAGAGCTTTTAACAAAATAAATTCTAATGTTCATACTTTTCAAAATAAACATCAGGATAATAGGTCAAAAAAGATAAATATTACAATAGACTGTTTATTGTAACAGTGGTTTATTTTGGATATTATATTATTTTGTTTATTTTGTTGTATAAGCCTTATGCAATCACTTGAACAATAATAGCAAATCTCTTTTCATAAACTGATGCATTTTTCTTTTATTGGTAAAGGAAAGAAGCAGGGACAGCTAGCCTAGGGCTCTTTTTGGTTTTTAGCTTTAGATTTAGCAATTTTACATTTGCAGAGTTCTCCATATTAAGCTGATTTTGGTGGCTTTGTTGTTTTAAATCTCATTGAAATTGTTGTTGTGAATGCTTCCGTTCTGATGACGTATGTCTGGTCTATGCTGTTCCACTGTGATGTAATAAGTTCAAGTAATTTCTTTATATAGCGCTTTTTACAACACAGTACAAGTACATTGTCTTAAAGTAGCTTTACAGTGTTCTGTGCTTCAACCCCTAAAGAGCAAGCCGAAGTGACAGTGGCAAGAAAAAACTCCTAGTTATGTTGTTTTTTTATGGAAGAAAACTTGGGAGGACCAAGAATCACTAATTTTCATTTTAAAATGCATTGCCTTTGCTACATAAAGATGTATCCTAAAGAGATATTAAAAAGTCTCCAGGACCCAATTAAATAAATATATATATATATATATATATATATATATATATATATATATATATATATATATATATATATATATTTTTTTTTTTTTTTTTTTTTTTATTCTGCTTTTCAGTGTGAGATGACGCACAGATTTCCTAAACCTGAACCACTTTTGCATTATGATTGGGAATGTGATTTGCATTCGTCAACCTGTGCTTCTCTAAATAGCTTCTCTAAATGGTTTCTTGCCCTTTGCGTGTGAATGGTACATGAAAACAAATTCAAAATGCTCATCTGGATGCAGATCATTTTTTTAAGGTAAAATTGTTTGTCATTGACATGGACCTGATTTAGAGAGTGGTCAACCTTGCACTGCACAGCTTGATTTAGGGCTTGTCATTGTGTCTTTGCTATTATATTGATAGGAAAAAAATATGCCTTCTACAGTATGAAAAGCACAAAAGGACTGTATTAATTTTCTTAATTATCATTGGTTGTGTTTTGGGTGTAACGTGCAATAAACCAACAGATGCAATGTGCAATAAGAGACAGATGCAGTCTGACTTTGGTGAATTCATCAGTGCCACTGGACTCAATGCACTGATCCATAAGGTTCTCCATTTTACTGTGAAAATGGGCATGTCTGCTGTGAGAGACATAATCAAAAAAAATCTGGAAATCACAATTTATGATTTTTTAAAATAATTTATTTGTGTGTGCCGGTGGTGCAACTTTGTGTTCTGTTCTGTTTTCAGTCAGGAAAGCAATGTACCAGACACACCTCATTTTGTAGATAAATTCACAAGCATCGTTGCTATTTACTAATGCTGGCAGAAGGTGTGAAAATAGACTGTTCGCAGGGTGTAAGATAGCAATGAGCATCGTGTATCGCGCATATATGTTGTCTAGAAGGGAACTAAGCATGTCTAGTGACTATTGTCATGATGCTAAATAATATACAGCTCCAACGTCAGTAAACACACTATAAGTACATAAATATGCACTTATTAAAGTTGTGGTGGGTTAAAAAGCAGTAACCTTGTCTGTGTGAGCAGCCTTTTTCACAGTGGAAAGCCTGAAGATAAGGCTGCCAGGGGCAAATGGAAATGCATGTAAGTGGAGCATAGGGAGTTTGGAGAGGGGCAATCACCAGTTGTAAGGATTGAGAAAGTGCAGGTGGATGCACATAAGGACTTCTCTCCCATCTAACCCCCCTGCTTCCGAAGTCTGCATCTTAGTTCCTTTTTTACATTCTGGCTGGTTCTTGCTCTGAGTGACGAAAGCTTATTTTACACAAAGACTTCCTTTCAGCTGCCAGACAGCAGTTTCACAGAAAGCGCTGATCATCTGTAAATCCCTCCCTTACTTTTTTCTCGTCTTTTATTCCATCCGTTACTCTACTTTTCCCTCAGTAGCAGTCCTCAAGCTCTCCTATAAAAGCATTAAATATGATGGATCAACTTCAGCTATTAAATCTGCTTCCAAAGAGGCTTCACTCAGTGGAGTTTAAGGAAGATTCTTGTGAATCAAGCAAATATGTTCTGAATAAGTCTTAATGTTAACTGTCAGTTCTTTCGCAACTATCTAGAAATATCTTTGTTTTTGTTCTGTGTATTAGCTTATTAAATACATTTTTATTTCATTTTATTATGATTATTATTATGCATTACAGAAGAGTATGTGGTTTATTCCAGTGTAGAGTTTAAACTGCTTTGGTTCTGTAACAGTTTGAGTGAGAACATACTAATGTATAGACTCTTTCTTCATCATTGCTGTTGTAAAATGCTTCATTGGCTTGTTAGTAATAAATCAGAAAAGCATATTATTAATTGGGACCTTAAATGCAGAACTGCGCCTGCAGGTGGATGGCAAGTGGGCTGTGAAAAATACAAAAGTTGGAGTGGATTGTTTACGGTAAATGCTGAGCATCGAGCAGACGTCACTGCCGCCTCATTTCAGTTAAACACACAATGGTCTGCCTTTTTTTCGCTGGGTTTATTAACTATAACCATGACCGTGTTTAAACAGGGTGATTGTAACTCTGTTCAATGACCTGCAAAGTAAGAGCCAACATATAATTATGTATTGTAATAATCCTTTCAAAAAAAGACATTTGTAACTTTAACATATTATGTATTATTATAACATATAAAAATATAATGTTTTTTTTTTTTTCGGCATATTGGGTTTGCGATGATTGGAAGTGATTGTGTCTATCTGTGTCTGTGTTTGGATGTCTTTGTGTCTGTGATGATGATGTATGGTAATTAGTCTTCATATACCAGAGCTGCATTCTGGTACTGCTTGTTTAGTGTGTCACACATGGCTTCCGCAATTAACTTGTGTTAACACTGAGTATTTGCTTTTTAAATGTCAGCACTCTGTGTTAGTCATTTAAAAAAGCTGCTCTAACATAAAATGACCTTCTTTATATTAAGTGATTTTCATTGTAATCCCCGTGTCCTGGTAAAGTCTACATAATGAATGTTTTTATTTTGTTTAGATGTAGACGGTGGGATATGTTCAGTAGTTTACATGGTTTAAATCTTTTGTGTGTTTTTCTTGTACTCAGTGGGCAAATAATGTCACAATGCAAAAAAAAACACAATTAAAAATTAAGATAGTTACCTAATTGAATGAAAATTAAATATGAATTACAGCAGCCACAGAATATTTCAAAATTGTGTACCAAACTAAATATAAACATAGTAAATACACTTTTCTAAAGAAACCTGAAATTACTTTGTAAACTTGCACATTTAGACATTTGCATTTTGCAGAAGCTTTGATCCAAAGCAAGTTACAAATGAGAACAATGTGAGTCAGTAGTTAAGGAGAAACCAGCAAAACCGCAGGTTTTTGGTTTGGTTCTTTTTTCTATTGTATAAAGTACACTTTATGGACAAAATAATTAGGACACCTACATGCGCTTTAATGACATCCTATTCTATGCTGATTTCTGTTTTCTAGCTTTTGCACATCTGGAAGGGCTTTCTACACTATTTTTTTTTTGTCTGTAAGATTTTGGTGTCTATCAAGAAAGTAATTTGCGTCTTAAGACACCCGTGAAAGTTGGACAGAAAGGGACTGGCTCACTTTATCTGTTCTTGTTCTAGTCCCAAAGGTGTTAGGATTTAAAGGATTGAAGTCAAGGCTCTGTACACAATTTAACAATTGCATAACTCAGAAAAGTCTGTTAGAGATTACAAAATACAATACCAGATAATAATTACAAAATAATCTAAACATTCAGTTTTCCTGGTCTTGAAAAAATCTTATTTGTCCTTAATGCTTACACAGATCAAAGTGTAAATTTACATGAAGTTTAATCTTAATTCTAAAATGGGCAGTTCCCGTCCTTAAATCTGATTGGCTGAAACCATTTGTCCAGCTGTGACATTATTGACGATAAAGCACACCTCTGACCATTTCACATTCGCTTCATCCTATATCAAGATCGCGGGTGGGGGGATGCCCATCCACATCCAGGGGAGAACGTTTTGGGCGCTGGGCAGATACACCCCGGACAGGGCACCAATGCCCATCCAGGGGAGAACGTTTCGGGCGCTGGGCAGATACACCCAGGACAGGGCGCCAATCCATCTCTGGGTACACACTCACTCACACAGACATGCACCCATACACACTCTATATGGGGCAATTTGGAGAACTCAATTGACTTGATCCATGTTTTTGGACTGTGGGAGGAAACCGGAGAACCCGGAGGAAACCCACGCGGACGCGGGGAGAGCATGGAAACTCCACCCAGATGGGGATTCAAACCGGGAATCCCTAGCGCTGAGAGGCGAACATGCTAACCACTAAGCCACCATGCCGCCCTCGTATCAATGTGCAGAATATTATTATAATTATTAACATATTATTTTGAATAATGTACCATGAATGGAAATACAGATTAATATAAACACTGAGCTTCTTTCTGGATGAGCACCAATCCTGTTTATGCTTTTTATTGGATTTTGTAATTTGTCCACTAGATGGCATATTTATTCATCGATTGCTCAGTAACAGGATAACATTTCTCTAACAGTGTTGACTTAAAACATGGATTAGATTACATTAGACCAGATTATTCATCATTTTTATTTAATTTTAATAAACGCATTTATATATATTTTTTCGTATAGTGCGCAAGTAACCATTTTATATAAGCAATAAGAAACTCCAGGTTGTGCATTATTGTGAATAAATCACAGGAAAGAGGTGGAACTGTACAGTTTAACATGCATTATATATTCATTATAATTACTTAAGCAAGCCTTTAACTACAGACTATGTCAGCGTGTCTTTAAAATCATGGCAACGTGATACATGGGTGTGTTTTGTGCATCACATGCAATAAACCAATCAGCGTGTCACTTGCCATTCCCTTTAAGAAAATGGTAGTCTGACTTTGGTTGCTATTTTAATGCCACAATTTGTTTCCTTTTTCCAAAAAAAGTAGAAGTGACTAATTACATGTAAATCAACATTTACACCATTTGCAGGAAATGCCATAGCAAGTGGCTAGTTTAGTATTACAGTATAATAAGAATTTATTAATGGGTTAAAGTTTCAAGTACAAAAACACACACCTTTTTATTAGCATCTCTATTTGTGCACTCTTGTCACCCTACATAGTTGCGGTCTATCTTTAATTGCCCTTTCCTGTCTCCCACTTTTTAGGGGACACCACACAGAGGATGAGATCAGCCCAGTATCCGACCCCTGCGGAGCTGGACGCTTATGCTAAGAAGGTGGCCAATAGCCCTCTCACAATCAAAATCTTCCCTAACAGCATCAAGGTCCCTCAACGTAATCACGTCCGGCGTACTGTGAACGGCCTGGACGCGGGAGGTACACGCTACAGCCCCTATCCCCCTTCACAGCCTGCGGCTAAGGCCGGCCTGCTTGCCATCGTCAAGGCACCTATTCCCAAGGGTATTGTCAAGGACTTCTCTGGCACCAGAGCAACAATGAGTGCTCCTGGAGGCTCCTATTGCCCTGCACCCAGCACTTTATCCCTCCAGCATGCACCACTTCAGAGAGCATCTCAGCATCAGCAGGGTATCAGCCAACACACTCTGACTCTGCAGCCCATCCAGCAGCAGCAGCAGCAGCAACACCAGGGACTTGGACATCACCCGTCCTCTGCTATGTCCCAGAACCCACAGAGCATGGGCAGAACACAGCCCCTTACCCACCCTCCTCCTCTGGGCCACCCAGGTCCACAGCCTCCTCCTCCTCTTTTACTTCAGCAGCAACAGCACCTCCATCAGCCCCCTCCAGGCCTACAGAGTGGTGCTAGGAAACTCACAGATGCTGATGCCCCTCCTAACGTGACTGTTTCTACCTCAACCATTCCACTCTCACTGGCTGGAGCCCTACACCAGGGCCGCCAGGCTGACCTGAGCACCATCGTGCACCAGATTAACCAGTTCTGTCAGGCTCGAGCACAGGGTGCTGGTGCTACCTCTATGTGTGAGGGCCAGATTGCCAATCCTAGTCCAATCAGCCGTAATTTGCTTATCAATGCCAGCTCCAGGGTGGCCATGCACAGCGGGCATTCTAATGCTGTACCTCCAGGTCTTGGACATGCTTCCTGCACCATTGGAGCACCAGATAAAGTTGTGGTACCTGGACCTGTTGGTTCTGGAGTACCTGTTCATAACATGAGCACCATAAGCCGCATGGCTGTATATCAAAATGATTTGAAGCAACAACTGGTACAGCATCAACAGAATCAACAACATTCAATCTGCCACCACCACCAACAGCAGCAACAGATGAGGTCATGGAACCAGCATCAGCTCCCTCACTTACAGCATCTCTCTGATGGGGCTGGGCATCCCTGCAAACCTGCTCCTCGGGACCAAGGCTTCCCCTGTAAAGGTATGGCTTATCCACCAGAGCTGTGTGTGGGGCAGACTTATGCACTTAAGCCTCCAATGGATAAGCCTACACCCTCACCGCCAGTTGTCAATAGCAATGGCATTCCACCAGGCACCGTGACCCACTACACCAATGGTCAGTATTATCACCAGGTGCCTGTGTGGGGCAGTATTCTCCCAACACCCAACAGCGACAGTTCTGGCTCACAAGACATGCCTGTGCCCTTCCATGGACCCACAGGCAATGGAACAGGCAGTACCAACCCCAATGCAGGGCTGGAGTGTGCTCCCACAGGAGCAACAGCCCATTACCGGCCAGGAGGCATGCCAGGGGGAGCCGTGGTAGGGCAGACTAATCTGATGCAAACAACCGATTATATGGGAGGGGACTTCCAGACGCCCTGCTTCCGAGATCAAAATCTGGGCCTGATTGGGAAGATGCCCCGGCCTCCCCCTATGGCTCATGGTCAGCACCCAGGGTACAGATAAGCTTCGACACAGGCTTTGCTCACCATCTGTTTTTTTGTGGATAGCCAAACATCCTTATTTCTATATGTGCCCTTTTTGTCTTAGAACGAATCTGAAGAAAAGCATTACCATACATTGATTTACATTCAGTTAGAAAACACAAAGAAGGTGGTCATTGATGTTAAACATTACATAATGAACCAATCTAAAAAGGTGTTTTAACTGTTGTTTTTTTTCTTTTTAATCATTTCTTGCAAGTGATCAATTTTTTTAAAAGTGTGGTTTGATTAGACCTCTTTATTAGGGCTTGTGCTCATACCTGTATTTGCCCTATTTTTTACAGTCTCTTCCTTTCACTGCCACTTTTTTATATTGACTTTTTTTGAAGTGTGCAATTGATCTAATATAACTTGCTTTTGGTTGAGTCATATTATTAACTACATTAGATTGAAGTTAATAAAGTTGCACACACACAAACACAGTAATATGCACATATGGCCTGAGTCTATCCAGATCCCTCTTTCGGCATATAAATCATGTCTTAATATAAACTCGGAGCACTTTAATAGTAACACTACTACTAATCTGGGTGGTTACACTCATTCATTTGTACACTTAGCTTCATGATTTGAGCTCACCTTTGTACAGAATGATTATCTAATTTGGAACATTTCTGTCAGGTCAAAACTGTCTATTTTTTGACCTCTAACTTGCTAACTAACTTTGCTAACTTAAAAGTTTGCAGTGGATTAAAACTCAATTCACTGAGCTCAAATTTCTCAACATATTCTGGTGGTTGGTGTGAACTTCACCTGAAGCTGCATGATTTTCTGCATTGCATTGCTGCTACATTGGCTAATTAGATAATTGTATGAATTAGGTGTTTCTAATAAAGTGAGTGTAGCTCCTGAAAGCCCTTAATCAGCCATCTTAAAGTTTTCATTAAATAAACAGTTTGTAACGTTAATTTTATCTACATAATATTCATCAGTGAAGTCATTTCACTTTGCTGTGGTCTAACTGGGGGTATAGAATGTGTCATATCATGTTACGTTAAACATGTTGCTAGGAATCAGGTCTGTCTGTGTCCTGTTAGAGGAATTTAATTTGGCAACATGATTGTGTATGGTTTTAAGTTCCAATTGGCAGGACTAAAATGTTCAAGCTCTTGAGGCGAGTGTGTTTCAGTTTTATAGAAATAACAAAAACTACTTGAATCAGAGGGGTGGGTTATTTTCATGGACGGTTCGTGTTGATCTTGGCAGAAATTACTGACTACTGCAAAATTGTGTATTGTGTACTACTAACGATCAGTTTGATACTATGTGGAACCAAATTGATATTGACATCCTTTGATTTTGTGTTTTCTTCATGTATATTTTGGAATGACCTACTGATACTCTAATAATGTGCTTGAACAGACCAAATTGATCACTTGCAAGATGACTTGTGGGTATATCAAGGAGGACTTTCTAAAGAGAAAGAGCAGATGAATTGTTTATTTTATTGTACACTGGCTAATCTGCTATACTACTGTAACTTTTACGAAGTGGAACGAAAGTGCGAATGTTGAATGCGTGCAAATATGGTTTGCGTCAGTACACTTTTGGTGGCTGAGCAAATCTGAACGAATGAATAAGATCTGGATTTGTGTGTGGGTGAGTTAACCATCACCCACTCTTTGCTTGCCTCCCTCTGGAACAGCCCTTATAAAGCCTTAAGTATTTGATCCCTGGACTTTCCTTTTAATAACAAGCATGGTTAGTATGAAACCTATAATACCGATAAATTATGAAGTGATGACTATAATGGAACAGCAAAATTGTCTTGTTTATATTTTATTAACTAAAACGTTTGTTTCATAGAAAAGCAATTCCGTAGAATTCATTTACAACACAAAGGAAAAAAGTATAATATTTTATCGTAATTATGTTTTATAGCTACATGTAGTTCTGGGCTGTAACAACAATCTTTTTATTCAAAGCTTCAGTTTTGCAATTTGTGACTATTTATAATTATGAACTTGATTTTTTTTTCTTGTTATTTAAATATTTTTCTTTTCTTTTTTTGCAATAGCTGTGAAATGGAGGAAAGGTCTAGAAGACATTCTCAGATGTCACTCTGTGACTGTTGAATGAATGAGCAAAAACTGCAGTGTGTGAAGTTGTGCTACTCTTTTTGTAATATTGTAATAATAAAATAAAATTCTAATTTATGCTTTGAAAAAAATCTACTGCTTCCTCATATTGTTAATTTACAATGCAAATGAGATTAGCTATGTCAGTTTATATATCTCTTCTTTACCTTCATCTATACAGGAAGGTCTTCTTTCATTAGAACATCCAGTATGTGGTGAGTTCTATGTTCAGTTTCAGGACTGATGGCCTCCCGTGCATGACATCACATGAAGACAAAACTGTCAATAATAAGCTTTCTGGAGTTATGTGCTTCAGTAACTATAGAAATAATAATTGTGTAATAATAACCAAGAAATATTTTCTTTTTATGCATCATTCTTTCATTTAAATATAATTAGCCTGTTATACAATTAGTCTGTTCTGAAAATATAAATGTCACATATACTTTGCATAAACAAGTTTTTTGCACTTTGTTTATTTACTCAGGTCAAAAGATTGTAGCAGGCTCAGAAATAATTGATTGAAAATGTCCCGTATTTTGGGCTAGTCCATGATGCTGCAGGCACAAAACACTTTTTAGTACCAATTAAACCCAAATGCAGTGAAAGTATAACCCAATATGCACTACTGACAAAAGGTAAGGATCTTGTTAAGGTTTTAATGTCTATTTCTATACAAACATATTGGGATGCTAGTACTTAGAACTATGGTACACATTTCACTTAGATTACACTAAATGGAAATCTCCCTTTCATTAGCTCCGAGTTTTTTCACTTTTTTTGTAAGTGTCCATAAAACATAAACCTGTTATATGTATACGATTTGAAAATAATAACATACTTTTTTATTAAAGCCTATTCCAGATAAAATTTTTGTGCAATGGGTGTGGACCATTTAAAACAAATTATAACTGATAAGCTAATAAGTGCATCAGATCCAGCTATGTTAACATTATATGGAAAACATGTAAGAACAAAATAAATGAATACCTTAAAACAAGAGCATCCACTGGCATGAAGCTCACCAAAACAGGACAACAAGAGGGCACTGCGTCTGATCACTTACAATAATCTGAATTTAGGTACAGCTAAATTATAAACAAGTACCAGTAGTGTAATTACTAAAAATCATTTTTCTAGTACAAGGACTGTGGTTTTCATAGTAAATAAAAAGTTTTGTGTTGTGAACATTTATCCCCCTGGACTTAATAGCAGCTGGTGTACACAGTAATAAACAACAGCACTGACCCAAAAAACTCCAACACTAACCACACGACCACACCATGAGGATGGCTTACAATCACTCCAAACATATGTTGGTTTGTCTCTTAGAAAAGGGTTGTTAGACACTGCATAGAAACACGCTAGGGGTAATTATTATATACTTTCACTTTGTTTATTCATTCTAATTCATTCATTATCTTCCGCTTTATCTCTATTAGGGTCGCGGGGGGGTTCCCCATGCCCATCCAGGGGAGAACGTCTCGGACGCTGGGATATGGCGCCAATCTATCTCTGGGCACACACTCACTAATACAAACACACTCTATATGGGGCAATTTGGAGAATTCAATTGACTTGATCCTTGTTTTTGGACTGTGGGAGGAAACCGGAGAACCCGGAGGAAACCCACGCGGACACAGGGAGAACATGGAAACTCCACCCAGATGGGGATTCGAACCGGGAATCCCTAAAGCTGAGAGGCGAACGTGCTAACCACTAAGCCACTGTGCCGCCCCATTCTAATTCAATGCACACTTATTCTTGTTTTTTCTTTATGTATTTTATTATATTGGTTAGTATAATTAGTATACTTTATATATAATTTATATATATATATATATATATATATATATATATATATATATATATATATATATTATTTCTATTATTCTTATTTTGTTTCCTTCACTGTAACTGCATTGGTTGCTGCAATACACAAATTTTCCTCTGGGATTAATATAGTGATCTGTCTGTCTATTAAATTACATTAAAACGTGTCCATGTGGAATATAAATCTAATTAAATGGCCATTTTCAGTGCAATTTATCGAAAGGATTTAAATAATCTATAAATCATGTTTAAAAAATATCTAGGTATCTGCACATGTATTTTACTGTCTTTTATAGCTATCGATTAGAGCTTCAGATCCCTTTAACCCTCATTGCTCCAGGAAATAGTATCATAACTGACTCTGTACAGTATTCAAACCCCAAACATTAAATAGGGTTACTTTAAATAAACCGTCTGCAAAATGACCCAAGGTAAGGTATTTACTCATAGTAATGCCAGAAGAGGGCAGCATTGCCAAGATAAGCGACTTCTACTGACTACAAACCCATTTAATGCACTTGAACCTTCCAAATGCTAAAACAAAAAGAGACAACATTTCAATGTGACATTATATATGTATGGTCTGACACATTCTTTACGGCACACCATCCTGGGAATTTGTCCAGAGTGATTTGCAAAATTTTACAGATGAGCACCGATAATACTCATGACCCTCTTCAGTTTTAGTGATTAATCAAATGAATAAGTATTTACTCTTTATGATTAATGCACTTATTAAAAAACTTATTAATGTGAGTTTTAAAGAGTCACACAAAACCGAATCCTCAATACTGAAGTAAAACTGGTGTGATTCATCTGTCATTGTCAACTAAATGCTTAAGACCACTAATTAGACTTAACCCTCGGAAGTTCTTGCTACTTGGTTTAAAAACCAGCAGCTTGTGCTAGTCAGTCCTGTTTGGAAAATCTTGAGGTCCCTGCAGATGGGAGTGGGTGTTTACCAGGTGTATTGTATTATGTGGAGTAAACATGCAAACCGGCCACATACCTGGCCAAGAGTCAGATCTTAGAATTAATAAGATAAGCCTGCTAAATATTGCACAATTGTTTAGCCCTATTTAATGCATCACCACAAGACACTGAAATAGACATCAGTCTATTCTTTTCTAAACAATCTAAAAGCTAAATCAACTTTTAACATTGTAAATTTTTAGTTGAATATAGTTTCAGGTTGCCTCAGGTTCCATGTCATAACAGTGAAGAGCTTTAGCTTAAGTTTATCTTAACTGTCCTGAAAGTAACTTTGATATTATTCTGATGAACTGTTTACCAGGGTACCAAATATACAATCTCATTGGCGTGAGGGGGTATAAACGTTAACCAGCGAGTTTAGTTGCAGTTAATTGAGACCCCCCCCCCCCCATAGTGGATCGCACTATAATGCAGGATTTAATTGTTCTTATAAGAGAAAGCTATAAGGTCTTTAATGTTTTTGAATCATTAAAGATGTATTAAATCGAACTTAGCTTTACTGATTTGTTGATTTTATTATGTTTAGAAAATTGATACCAGAGTCACATGCTAAATATTTTAGTATCATTTGCATATTATAAGTAAGTCGCTGGGCGGCACGGTGGCTTAGTGGTTAGCACGTTTGCCTCTCAGCACTAGGGATTCCCGGTACGGATCCCAATCTGGGTGGAGTTTCCATGTTCTCCCCGTGTCCGCGCAGGTTTCCTCCAGGTTCTCCGGTTTCCTCCCACAGTCCAAAAACATGGCTCAAGTCAAATGAGTTCTCCAAATTGCCCCATATAGAGTGTGTTTGTGTGCGTGAGTGTGTGCCTAGCAATGGATTGGCGTCCTGTCCTGGGTGTGTCTGCCCAGCACCTGAAACGATCTCCCCTAGATGGGCATGGGGAACCCCGCCGCGACCCTAATATAGGATAAAGCGGAAGATAATGAATGAATGAAAAGTAAGTCCCTGTGCCATTGATTTAAATCACATACATAATCTTCATTACTAGTGGGAAATTGATCATTAATAACATACTAATGCTAATTATTATTTATTAAATTTTACTGTAATGAGGGGATAAAGGAATAAGGCCCAGAGATAGGATTACTCACCATCAGGAACAGGCTTTATTGACACAGTATTGTAATCAAACTCAAGCATACAGCTATTGACAGGCATAGCTCACCGAATGTCCCACTACTTTTGGGCCCATGGACTCTCTTTCAAAGTGATAATTCCTGATCCAGCTTATATAGGCTACACATGGTCATCAGGCGGAGCTACATCAGGTGTGTTAATTAATCTCCATAAACAACGCAGTCACATGCACCTACACTGATTACTTATATAAGATACAACTTCTTGTATGTACACTCATTGTCCTGCTGTGGTTACATTTTGTAAATGTAGAACCTCAACGTGCATCTTAGTGGTACCTAGCACTTATGAACAATAAGTACTGAAACAATGAGGTGAACATAAAGTGACCAGTGAGAATATGTATACCTGATTTGCAGTGTTCAAGATGCACCTATATTTTTTTGGGATAAGCTATATGCTCATCAGTGCTTCATATTAATGTAAAACCATGAGTGAAGATGAAATAAAGGTGTATAATATAGTCTTGGAGTATGTAAGTATTCTTTAATTTATAATTAGACTATACTTACTGTGAGATTTGTCAGTTTTTTTTCGTTCGTTATTTTTTGATTACCTAATGGCCATTCAGTCTACTGTGATTAATAAGAATAAAAGAACATCAGTGCTTTTTCACAAAGAACTCAGTTCACACTGCATTTTTACAAATGCCTTTGCCATGTCATTTTTGAGTCATTACTTTTACTTTGTATGTCAGTATTTTTAAATAGAATTGTAAGCTAAATAGTATTCATATATTTTACAGAATTTGTACATGCATCAGTAAATGTTTAGGCAAAACTCTGAGGTTTTATGTACCACCATCTTAGAATTTAACTTATTAACTTCTATTGTAACTATGATTTTTTTTTTTAACAAGGAAGAAGGGAATGCCAATCCAACCCACTTCAGCTACTTCTACTACTGCAGGTCTAATAATATCCTTGCCACAAATGGTAAGAGAAGTAAATATTGCACATTTTTAAATAATTGTGAGGAATACCGAAATGTTCTAGTTTCATCACTCTGGGATAGAAGTTAGAGGTTTCATTTCATGTGCAATCTGATCTCTTTGTGCATTGCTCCTCCGTCGGCTGAGACTACGCAGAAAGCCTCCTTGTGCTTGCTCTGGAAAGCAGAAGAATTCCTAAGTGTTGCAACAGTAGTCTGGCCGCATATATTTACAGGAAGATACGTTATGAATATGATTAATACCCGTCTGCGGCTCGCTTTTAAAAGTGTCACCAGGGAAGTCCCCAGGTTCCTCACTGATGATGCTCAGATTGAGATTCCATTTCTTCCAGTTGACTTCTTCCACTCTGTAAGAGCAATTACAATATTTGTTTTAATTACCACCTGTCATCCAAATCCAATAATTAAAAAGACAGGAAACGCTACTGTATTTTTTACATGCTACTTGTCAAATCTGTTTTAAATTATTTTTTTATAGTTGGATATTTTGTTAGTTGAAACAGACCATATGGTAAGTTCAGATTGTAATGCCATATAAGATTATATCAAAGATCAACCAAGTTTTGCCGTTTGTCAAACTTTTTTTCTATACAATCATAAAGTGAAAATCTGGTAGGTGACACATAATAAAGAAAGAAAGTGGCTATTAAATTATCTGGTTAGGTCCTTTACAGCAATAAAAGGAATATTAAATACACAGCATAAATATACAGAATAAATTCTTTATCACACTGATTAATGCCGTAGACATGATGATAGTGATGTATGCATGTTAGAATAATTGTTAGTGGACAATAAGGATGAGACAATTACAGATTTTGATGGTACGATTATGTGGTTATTAAGATTATTATGCAAAAAGTCACTTCTCCAAAAAAAAGTACCGGAAATCATGAACAATTAGCAGTTTCTTATGTTTGTTATTTAATGTAAACACAAAAGATTTTGTTATCGATATTAATTTTTTTGGTAAAATATAATGTGAAAAAAAAATCTGTGTCCCTTAACGTACATATTGGTGTATCCATTTGAAGGAAAACTTGGTTTGTTCCATTTGAGTTGTGCCACTTCCGATTACCTGCATATGGACAGCATATTTTACACCCTGTGCAAGGCACACTGCAGTGCTCATTGCTATCTTACACCCCACAAACTGTATTTTTACACCTTTATTTTGTGTTCATTAAATATAAATGGTCCTTGTGAATCTATCTACTCTGATAAGTGTGGTGGTCTCACAATTAGCAACAGAAAGCTCAGGTGACCACTGCCTGAAAACAAACTAGGCAGACATCAACAGCCAGATGTTCATTACTATCTTTGTGGTTCATTGTCAACAGAATTTATGATGTTTTCCATTTCTTTTACAGCTGCTTTGTTTTCTCCATCACTAAAGTAAGCACTTTTCAAAAAAAAATACAGGAACAGTCAAATTTAGGTTGTCTTCTCCCTCCCTAGGTTTACAGACAGGGAATGAAAATTATGCCATTTAAATAGGAATCTGCCAAAGTCAGACATCACCTGGCTCTTAAAGGTAATGACAAGTGACGCACTGATTGATTTATTGCACATTACACCCAAAACTCACCTATTAATAATTTATGGTTGAAGGCTTGCTTCTAAGCTGTACGGTTGAAGGCTTGCTAAAGATTTTTTTTGTTTAGTTCTACAGATTTAGAAACAGTAAAATACAACCCCCCAAACATATTATAACCTTAAATGAGACCTGTGCTGGATAGAACTTTTTTTTTTTTTACTACTAATTGACATTTTTCAGATACAACATGCCAAGATTATTAAGATTTTACCTTAGACACCAGCGGCAGTCCTTTTCTTTTCTTCCTAGGTTTCTCTTCACACCTGAACGTAGTTTCCTTTTTAGGCAACATACGCTTCTCTCAAGATCCAAGATGGTAATGGCTCGCTGTCAAAAAAAGAATAAAATACATTTAAAAAAATGTGTGTATATATATATATATATATATATATATATATATATATATATATATATATATATATATATATAGGCAAATTATACAGCTTCTCTAAAATGTTTTAAACATTGAAAACATATAAGTTTAAGAAAATGAATGTGGTAATATGGTTCTCCCTATTCCTAATAACCACCAGAGCAATATTGTTTAATTTTAATATTAGCAGCAGTTATTTTTGTACTTCTATTCAATTTGCAGAAAATGCAGAGGTATTTGCATGGGACAGTTTTAGACAAAGGTCAAGCACCAGACTTTAACCCAACTTAGCAGAATTTCTCATTTGAAGATGTAAATGCACTATACAGAGTTATATTTAAGAGTTGTATTTATATAAGAGTTTATATTTATATAAGAGTTTAATATACTGTGTAATTACACTGGCATTGCTGTTTTAGTACTTTTGAAAGGCAATGTGTTTTTTGCTGGCTGCATCCCTTTTATATTTAAAAAAAAAAAAAAATTAGATTATGGCTGGTGAAACTTATTACATGCATGTTTTCACATTTACATTGAAACTACACAGCGTATGAGATCTTTCTTTTATATTGAAAACAAAAGCAAAACAATGTACAACATACTACAAAATTTGTCCTAATGTTTTAAGTGAGCTTTATGACCAGTCAAGTGCCATGAAGAGTTACAATCATAAAGAAATCTAATGCAAATGTACATAGATTAATATAAGCAAACCTATATTAATACACATGAATAAATGACAATGGCAGGATCAGGAAAAACAGTTTATAGTGGAGAGGAATGACAGAACATACCAAATAGAAGAAGATAAATAAGTCAAATGTTTAGTGGAGAATAGAGTAAGATAAGTGTATATTAAGATTCTATAAATAAAGAAGTGTTGGCTTAGTACGAACGAGGAAGCCAGCTGTCGCAATTGGTTTTTTTGAGGATGAGTGCCAAATTCCCTTCTTAAATCATCGTGCTGCATCCATTGTACAAACAAGGCATGCAAGAAATCCTTCCTTCAGATGGGTTTCTCATAATCACTCCGCTACCGATGTTAATCTTATTAAATTTCATGGTCATAATCACTCAATAATTCATATTACTTTCTAAATCCCCCGGAAATAGATATGTCTAGCTAAAATATTTGTTTAGGGGCCCTAGGCAATTGGTTGGTTTGCCTTCTCTGTTGCCTTGAAGGGGAACTATTTTAGCTACATATAGACATCTCTAATTCTGGGAAATGGGAAAGTAATATTTAAATGTAAACATTTGAAACAAAACACTCCCATTAGATGCAAAAAAAATCACAATAAAAATGTGTATTATTTAAAATGATTACATTTAAATGTTACTTGTTAACTTAAGGAAGCAATATTTGGTTGGTGGGGAATTTAGCTTAGGGCCCTCAAATTCTTGAAATTCATTTTTTTTGACACTTGTTAGTTAAACTGATACAATTTATATTAAAAGTATTGAGCACTTATCCAGATTGACTCAAAGACATAAAAACATCATCCAGTACATTAAACTAAAGGGAAAACTGTGGTATATTAATAATGCTAAGCTTGAACCATGAACCCTCTAATCTGCTGTTAATTGCAAACTCACCACTGCTATTAACTTTAATGATATTTTCAAATAATCAACATATATAATGTACAAAAATGATCTAAATATAAAGCCAACCATTTGAATGTTTGCACAATAATAAAAGCATAAACGTGTACCTACTTGCAGTATCCAGATTCTGGTGCTCTCCTTTGACATTTTCTCCAAACTTTTGCTCATGAGGGCAATCAGCATGTTTAGTAGCAGGATGTATGTAAGTACAATGTATGATATCAACAGCACATAAAATACATGCTTATTTTGGTACTGCTCTGTAAACTCCAGGTCTCCCATGCCTATAGTGAACTTGAACAGCTCCAGTGTGGTAAAAGTAAAGTTTTTATAGGTGGGCTTTTTGCAACCACTTGGGTCTTCCAGAAACAAAGACCGTCCACCTGATTGTCGACGTCGGGTTGAAGAAATATTTGTTTCATTACTTGGTTCCTCAAGTAAAGTCACCACAGCTGTAAATTAGTAAAAAAAAGAATAGGTTATTTATGTACTGATATATCTGGTGTAGTGAAGACTGAAATTATCAAAGTACCTGCTGAAAAACCAACAAGAAAGACGATGTAGACCAATAGGAAACGCAGAATGTGGCCAATGATCATCTAAAAAAGAAGGCAAGCAGTATATTCTGACAATTTAATGTAAATGTGTAATAGCTTTAAAAATTTAATCTAAAGTAAATCTTTTGAGCACCTACTAGACATGTTATTAATATAATGCTAATGTTTCCTTCAGATTACACCCTTTCCTCACTTTTTCTATCAATAATGTCTGTCATTAAGTCAATCATAAGATTAGTAGCTTCACATACTTGCATTTACATTACATTTACATTTAGTCATTTAGCAGACACTTTTATCCAAATTAACTTAAAAATGAGAACAACACAAGTCAGTAGTTATGGAGAAAACCAGCTATATTGTAAAATTATTATTGGGGTTCCCCATGCCCATGAGAAGAGAACGTTTCGGGCGCTGGGCAGATACACCCAGGACAGGGCGCCAATCTATTGCTAGGCACACACTCAGAAAGACATACATACATACACACACTATATGGGGCAATTTGGAGAACTCAATTGACTTGATCCATGTTTTTGGACTGTGGGAGGAAAGTGTGCACTGTATATATTTTTCTGAATACTATTAAAGTATAAAATGCGTGTGTTTCAATGCATGGATGAGTTAAATGTGGAGGACAAATTGAAGTGATAGAAACAAAACCACAGGGAGATCTAAACAAGGAAGTAGTTCTGAACATGTATGCAACAGTGCTTTTATGAGTAAGTGAAAAGCATGGTCACGAGTAATCACAGGCAAAAGACCATGACCTCAAAACTCACAGACAATAATTAAAATATTAATATCAGTATATTTAATTAATTTCACTGAGTTTCAAACTTTATCTGTACTAGTAACTCGGTAATTCCTATATCTGGGTAGTTTAACAAGGAAAAGTGTAGTCACCCTCATAATCATAACACTGTAGATTCCAAGATGCTTTAACCCTCTGAAAAAGTAGAGTAAGTTGATCCAGCCTAGAGCCAGAGACACCACCAAATAAGACAGATATTCTTGCCGTTTACCAAAATACAGTCCAACACAGACCAGGAAAAGCACTGCCTGAAAGAAACTAGCACAAACATACAAATATTCAAAGGATATACAAATATGCATTGTGTTAAATTTACAGTTGCATGGTACATTTAGTTAAGCAAACATACCATTTTACTGTAATGTACTAAAAACATAGAAATTTAAATTTTTTTTTTTTTTAAAACAGCAGTTTCTGTTTTGACTACAAGAAAGTTTAATTACATTGATAAAATCACACATTTTTTTGTTTTTATGAAAAATAAATATAAGATTCAATGTCCCAAAGATAAAAAGACTAATAAAAGTATTTCCACTGAAAAATGCAAAAACCATCATCTGTTAATCAATTACATGAATGTGTATCAGTTACCACAGTAATTTTTATATACGTTAGGTAAAGAAACCATTAATATAGAGGCTTATATTAGTATTTTTGGAAAACATATGCTGCCATCAAGAAAGCCGTTCTGTGTGCGTGCTTTACTGTCCTAGGGCACCTGTTCTATGTTTGTTAATTTACTTTCAATTACGTTATTTAGTTTGTTTAATTATCTCTTTCTGTTGATTGGTTGTGTTTTGCACGTCATTGGCTTTCATTTGTATTTATTTCCTTCTTTCCCTGTCCTCGGTGCACTTCGTGTTTAAGATTATGTTCACTCGGCCGGTACCTTTGTTTTGTGGTGTACTACACCTTTAAATAAAATTCCATTTCCCTGCTACCTGCGTGCCTGGCTCCCTTCAGCGCGTTAGAGCGTGACGGCTCTGCGCTTCCTATGCGCAGCCGCGTTAATCTCTAGGTAGGCGAGTGTAACATCACGAAGTGCCAATCAATTGGGGAGTCCAGAGCTCAGGTAAGCTAATTTTAAAATTTTTCTTTGCGGGGGCCATATAGCGTATAGCCTCGTACTCGCGGCGCCCTCCGTCGTGACCGCGAGTGCGCCGCTATGCAAAGCCCGCCGTCCCGGAGCCGTAAGGACGGCTCCGACACTGTGATTTCGGAGTGGTATGACTCCGATGATGAGTTTATGTGGAGGTACGGGTATTAAGCGCTCTGCGCTGAGGGGGGCCTCGATCTGGTAGAGGTCTCCGATGATGAGGAGGGCGAGTCATACCTGTATGGGCATATTTTGCCCGTATGAACCCGTTGTCCGGGGGCCGCTCGCCACCCAGCCCGAGGTCCGGGGGCCGCTCGCCGCCCAGCCCGAGGTCCGGGGGCCGCTCGCCGCCCAGCCCGAGGTCCGGGGGCCGCTCGCCGCCCAGTCCGAGGTCCGGGGGTTGCTCGCCGCCCAGCCCGAGGTCCGGGGGCCGCTCGCCGCCCAGCCCGTTGTCCGGGGGCCGCTCGCCGCCCAACCCGTTGTCCGGGGGCCGCTCGCCGCCCGGCCCGAGGTCCGGGGGCCGCACAGTCAGTGCACCAGTGGCACCTACCTCGTCACGCAGCCAGAGGGCGTGGCCCACTCCACACCCGCCGAGGGCGTCCGCCGGTACACGCAGCCAGAGGGCGTGGTTCCCTCCTGATCCGCCGAGGGCACCCGCCGGACCATGCAGCCAGAGGGTGTGGCCCACTCTACGTGATTGGCTTTCATTTGTATTTATTTCCTTCTTTCCCTGTCCTCGGTGCACTTCGTGTTTAAGATTATGTTCACTCGGCCGGTACCTTTGTTTTGTGGTGTTACTACTCCTTTAAATAAAATTCCATTTCCCTGCTACCTTCGTGCCTGGCTCCCTTCAGTGCATTAGAGCACGACGGCTCTGCGCTTCCTATGCGCAGCCGCGTTAATCTCTAGGTAGGCGAGTGTAACACGGCGCTGCTATGTTTACTTTTTAAAATATGACACATTAAGAAGAGGAGAGTCTGTCAACAGTAACAAAAATTCTTGTATAAGTATTTTCAAGAGCCTTTCATTAGCTGTATTAAAATATGGTCATCACATAATAATAAAAGTACATTACATTGTTTTATACACTAGTGTGATTTGGATAAAATATATTTGTGTTATATTATTGGTTTGGAATTGATATACTTCCACAAACATTCTTACAAGTTTCAAAATAAAGTAATAAAGTAAAATTAAGGCTTCAAAATATATTTATACATGTTATTATAATAAAAGATTTCATTTTGCATATTGCATATTGATAGTTTTGACAGTTTTTGTTCATATCTCGTTAAACAGTGGTGTATAATGTCATATTATATCAAAGATATCTATCATTTTAAAATGCAGAAATGAGGGTAGGACAGAGGCGTTGTTAGAACTGGGCTTTCGGGGCTATAGCCCTGGATGTTTTGTCAGTACCCCCAAATCAAATGAGAGCAGCTTTCTCTGCAGCCTCTCCTTCAGCAGCAGGACCAAACAATGGAATCAGCTGTTTGTGCTTCTAAGCTCTGTGTGTGTATGAGTGTGTGTGAGGGAGACAGTACTGGGAGTAAAGTTACAGTAATAACTGTATGTTGACTGCGAAGAGCAGCTTCTTTTCATGAACCGTCAGAATTTTTCTGAAGGCGCAAAGTTATGGTATTTCAGAGCAAACTCTTGTTAAAATGGTCTCATCTGCGACTGACTCATAAAACAGATTTTTTTGCAAAAGCTCAGATTCGTTTATTTAAAAATTTCAGCCAAAAGCATAATTTATTAGAATTGAATGTGCTATCCACTGCTGACAGACATATTTCATCTGTAATTTAATTCTATCCAATATAACTAATAAATGATCAAACAAAATGAATGTAACAACAGTTTGAAAAATGGATAAATGCACTCATGAAAGTGCACTTTTTAAAGAGGACAGAGGGGGAATAAGGGATCTGGACTAAAGCCCCTGATGTTTCTAAACCCTAAAAACGCCCCAGGGGTAGGATATACATTTTTATACTTATATTGCATGGGCAAGGTAGCTCAGTGGTTAGGGTGTTGGGCTATCAATCTGAAGGTTGGGGGTTCAAATCCCAGATCCACTGAAGTTACCAATGTGGGTCCTTGAGCAAGACCCTTAACCCTCATTGCTCCAGGGATGTTTGTGATTAACCCTGTGCTCACCTTGTAAGTCGCTTTGGATAAAAGCATCTGCTAAATGATCAAATGTAAATATTGAATCCTTATAGGACCTCAGGTTATTAGTATTAAGTATAAGTATTAGTACCTTTTCAAATGTTAATCATTTTAAAATTGTAAAAAAGCACTAATTTTATTTTCCTTTAGTAAAATTAAAGGATTAATAATCCTTTCTGTAAGTGTTTTGTTTATTATTCATTCATTCATTATCTCCCGCTTTATCCTCTAGTAGGGTCGCGGTGGGGTTCCCCATGCCCATCCAGGGGAGAACGTTTCACGCGCTGGGCAGATAGACCCAGGACAGGGCGCCAATCCATCGCTGGGCACACACTCACTCACACACATACACACACTATATGGGGCAATTTGGGGAATTCAATTGACTTGATCCATGTTTTTGGACTGTGGGAGGAAACCGGAGAACCCGGAGGAAACCCACGCGGACACAGGAAGAACATGGAAACTCCACCCAGATGGGGATTCGAACCGGGAATCCCTAGTGCTGAGAGGCGAACGTGCTAACCACTAAGCCGCCTTTGTTTAATATTTTTCATTTAATTTTAAACTTTTAATTTTAATTTTAAACTTTAATTTTAAACTTTTTAAAATTGGTTACAAATAGTCAGTAGATTGTTAGATGATTTTGGAACTGTTTATTTGCAACATATTTTCAAATCATCATGTAATGTCTACGTATGAAAGCAATTTAAGGTAATAAGTCTAATAATAACAGCCTATCAGTGGCATAACCATCATAATAAAAAAACTTGTGCTTCAGCGCTATATCTTATACTTATGCACTTTTAAAAACATATGACTTATCATATAATTTTATATGGCAACATCTACACAAACTTAAAAATAAATAAATAAATAAAATACTTACAAAAGAAGGTCGGAATACCCATCTTCCAGCAGGGTTTTAAATGTTGGCCGCTTTCTTTTTATATCCAGTATCTTCAACAAAAGATTAAAGCATCTTTAGATTCTTAAAAGTCAACACATTTTTAAATGTAAAACATGAAAAAAGTAATACACACCCCTCTAATGAGGAAATATACGGCACCAAGAGTTGTGATAATATGTCCAGCAAGTTGAAAGTAACCTGTAGTTGTTTTCTCAACTGGAAATGGGGGCTTAATTAGGATAGAAAATATGAACGAATGAAAACAGTATATGCTGGAATGTTTACATAGAAATTTACAATAAAATATTAAAGCAAAATTTTACATTTGCATTTTTTATGTATTTTAGCAAAATGATGCTAATACTCAAATGACTGGTCATTGAATAATTTTTTTGTAAATAATACTAATAATAAAAATGTACGTTTTTAATTTTATTTGAAGTCAGTTATTTTTTAATTTTTGCCAATCTGTCCTGGGGCGGCACGGTGGCTTATTGGTTAACACATTCTCCTCTCAGCGCTAGGGAGTCCCGGTTCGAATCCCAATCTGGGTGGAGTTTTCATCTTCTCCCTGTGTCCACGTGGGTTTCCTCCGGGTTCTCCGGTTTCCTCCCACAGTCCAAAAACATGGATCAAGGTCAATTGAATTCTCCAAATTGCCCCATATAGAGTGTGTTTGTGTGAGTGAATTTGTGCCCAGTGGCGCTCTGTCCTGGGTGTATCTGCCCAGCGCCCAAGACGTACTCCCCTGGATGGGCATGGGGAAACCTCCCTGCGACCCTAATAGAGGATAAAGCGGTAAATAATAGATGGATGGATGGATAATATGTCCTGTTTACACAGTTTAAATGATATCTTCATATCTCTATGTGACAGATTTTCTTAGACGATGCAACTAGAAATAGCCAAAATGATTTATTCATAAATAGCTTTCAAACACATACATAAAATTAAAATTTGAAGCACTTTAGTTTGTCTGAATTGGGCAAATTAATAAAAAAAAAAATTAATTTACTGTATTTACATTTGGTAGGAGTAGTTTAGATTTGAACCCTGTCTGGTAACTTCTTTTCCATAACAAATAATCTATACAAAACATTTAAACTATTTTTAAAGGCCCATAGTGAAACTAAACAATGAATGTGTATAAGATATAATCATCATTATTTCGATTAGATCACATTTTTTTGGCTTTGTGATTCCCAGTGGTTAAAAAATATTTCTCCCTTAATATTACTTATAGAAAAACTTACCTCTCCTCCCCTTCGGTAATAACCAATGGCTGTGAAGATACAGATATACACAATATAAGCAATAGCCTTAGTCAAAAACATCCAATATGCAAATCTGTTCCACTTGTCATCTAGCAGTTTATTGAGGGGTTCAATCTGAAGCATCTCAGAACGTTTCTGAAAGAACAAACATGTTATTTATTTTATTTACATGTTTATATAATATATTTATTATATATATATATATATATATATATATATATATATATATATATATATATATATATATATATATATATATATATATA
>JAFMOD010000525.1:874570-890760 GCA_019802435.1 Corydoras maculifer
GTTGATTCATGTATAACTTTCATTCCACTTCACAATTGTATACCACTTTGTGTTGGTCTTTCACATTAAATTCCAGTGAAATATATTTATGTTTGTGGTTGTAATGTGACAAAATATGGAAAAGTTCAAGGGGTATGAATACTTTTGCAACCCACTGTATATATATATATATATATATATATATATATATATATATATATATATATATATATATACACACTGTAATTATATATATAAATATATTCGTCTCATTGTCCACTTTACAGTACCATTTCCACTTATCATACTGGTGTGGGTGTACAATTATAGACTGTCCATCTGTTTATCTCCATATTTTGTTAGTATCCTATTTTATCTTGTCTCTAAACTTCAGGACCCCCCACCCCCCACCCCAAAACAGGTATTCACTACTGAGTGTGAGTGTGTGTTGCACTGGTATATGTGAATCAGATACAGCAGTTCTGCAGGAGGTTTTGTTGGCAATAGATTATATATGTGTTTTTCTAAAAGAGTTTGTGCACAATGAGTGGACACAATAAATAATATCTACCTCAGAACTGCAATCCAAACAGAAATCCACTCATACCAGTCCATCCATCCATCCATCCATTATCTTTCCCTTTATCCTATATTAGGGTCACGGGGGGATTCCCCATGCCCATCCAGGGGAGAACGTTTCGGGCTACAGATACACCCAGGACAGGGTGCCAATCTATCGCTGGGCACACACTCACTCACACAGACACACTCTATATGGGGCAATTTGGAGAACTCAATTGACTTGATCCATGTTTTTGGACTGTGGGAGGAAACTGGAGAACTCGGAGGAAACCCCCACAGACACATGTAAACTCCACCCAGATAGGGATTCGAACCGGGAATCCCTAGTGATGAGAGGCGAACGTGCTAACCACTAAGCCACCGTGCCGCCATCATACCAGTCAATAATACCTCACTTGCCTGTCTATGTCACTGCAAAGCCAAGAATGATCCACTACTCACATCGTACCGTATCTGTAGCTATCTTTTGGGGATATATTAAAAAACAAATTAAAGTAAGTCTATAATTCTATAGTTGTTAACAGTCTATAATTGTTAAACCACAAAGTGAATATATATGCTAAGTGAACAATCAGTGTAGCTAGAATTATACATACACACATATACAACAAGTTTATATTTTCTCTTACAGGAATTTCTGTGCCATATACTATAATCTCTAAAGCAGAGTTTTCCTCATATGTGTCCAGTGAGGTCAGGTCATACAAGGAGGAATAAACAGGACCATATGCCCACTCTGTGAATTTTCGAGATAAATGCCTGCAGTCCTCTTCATTAAACTCACGATGTAGTATGTGTTCAAACAACTACAAAAAAAAACAATAACAAATACATGTACATTTATTCACTGACATTTGTTTGGAACCATTTTAAATAGTCTACATATTTACAGGAATGTTTGTGTCATGACTTACTTTAGATATTAATAACTTAAATATTTTGAGAATAGGCACTATATTTTATTAAACCACTTACCACTCTCCTTGGCCTTGACTAAGTTCATGCATACCAGACCCAACCTCTCTTTTAAATGGCACTTGACTTTACCATTAGACGCCTATAATGAAACCTGTGAGTAAATTTCTAATTGAAATAATGGGACTTAAAATATCGTCTGCGTGAATGCGTCTTTGAAAAATCTAATATGGTCAGATGTGCTCCTGCATCTCACACAAAGGAGCACCAACACTTCCAGTTTAATAAGGAAGGCACTCTAATTCCTTAGACGGCTGAGGAAAACCAGACTCGGGAGCTCAGTATTCACCTCCTTTTACAGATGTGTGGTGGAGAACGTCTTGTGCTCCAGCATCAACGTGTGGCACGGTAACTGCTCTGCTGCAGACAGAATAGCTCTACAGATGGTGGTGGAGGCTGCACAGAGGACTATTGGAGTCAGTCTCCCCACCACTACAGACATCTACACCTCCAGATGCAGGAAAACGGCCTCCTGCATCATGAAGGACCCCACTCACCCAGCACACCCACTTTTTGTTCCGCTCTCCTCAGGTAGGAGACTGCGGAGCATTAAGTGTAGAACAAACAGACTGAGGAACAGCTTCATAGCAGAAGCAGTGACACTCACAAACTCCACCTAACAAAACAGATTTTCATGGACACTTCACACCACAACACTTTCCTAACTGGACACCTTATTATTCAACACCAAAATACTCCATCATCTACCTCATTTTACACTCATTTTACACTTATATACATAGTTTCTGCTATATTTCATTTAAAATTGAAGTTCTAAATTTAATAGACCAGGGTAAACGGTATCCGTGAGCAATAATTTCGTTTCTGTCTTATGTACCACATGCGATACAAATGATAATAAACTTTCTTGAATCTTGAATAATTTTACAGACAGTAGTTTGCAGGAGAATTATGCATTAAGCCTGGGACATGGATGTATCCCAAAACACTCACAGCTACTATTTGATAATTATCTAACCTACTAAGCCAACAGGATCCACAAAATGAGTTGTTCATAATAAAAAAAAAAAAAAAAATTTTTATTAACTGAAAAGTGTCAGTGTAACAGTATAAATCAGTATAAATGTGTTAATCTTAGACAAAAACAATACAAAAGCTATACAATGTGTTAGACACAATTACCACTAAATATTATGAACAGTAATGTTAAAATCTTTACCCCAATTCTCCCCATCTTCGCTGCTAGTTTGATCGGTGTAAGTCCATGATTGTTTTTAATGTCCTCCAGCTTTTTCTGTTTGGGATTAAGTATTGTGTCCTTAGTAAGGATGTAATCATACATTGAAGTGACAAAGTCAGTGTTCTCATGGCTGTTATCAGCAACCATCACAATTGCATGTAGAACCGTGTTGCCTAGAGAGTCTTTATGCTTTATGTCAGCATCTGACCTCAGCAAAAGGTCCACCATATCTTTCTGATTAGTACAGGCTGCCAAGGATAGGGGTAGTTCCCCTGTGAAGAAGAAATAAGTGTTTCTGCACTTAATGGTTTTACTACTGTGTTAAACAAGCATCGTTCATAACAATTATAGTTATACCATAATATATAAAACATGCATATTAAGATATCATTCTAACATTCTTTATTCTATCTTTATTTATTCTATATTAAGATATATCATTTTATTATTCTGATGGATCCCCACAAAAGCAAGGTCGATAAATGCATGGTTGGTTAACTTGACTCGCCATACAGAGCTTTGACTTCAACCCAATTAAACATCTTTGAAATAATTAATAACAGTGTATTTTCCTTCAAAAATTTTTGTAAAAACTCTTGCCATCCATGGGCTGGAATGTTATAAGAGCTCATGTAGGAATAACATAGATGTAGGCGTAGATGTAACAATACTTTTGTTGATATATTATTTGTTCTTAATGCCTTATGACAAAAACGTTATTACAGCATAACTTTGCAAAAAATTAAACATTGCATATAAGTTCAAGTTCAAGTTATTTATTTATATAGCGCTTTTTACAACAGTACATTGTCACAAAGCAGCTTTACAGAATGAAAATGTGTCATATGACAGAAGACTTACCAAAATAGAAGTTTGCTTCATTATGTGGCTGGAAAAATTTCCCACATGCCTTTGCATGGATCTTAGCCCCTTTCTGAATTAACAGTTTGGCATAATGTTTACTTCTCCTCTCAATTGCTATATGCAGAGCAGTCTGCCCTGAAACCAACAGGCAAAAAACAACATTTAAATAAAAAAAATACAGAAGGAACTCTAATCCTAACTATAGATTTTACCCATATGTAAAAATTAGTCTATCAAGTAAAAGTTGCACAGCCCAGTCTGACTTTTTACCGCATTTAGTTTAGATTACAAACATATTTACAATGACAATATTTGGCCAACATGTGCAACACCACTCATTTTCATTTAAGATATTATTTTTTGACATGACATTTAATTTATGTTTGAGATCACATATAATTACTGAATAATCGACCAAGTCTTTACTCCAGCATATTTTACAGGTTTCAAAAAAAAGGAACTTTAATAGCGCCAATTTATGTCTCTTACATAAGGCCACCTCAATGCCCTTTCCTACTTACCTTTTTGCTCCATTCTCCCAGTCTACCAATTAACTTGCACCTGTTTCACAAGTCTTATTAGCTCCTATTACTCCCCTGTGCACCGCTTCATCCTAAAGCACCTCCCTGTTACATTGCTCTTCCCTACTTTCTCCTGTTTGCTGTAACCATGCTGTGTCTTTCTGCCCATATGTTTCCCTACACACTTTTTGCAGGGAATGTTTTTTTTTTTAAATGTTTTTTAATTATCTTTAAAATATCTTCTTTAATTAAATGGCATTTGCCAAATTAAGGCAACAGAAAGTTTAGAACATGCTCCCTAAACTTTTCTTATCACAGCTAAAGTTTGTTAATGTCTCTAGTGTCAGTTCTTCACCTTTTAAACCACATATGATATTCTGACTCAACTGTTTCCAACAGCAAAGGCTTATACTATATATATATATATATATATATATATATATATATATATATATATATATATATATATATATTATAAATGATAACAGGGGTGCATGATAAAGTGTAAAAAAAATTAAATCCTTAATTTGAAAAAAAAGTTTTTACCTTCATAGTAAGAATCTGTATATCCAGCATTGACAAACCTATCCAGATATCCCATTTGTTCTGCAATTCCCAACAAGTACTCGATTGTTTTGTTCTCACCATTTTTCAGGTTTAGCAAAGCCTTCATTAGAGCCGTCTTTCCACACGGCCGAACTGAGGGACACATAAATCACCCTAAGAACTATCATTTAAAATTGTTACTTTTTAAGAACTATTTTCTACAAATGAAATTCATCTATACATCTTGCATGCATATACTTTGTGACTTGTGAACTCTCACATTCATTGCTTGTAAGTTTCTTGTTGTTTTTTGTCAGGTACTCTTCCAGACCCTCTAATGCAGTAACATCTCCATTAGATACAGCTTCAAAAAGAATTTCAACATCATACCTTTCAGAATAACCTGGATCATCTTCACTGCTGCAAACTTGACTGCAATAAAGAAAAATATAAGTTCAGACATTAAGAAAACTATATATAAAAAAAAATAAATTTAGACACTTAGGAAAGTGTGGTGTATATATTATTTTTATTATTATTATTATTATTATTATTATTATTATTATTATTATTATTATTATTATTATTATTATTATTTTTATTATTATTATTCATTCATTCATTATCTCCCGCTTATCCTCTATTAGGGTCGCGGTGGGGTTCCCCATGCCCATGCAGGGGAGAACATCTCGGGCGCTGGGCAGATAGACACAGGACAGGGCGCCAATCCATCGCTGGGCACACACTCACTCACACAGACACACTCTAAACGGGGCAATTTTGAGAATTAAATTAACTTGATCCATGTTTTTGGACTGTGGGAGGAAACCGGAGAACCCGGAGAAAACCCACGCAGACACGGGGACAACATGGAAACTCCACCCAGATGGGGATTCTAACCGGGAATCCCTAGCGCTGAGAGGCGAATTTGCTAACCACTAAGCCACCGTGCCGCCTATTATTATTATTATTATTATTATTATTATTATTATTATTATTATTATTATTATTATTATTATTATTATTATTATTATGTTATTGTGCTAACCTGCTAAATGCTGTAGACGTAAGTAAAATTAATATACATGCTACTTACTTAGCAAAGTTTAGGTTAATCTGGATGTCACAGCAAGTTGTGATGTTAGTGTCCATTGGTGTTTTGACTTTCTCTATATTGCTCATTCCAAATTGCAGACGATCTTTTCTTGCTGCTTCCTCTGTTTCCCAGTCCTCATCCATACCTTCATTTATCTTGAAAGGGACAGGTTTCTTTGACTTGTTCATTGTTTTCTTCTCCTGTACTAAAAAAACTGGAGTTAAATTAGTAGTGGTATTTACTGTGTAATTAGCATTATAAGCACCTTAATATAAAGCTTTTAAACTGCTAAAAACTTTAAAAGTATTTTATATATATTTTATATATATATATATATATATATATATATATATATATATATATATATATATATATATATACATACATATATATATATATATATATATATATATATATATATATATAAAGATTGGCGGTGATATTCTAAAAAGCTTTCAATATTGGTTTAATGGTTAGTTGTTTGTGTCCTGTGTTATATTGGATGAAAGATGTAGCATAACATCTATGTACATTACCAAAGGCTTAAAACGAATGTTATATAGCATTGTGAATAATTTATATATCATTCATTCATTCATTATCTCCCGCTTATCCTCTATGAGGGTCGCGGTGGGGTTCCCATGCCCATCCAGGGGAGAACGTCTCGGGCGCTGGGCAGATAGACCCAGGACAGGGCGCCAATCCATCGCTGGGCACCCCCCCCCCCCCCCCCCCCCCCCCCCCCCCCCCCCCCCCCCCCCCCCCCCCCCCCCCCCCCCCCCCCCCCCCCCCCCCCCCCCCCCCCCCCCCCCCCCCGAATGAATGAATAAATTAACTTGATCCATGTTTTTGGACTGTGGGAGGAAACCGGAGAACCCGGAGGAAACCCACGCAGACACGGGGGAGAACATGGAAACTCCACCCAGATGGGGATTCGAACCGGGAATCCCTAGCGCTGAGAGGCGAACATGCTAACCACTAAGCCACCGTGCCGAATAATTTATATAGCTTTATAAATTCACTTATAATGCTTAATGAATAACAGATTCATAGAAAGTGTGGCCAATATTTAATTAATTGTCTAATACTCATAAAAGTCTGAGTTTGTACTTTCTTCTTAACTTTTGTTTGTTCCGATAGAGCAGTTCAACACCAGCTGCTCTGATACAACCATCGTGTTTATCCATGTTATCCATGTGTACTGTTGTGTACACCAACAATGGCTATGATATTTTATTATCTCAGGCCTCTAAAACTGATTTAAAACTCTGTTGCCTGACTTCAACCAGTCCAAGCAATGGCATGTCACTCCACTACTCATCTCTCTCCATTGGCTCCCTGTAGCTGCTCGCATTTAGTACAAGGCACTGACTCTGGCCTACAATCCAGAACAATCACTGGATCTGCCCCCTCTTAGATTTACTTACTTACTAGATCTTTTTAAAATACACTCCAAATCTGCGCTCTAGTGATGAATGTCGCCTGGTGATTCAACCTTACCATTGTGGTAATTCTCTTTCCACTGTTCACCACTGCAAAACAGTGTAACAATATTTCCAAATGATCAGGTTTGATTATACTACAGTGTAACTGTTGTTTGGTCTGTTAAATGACTAAATGTAATGTAATGTAAATGTAAATCTCCACATATACTTATCTGCATATCTTTCAGATGTGGAATGAACCAGTGACCCTACTAGACGTAGTGCTAGTGGTTGAGTTTACACATCCTACTTTTAAGAAATATTTTACGTTTAACTATTGAGTTTTCACATTTTCTTTTTTTAAGTTCTCACTACATGCATATAATATGGTGAGTGTATGCTTTTATAGTCATTATAAAGGTTAAAAACTCCTGTTTAATGACCATGTTCGATTTTATAAAGTTTCATGTGCTTTGTTGAATTTCTTAAAGTGTCAATAAGGTAAAGCATCCTTTCTAGTAAACACATATAAAATTAGGCTATTGGTTGTTTTAGTTGTTAAGTTACTAAAATGAAACAAAGATAGTTCCTGATTCAACCCCCAGAACAGTTAAGAGTGTTATGTACACAAGGTCTATTATCTATATATTGTTCAAATTTTAATGTAAGTCACTCTGGATAAGTGTCTGCTAAATGTGTTTAATGATAAACCATTTATTAATAAATGTTATTAATGTTTAAGTACATTTACAAAAAATGTTAACCAAATTACAGAGGAAACTTTCTCAAAATGAAATAAAAAAAATACAAAATCTTTTCATTTACTCGAACATTTATTTAACTGTGATTTTTTTTTAAATACTTTAATATTTGATAGTTTTATGTAATAATGATTTTCAAAAGTATCCTGAGACCATGTGATTATGTACATCACAGTAGCATTACTCTTTTACAATCAATAATGCCTAAAGGCTTAATGACCAATCATATTCAGCATTCAGAATCTTAGCATTATGATGTTTCTTGAATCCCTCTTTTCTAATATTATAAGCTATAAATAGTAACAGATCCAAATACTTTGTAATTTTGCTCATGGAAAAACAATATTGTTAAAATAACATGATTCAGCCATAAAGTTTTGTTCAAAATTGACGCATCCCCGCTTGCAAAACCTCAGGTTCCTTTAATACTTAATATTGATGACTTTACCATTTACCACTTAAACTGCTGTTTATTGAACCTACCAGAACAGTAATGCTACAACCTCTTCTAACTTATTTTGCACTTAGTACATAACGGGCACAAATTTTAAATTGTAAATGTTTCATCCATTTAAAAAGGTTCAACTAAGTTGGTATAACATTTCTTTTTTTTTAAAAAAAGGTAAAAATAAAAAAAGGTTTTAATTTTAATCACATCTTTAGAACGTGTCCCATTTTTTAAATAGTGTAAGTAAAAAAAAATATATATTTGTTTTAGTTTATGTTTTTTTTTTACAATAATCTGTATTTTCATGCATCATATGAGCTTGTTGTTATCAACAGGTAATTACATCTATCATAAATTCTCGTGATGTAATTTAGTATAGTAAAATTTAATTTTATCTCTGCTTATTAAAAAGTGATGACTTCAGGAGCTGCAGAAGGCACATGGAGAATTACATTTGTAAAGTTACTTTCCATTATCCATGTTTACCATGACTCATTAGGAAAATCAGACCCTATTTTGTAAATATAAACAAATGCAGCAATATTTTTGAAATTTGTTCAGTATTATTGGCTATAAAGAAAATCGGACAGCTCAGTATAATATCGCATATATATTTTATTCACTCATAGAAACAAGCCTTGCTCAGTGTGCTTACAATTGCCAGATAAACCAAGCTGATCAATAACTGTTTATACGTTTGTGATACATTTGTTCGAAACTTTTGTGTTTCTGTGAGTCAGAAAAGAATATGTGCTATTTTCTTTGCATATAATGTGCATGTGCCCTTGGATTCAGCAAGTAAAATGTTTACGAGGCTGGCCTGTTTTTTTATATATTTTATATACACCATTTTGAAATTATGTGAAATACTTAACATTTAATGACAACATATAACAACAAAAAAAGTAGAATTATTTAATTATTTGAATGCTTTTCTGTGTGTGTGTGTGTGTGCGCGCGCACATGCATGTGTTTCTGTGTATCAGGTGATTGCAATGATAATTTGATTTAAATTATTAACATTACTTTAAACCACTCAGGTAAAATCCATAAACGTTTACATGCAGGCTGTTATCTTATCACTATTAAAAACTAAAGTGAACAATAAAAACCTATTACTACTCAAACTAAATAGACTGCATTAGCAACAAGAAGCAAGGCTCAGAGCTGCACTTAGGATATAGACATGTAACTCCATTACTGTTTACATTTCATGCCCCATTATTGATCACATAGCATCTAAATCGTTTGTTGATCTTATCAACAAAGTGCAGTTGCTATTGTTTTGTTAAAATAAAATTTAAAAAATCTGACCATTTTAAATAATGACTTTTCTTCAAGTAACAACATATTAAGAGTGGGAATAATTCCTATATTAATCTTATTATACAATAATTTTATACATTTCTTTGGTCTCAAATCATAAATCAAGACTTGGGGATGATTTGATTTTAGGTTACGATACACAGCTATTTATCAGTGTTGCTTTACTAGCAAAAAAATGACACAATGATAAACAAGTGTATAACACCTTAGACAATAGCTTAAATTTCATATTCAATATATTATATATCATATATCATTCAAAAGAAGTACTTACCAAACAATATCCAATAGCAATGCAATTCCTAAATCTAATAATTTAATTTAATTGTCTTTGCACTAGCATCTTCAGTTCAGCAGCAATGCTTTTCTGAAAGGAAAGGAAAGAGGAAGTGATCACTTTATAGTATAGCTCTTTCATTGTGCTCTGAGGAAAAAGTAGACGACAATAACAAGGTGGGGGTGTGGCTTAGGCTTATTCTAGATGTAAGATGGTCCCTAAGGTTTACTGACGCTTGTTTTTTTTTTTGTTTTTTTTCTTGTTTATGAAACTGCCAAGGCATTTTTGACTAGAATTTGAAAAAAGTTATTTGGTCAGTGCCATGAACATTTAGAATATATGTTTTGATAAACTTAATGTTTAAAAATAATCTTATATCATATCTCAAATTATCTGTAAAATGTATAGCAATCATAATTATTATTCTCTAGTGTATAGACATTAGATGTTTTGCATATTTCATGCAGATTATTTATTCATAAAATCGTTATCATACCTATTTCCCCCTATTTCAGCTGGAGACTAAATGAGAATAAGCAAAAAGCCTTTAGCAGGTTGTTATACCATCAAAAAGCAGACCCACAAACACATTTCATTCTAGAGACAATTTTGTAGCTTTTATTATATATGAATATACATCCAAGTAGATAGCAATAAATGCACATTCTATTGAGAAACACAAGGAATTAAATGCTAGAAATGAAATGAAATATGAATGAATCTATTCATACATTTATTTTAAAAATAATTTAAAATATATAGCATACAATTATGATTGCAGATTAAATTTAAAATATTTCATATAAAATATAGTAGTATAAGAATAGTATAAATGTCTGTTAGCAGATGTGTTATGAATGTTTTAATAATAAGTCTGAGGGTCTATGTGTATCTGTATGTCTATGTGATTATAATTTTAGTTTTTATATGTAGATTCTCAGTAATGAGGATGTGGTTTCTGCCAGCTTATGAAACCTTTTTTTTTTCTTTCACACACACAATAAAATCACTATTGACATCATGCATTTTGAGGAAATGAAACTGCGCAAGTGGAATTGTCTCACCAAACTGAGACAATGTTTGTCTTTTGGCTCTATTAATTTTGCAGTAAAAAAGTAGGGCCTCAGTAAAAGTTAAAAGTTAAGCATTTGGCCTGATAGATCAGGTGCAATGGCAGGCCATGCATTTTACACCCAGGCCTTCAGTAATGCTCTGTCTGAATCAATCCACCCGTCAATAACTAATTTATGACTTTAAATAACATCTTATTAGGCGGAAATGCAGTATAAAGATCCATTGCATTGCAGGTAGATAACACATGTAGCCACACATAAAAGAATCACCAACAATAACCTAATAAAACTGCAAAATTATTTGAAATTATTATTAAAAATATATATTATTTTAAAATAACACCCATTAGTTTTTTTCCATAAAAAAGTTAGTAAATAATAAAGTAAACTATTTTGCCTACTGTACTTACACACAGATCAATTTGTCCTCCTCATTTAACCCATCCATGCAATGAAACACATATACACACTGGTGAAGTGAGCACAGGCCTGGAGCAGTGAGCATCCTTGTATACACCATACAAGGAGCAATTGAGGTTAGGTGTCTGAAAAAGGTGCAACTGGGGAAACGCTATGAAAGGAAGTGGACTGAGCATTTAAAATAATTTAATATGGTTTCTTGGACAAAATATAAATAACATCAGTCTGTGATTCAGATAATTTTAGGCCAGCAGAGAAAGGCCTGCCACTTTGTAAAAAAAAAAAAAATTAAAAATTAAAAAAAAAAAAAAAAAAAAAAAATATATATATATATATATATATATATATATATATATATATATATATATTCATTCATTATCTCCCGCTTATCCTCTATTAGGGTCGCGGTGGGGTTCCCCATGCCCATCCAGGGGAGAACGTCTCGGGCACTGGGCAGATAGACCAGGACAGGGCGCCAATCCATCGCTGGGTACACACTCACTCACACAGACACACTCTATAGGGGGCAATTTTGAGAATTCAATTAACTTGATCCAAGTTCTTGGACTGTGGGAGGAAGTGCTGAGAGGCGAACGTGCTAACCACTAAGCCACCGTGCCGCCTATATATATATATATATATATATATATATATATATATATATATATATATATATATATATATATAATGTGTGTGGGGCAGTAGTCCAATACACTATAGTTCACATTAGTGGGAATTTGTATTTATGTAGTGGTTTGGGAAAGCCTTTTAAAGGAATAATATAAAAATATATCTTGTATATGTCTGATCGATATGAAAAGCACTACTGCAATACTTCCTGGCAATGAGTTTTGTTATCAGAATCTCTTTATTTACCAAAGAAAAAAAGAAAACTATGTAGCACCTTTGGTAACATTTTAAAGTTAAATTCTAGTTAATCTTAAAATTGATAGGTCGAGCTCTACCACAGAGCCTTGTCATACCTTTATAAGACTTATTTTGTGCACTGAGCCAAGCCCAAGCTAAAAATGGCTGTTTATAATTACAGTGTTGTACATCTGTTTACTTTTTTGTTAGTCCCCTGTTGGTTCTCTGTTCTCGATTGGTCAGGAGCACAGAACAGGTATCATTTGGGAGGTGTTTTCAGTTGTGCAGTGACTGATGCGGCGAGGGTTTTTTTTAGTGCAACAGTGCTGTTGTAGTTTTATTTAAAAAACCTCAGTGACACTGCTGGGATAAGAATAATGCACCAACCACCACTGCAAACTACCACTGGAGTCACTAGGAAGTTTTAAGAAACTACTGAAGATGCATCTTTTTAACAAATACCTATTTTAGGGGAAGAAAAAAATTAATAAATAAAATAAAAAGAAGGGGGGGGTGCAGCTTTGATAATTATACAGTGTAGTATAATAACTACTGATTTGTTATGTTCTCATTTGTAAGTCGCTTTGGATAAAAGCGTCAGCTAAATGACTAAATGTCTGTCTAAATATCATTGGGGTCCTGACCATTAGAGAACAGAGTAAAGGGGACATACACAGTATGTACTGTACTCCACAAACAGATGGACTACAGTCTGAAATTGTAGAACTACAAAGTTCATCTTTACAGTAAGTAGAAATGATAACATGGACAATAAGTGAAGCAAAAAGGAGGTATCGTCAGAATTTGACTGGTACTGTATGTATATATATATATATAGAGAGAGAGAGAGAGAGAGAGAGAGAGAGAGAGAGAGAGAGAGAAAGATACATTGGATAGATGTATTTTAACACATACATGTACACATGATTATTAAAATTTAAAATATTCATATTGAATATTGTAAAAAATTTAATAACCAGACCTCCCATAATTGACGGCATGGTGGCTTAGTCACTTCACCTCTCAGCGCTACAGATTCCCGGTGCGAATCCCAATGTGGATTGTGTTTCCATGTTCTGGGTTCTCCAGTTTCCTTACATGGTTCAATGTAAAATTAAATGCTCAAAATTGCCTGATATAGTGTGTGTTTGTGTGTGAGTCTGGGTGAGTGAGTGTTTGCCCAACGATAGATTGGTGCACTGTACTGTGTGTATCAGCCCTGCCCAGTGTCTAAAATGTTCTCCACTGGATGGGCATGGAAAACCTAGTAGAGGATAAACCGGAAGATAATGGATAGATGGAATTCCAATGTGTCGACCCCCAATGTGGCTATAACAGCTTTTACTCTTCTGGGAATGATATTTCTAATGTATAATTATCAGGTGCGGCATGGTGGCTTAGTGGTTAGCACGTTCGCCTCTCAGCGCTAGGGATTCCCGGTTCGAATCCCCATCTGGGTGGAGTTTCCATGTTCTCCCCGTGTCTGCGTGGGTTTCCTCCGGGTTCTCCGGTTTCCTCCCACAGTCCAAAAACATGGATCAAGCTAATTGAATTCTCAAAGAATTGCCCCCTATAGAGTGTGTATGAGTGAGTGAGTGTGTGCCTAGCGATGGATTGGCGCCCTGTTCTGGGTCTATCTGCCCAGCGCCCGAGACGTTCTCCCCTGGATGGGCATGGGGAACCACACCGCGACCCTAATAGAGGATAAGCGGGAGATAATGAATGAATGAATGAATAATTATCAGGTATACCACTTACCACATATGCTTCTGTTCTATAATTATAGACCACAGTCGATCTGTTATGTGTCATACCTTGTTACTCTCATTTAGTGAGTTGTTCAATTATCAGGACTAAAGACCTTAGCATATATTTTGAGCACTTCATAGACATTTATGTAGATGTGGCAAGTTTTTTTTTTCTTTATGTGTGAATAAGTGGATCACACGCAGCAGTTCTGGAATTTACACCACTGTGACACTGCTGGGCTATAAACAATTCAGCAACCAAAAATGTCTACAAAATTTTTATATTTAATATTTTTATATATTTTTTTCCTTTTTATAATATTTCTGTTAACAAATTTACTACTAAATGAAATACTTTTAAGCAATATTTTTAGTCTTATGTTATAATTGTAATAATTGTCCTAAATAAGGAAAAACATTGCCATAAATGTAATTGTGTGCATGAATGTGTTTATTATTTCTGGTCTGTAATAAGTTGTCAAGTGTGTTTCATTGTTAACAGATTAGTAACTATAATTTATTTATTTTTATGTCAATCAGTTAAAAAATCCACTGATTCACTGTATGTGTGTGTGTGTGTGTGTGTGTGTGTGTGTGTGTGTGTGTATATATATATATTTTTTTTTTTCCAAATACATAAATGCAACATAATCTTGTCAAAAAATAAAAGGCCAAAGATCTCATACAGTTGGAAACTTAACAAACTCTAACAAATTAAGAACCCTGAACTATTTAGTTTAAACATTACAACAATATTTATTTTAAACATTGAACTGGCTAACATCTTTTAAAAACTGCTTCATTTCTTATAGGCCAAAAAAATACACAAATGACCCATTATTACTCAAAAAGTTACAGCAATGTAAAGTTGACAATATTTGTCTTCCTAAAACAGGATATAATATTTTCACTTGTTTTAATTTCACATATTTTAAACATCTTCCAAAAGCAGATGCACTTGTTGATTAGTTTGCACTTTTTAAAATAATACAAAAACACAGAAAAAAATACAATTTCTTTACAAAAACAAAAATAACCTCTTAACATTAAATTAAGATCATTTAATTAATTCATCAGTGATCTGCCAATATATTTAAACCAGGGGTATCTCTTCTTGTTTCTGTTGGCTTTCTGTTGAAGAAACACTTCAATTAGCATTTATTATAAAACTTCTGAAAAAAGTATATTACTAAATAATATTTTTACTTTTGAATGTAATAAGTTTCTGGGAAACTGCATTATTATTGGTTAACATATCTCAATAAGTACCTGTATGAGGTTCAGACGAAGTTGGAGTATCAGAGAGGACACAGACTTTGTGATTCCATTGATTCCAATTAACTTCATCTACTCTGCAAAAGACAAAAGGACAGGATTAAGATTAATGTATCACTGCAGACCTTTGTATGAAACTTAAGTGAGAATATTAAAGATTTGTTTTATTAAATTAAATATGTGTACATATTAAAGAAAAATGATTGATTGCAGAAATTATTCAATCAAGCACTTTTTTTTACTACAAAGCAATAAGGGCATTTGTTTCTTGGGCTGTAAAGGACGTCTTGTCTGATAAAAAAGTTTTTTTTAAATGTTATAATTTCTATGCACAATAGGCTGTTATTAGCATAAAATATAGTTAATATATTTCATATTCATTTCATTTTGTTTCTTGAGATTTGAATATAATGATAATATAATGAAATACAGCTTAGTTATCATGATTATGGCTTTTTATATTAAATTAAATCAAATGCAGGCGGCACGGTGGCTTAGTGGTTAGCACGTTCGCCTCTCAGCGCTAGGGATTCCCGGTTCGAAAGCCCATCTGGGTGGAGTTTCCATGTTCTCCCCATGTCTGCGTGGGTTTCCTCCGGGTTCTCCGGTTTCCTCCCACAGTCCAAAAACATGGATCAAGTTAATTGAATTCTCAAAAATTGCCCCCTATAGAGTGTGTCTGTGTGAGTGAGTGTGTGCCCAGCGATGGATTGGCGCCCTGTCCTGGGTCTATCTGCCCAGCGCCCGAGACGTTCTCCCCTGGATGGGCATGGGGAACCCCACCGCGACCCTAATAGAGGATAAGCG
>JAFMOD010000525.1:891363-942337 GCA_019802435.1 Corydoras maculifer
GGTTTCCTCCGGGTTCTCCGGTTTCCTCCCACAGTCCAAAAACATGGATCAAGTTAATTGAATTCTCAAAAATTGCCCCCTATAGAGTGTGTCTGTGTGAGTGAGTGTGTGCCCAGCGATGGATTGGCGCCCTGTCCTGGGTCTATCTGCCCAGCGCCCGAGACGTTCTCCCCTGGATGGGCATGGGGAACCCCACCGCGACCCTAATAGAGGATAAGCGGGAAATAATGAATGAATAAATCAAATGCATACTGAATGGTGACTGGCCAATGTGGCCGTCAATTTAAATAAAAGTCTTTTAGAACACAATTCTGAATTAGTACAGCAATGCAGCATTTAAAACTTCTATTCCGATTTACAAAAAGCAAAACATAAATTGTGGACAAAAACAAATGGCACTTTTAATATCAGATTTCAATATGTAAGGAATGTGCCTTCATGGGAGAACACTCAGTCACGTATTTGCTAATAGTTGCAGAAATTGACATGTTTTTGGTTGGCATATTTACATTAATGTTATGTTGTGTCAGTTTTGCTGAGGCACAGGAACAGTATGTAATGTTATTCACATAAAATAGATGTTACGCTATACAAAAACAATTTAGTTACAAAAAATCGTCATCCAAATATCTAGATAAATAAAAATGTCACATCACTACAAACAAGTTCAATCAAAGTAAATGTTGTGTCTTATTTTAATTGAGTTTTATTTACAACATATAGAAGACATGCTTTTGCAGCAGAATGTACAAACTGAACATCATACTATCAGAGAAACTGGTTTTGTTCAACCTGGCTGAGCTGGGGCTTAAACCTGGAGGTTCCTGTGTAACAGCCTGTACTTTAACCATTAATCATATTTTGTCTCTGCTATTAAAAAAGGCATTAGCCAAAATCCAATGATTTGTGATCTTTATAACACTAAAAATAAAATAAATAATGAAGCCCATTATTAGCTTATTGTTTAATTGGAAACCTTACGAATAATAGTGCCTGCTGTTGCACATTATATTTATAATAACCTGAGACACCAGCGCAAGTCTTCCTTGCCAAGATCTTTGCACATTCCTGCTCGTAGTTTGTTCTTTATGTATTTACTTATCATAAATACACTTTTCTCAAGATCCAAGATGGTGATGGCCCGCTGAAGAAGACAAACAATCAAAATCAATTTTCCTACTTGTCTCATACCTAAAAAAGTATGACATGTAATAATAATTTAATACTAAACTTAAATACTAAATATAAATACTAAAAATAGCTATGCTTGTTAAAATTTTAAAATTCATAATGTATATTACAGCATTTTAATACAGACACATATTCAAATGAATCCAGTGGAACTTACAATATAGAGATTTACTCAATCAATATCCGATTATCTTTGTGCCAACTATTACAAGTAGGTGCATCCTCAGAGCAAATATTTATACCTGTAAATTCCAAATGTTGATGCTCTGCTCAGACAGCTTCTCCACACTCTTGCTCATCAATGCAATCAGCATGTTCAGTAGTAAGATGTATGTAAGCACAATGTATGCCATAAGCAGAAGATAATATACATGCTTATATCTATACTGCTCTGTAAACTCCAGTTCACCCATGCCTATGGTTAATTTAAACAGTTCCAGTGTGGTTGAGTACATATTTTTGAAGTCAGTCTTCTCAGTATCTGTCTTGTTAAAACCTTTGTAATCTTCCTCAAGAGGAATGAGTATTGTCACTACAGCTGGAGGAGTGTAAAATTAAAATGTTTAAGAGCATGAATAAGCTTAATGAAACATCCAGTATAGCTTCCAGATTTTTTCAAGTATGGTAAAGTAAATAATACCTGCTGAAAAGCCAATGAGAAGTATTATGTAAACAATACAAAAGCGCAGGAGGTCACCAAGGACCATCTAGCAAACAAAATGAAAGCAGTGTGATTATGAAAAGGTCCAGTTTTATAATTACTACAATCTTAAAATCAAAATAGTTGGAGTCAAACCTCCTGAGATAATTTTTTTAAATGCATTTTAACATATACCCATATGCCAGTAGGGCTCAAAAATGTATAGTCTAATAATATATAAATTAGTAGTTAAAAATGTATTTGGATTTAAGAGTATTATCTTGACTCAGAAAATCCAAATGTAATTGCAGCATGTGATTGCATTACTCACAGCTACACTCGGATGCTCCTTAGTAATCAATAGGACAGTAGTAATAAATATTTATTGCAAATATTTTTCAGGTTGAAATGCATATATGCATTTTTGGTCTCTTTGTGTAAATTCATATATATAAAATGTGTAACATTTTACCCTCTGAATCATAACATTGTAGATACCCAACTTCTTAGATCCTCTAAAGAAGTAGAGAAGGTTGACCCAGCTCAGTGTCAATGACAAAACCAGAAATGCCACATAATACTTATTTGCAGCATAATATAATATGGCAAAGATCAGGAACAGTTGTGCCTGAAAAAAACTATAACAACAAGCCACAAAAAATGTTTTTTCAAATGTAATAAAAATTCTGATTTTTTTCAATTAATTTCTTACAATCCATGTTCCATCTTTTTAAAATGTGTTTTAGTTAACATAGTTATATATGAATATATATATATATATATATATATATATATATATATATATATATATATATATATATATATATATATATATATATAAATGACAGCAAGTATATGAACATTTCATGTATGAATGAGTAGGGTGGAATATGTCAATAAAACAAACTTGTAAGATTTATTTCAAAACTATAATGCACTCACAAGAGCAAATCAAAATATCCATCTTCCAGCAGCATTTGCAGTGATAGAAGTCGTCTTTTGATATTGAACATCTGTAATAAATAATTACAAATGCTTTAAACTTTAATGTTTCAATTTAATTGTAAATGTTATTGAAAATTGTGAGTAAAACTACCTCCACAATAAAGAAGTATAGCGATCCAATGGTCAAAAAGACTTGCAAGCAAATATCACTTGCATTTCTACTTTTTAATGGAAGCTAGAATAAGAAATCATAAAAAATTTTTAAAAGTGTCAATCATAGAAATAAATCTTAAAACAAGATCAACTTGTAGTTTTTTCCTAATAAGTGATGTTTTTTGATTGGATGAAACTTACCAGAAAGTGTTTGGTAATAAAAAGAATTTACAGAATTTATTTGAAATGTAAATGTGCAAGACAGAAACTGTCTTCTGTTATATGTTAAGTAAATATCTCTTAAACTTACCTCAGTTCCTTCATCTTTAAAAGCAAAAACTGTGAAGATTGAAACATATATGATATAGAAAATTGATTTTAGAAAGAACAGCTGGCATCCAAATTTGTTCCATTTGTCTTCCAACAGATTATTTAGTGGTTCAATCTGGAGCATATCAAGACGATTCTAAAAAACAAGAGTCTGGTCTACTACACTGTGGAAAAAAAATTCTTGTTTGTTTGAATACAATATATTTCTCTTACAGGGATCTCAGTGCCATAAACAAGAGTCTCCAGGATGGAGTTTTCCTCAAAAGTGTCTAGAGAGGTCAGATCATACAGTGAGGAATACACAGGGCCGTACGTCCACTCAGTAAATTTTCGTGACAGATGCACATATTCTTCCTCATTGAACTCGCGGTGTAGTATGTTTTCAAAAATCTAAAAAGAACATTTTTAAAAAAATTTTAATGTTTAAAAAAAAAGTATTTTAAAAAAGTGTCAGTATCTGGAGGAATTGATCTTTTTTTTCTAAACACCTATTTAACAGATGAGACAAAAAATGTTAATTTTATACATATACATAAATATACATATACATACATACACACACATACATCTATCCATCCATTATCTTCCGCTTTATTCTCTACTAGGGTCGCAGGGGAGAACGTTTTGGGCACTGGGCAGATACACCCAGGACAGAGTGCCAATCTATCACTGGGCACACACTCACTCACTCACTCAGACACACTCTATATGGGGTAATTTGAAGAACTCCATGTTTGAAGAACTCCATGTTTGAAGAACTCCATGCTTGATCCATGTTTTTGGACTGTGGGACGAAACCAGAGAACCCGGAGGAAACCCACGCAGACACAAGGAGAACATGGAAACTCCACCCAATTTGAACGTGAAGACCCAGCACTGAGAGGCAAATGTGCTTAGCACTAAGCCACCATACCACCAAAGGTCTTTTTTTAATTCACTGTTAATTTTTCCTAAAAATAAACAAGAACCCGTCTGACCACAGTACTCGTTTTCATCATCTATTAGTTTATTACAGCTTTTTTTTGGCCAATAAAACTTGCCAGTTTTAAATATGGCTTAATCCCTACAGTCCCAGGGTTCATTTATTGATGCAGCAAAAGATTGTGTTAAATGGACAATGTTTTTTTAAATGAAAAGGCACAGGGAGAACATAGAGATTCCACACAGAAGGGATGTTTTTTTCACCAGATCCGGGCATCGAACGCAGGATATATACTAACCAAATTTACAAAAACAAATTCTTTACTTGTGAAGTACATAAACAACACATTATGTCATCATTTAGGCTTTACAGTTGCTATACTGCAAAAATCTTACCCTAATTTTACCCAACTTTGCTGCAAGCTTGATAGAAGTTAATCCATCTTTGTTCACAATATCCTCCAGCTTTTTCTCTCCAGGTTTGTCTCTCCTTGGTAAAGACGCATCCTTCATGAGGATGTGTTTGTACATGGAGGTAATAAAGTCTGTGTTTTCAGGGGTGTTATCTGCCACCATTACAAGTGCATGCAGAACAGTGTTGCCCAGAGAGTCTGTCTGCCTAATCTCTGCATTGTTCTCTAGCAGAAGGTCCACCATATCTTTCTGATTAGTACAGGATGCCAGAGACAGTGGAAGCTCCCCTATGATAAAGAATTTCAACAGTTACTTGGTATTTCTCTGTGTTTATTAGAAAAATATCAGCACAGTCTAACAAAAAATACATCAGATATAACAACCATAAAGCATACAGCTGGGACAGTGATCTATTTGTTAGCATATTTTTATGACCAGACTTTAACAATTTTTATTAGTCTATAGGGGGCTGCATTAGTAATTTAACTGGTTAACAGCACAGACATTTTTATGGGCAGATGTTCAAAAAAACATATTGGAAAACTTAAATAATACAATTTGAAAAAAGAAAAAAAGTAAAGCTATCCTTAAATGACCTGTCTACCTGTCTCTTGCAATTTGTCTCCCTCCCCTCCATTAAACATGACAGATGTCAGTAAACACATGAACAACCTTGAAATTAAGTATTTTATGACTCATGTGTATAAAATGTGCAAGTTATGGCTTTAGACAGCTCTCTAGTCATTTTGTAGGTTTATCGTCTTAATCTGAAACCCAAGAGTGAAACAAGTAGTTAAAATTCAGAGCTTTTTGTAGGTACGTACTCTGGGGTATCAAACACCTCTTTACCAACAAACCACTCCAATAACTATATGTTATATCTATATAAGGTCACAGGAAGCCTTCAGCAATGACTTACCAAAGTAAAAGCATGCTTTCCCATGTGGCTGGAAGAACTTCCCACAGGCTTTTGCATGGACATCAGCCCCTTTATTAAGTAACAATCTTGCAAAGTCCTTACTCCTTCTCTCAATAGCAATATGAAGAGCTGTCTGGCCTGCATCAGAAGAACAAAAAGAGGTGTGTTATGTTGAAATCCTATTCCAAAATGACTATAAGAAGAGACATAATTTACAATGTTCCTTTACCTTTGTAATCAGGATCTGTATATGCAGCCATGACCAACTTTTCCTGATCACCCATTCTCTCTGCAATGTCCAGCAACATGTTCACTATTTCATTCTCTCCATCTTTCAAGTTTAGCAAAGCTTTCATCAGAGCGGTCCTTCCTCCTGGGCAATCTTCGAAATAGCATAGGAAATTATCAAAGATAATTAACAAGATATAATATAATAACTATAAAAACCTGTATTTGTAAAAAATAGAAAATTAAAAATCTTACTGTTCTTTTAAAATAATCACTTTTTTCTTACTTAAATTACCCATGATAAAAAAAAATGTCATGTTTAAATGTTTTATGATCAGATGATCAAGATGAAATTATTTTGGGGCAATTTAGAGCAGCCAATTCACCCTAAATCCATGTTTTTGGACTGTGGGAGGAAACCAGGGAACCCGGAGAAAAACCACACAGACATGGTAAGAAAATGAAAACTCTACCCAGACCGGGATTCAAACTTGTATCCCTAGAACTGACAGGCCACCCACTACTTGAATGTTATAAGGCAAAATATGTACATAAACCTGCAGAAAGAATTGTATTTACGAGTTTCAATTTTATTCTGTTAGATAAAAAGTGACATTTTAAAAGGGTGTTTTAAAAGATTTTAGATAGACACTTTACACAGATAGATTTGTGAAGGTATAGTTGTTCTTACATTCACTGCTTGTAAGTGTTTTGTTTTTTTTGCGTAGATATTCCTCCAGGTTCTGTAGCTTAGTTGGATCACCACTGGATACAGCATCAAACAGCTTTTTCCAATCAAACCTGTCCTGTTGATTTGAGCCTTCCTGGATGCCTTGTAATTGACTGCAGGAAACAAAATATCCAACACTGTTTTTGGATCTGGTGTATACAAAACTGTACATGGATAAGTGTCTTATAATTTAGCTTTTGCCTTTCAGATTTTGAGTGGAAAGTCACACAGGCATGGTGGGATCTGCAGACGTCACAAGGATCATTGACCATTATACCCAGAAGTTAAAACCAGAAGCTTCTTCCTCTAAGTCAAGAATGATAACAACTGTGCCATCACACCTTGCATATGTTGCTCTTGACAGTATACTTGAACCTGATTTTGTATGCATTTAATAAGGCTTTTTTTTCTGTGCCTGGTGGCTGTGCTTATAGTCACCATCATAAGTGTGTGTGTGTGTTCCCCTACTGTTGTATTCCCACCGTCTCTGTAAAATTAAGTCTTAATTATTTTATTATCTTCATCATTTAATTTAACAGGGCGGCACGGTGGCTTAGTGGTTAGCACGTTCGCCTCTCAGCACTAGGGATTCTCAGTTCGAATCCCCATCTGGGTGGAGTTTCCATGTTCTCCCTGTGTCCGCGTGGGTTTACTCTGGGTTCTCTGGTTTCCTCCCACAGTCCAAAAATATGAATCAAGTCAATTGAGTTCACCAAATTCCCCCATGTAGAGTGTGTATGTGCACGTGTCTGTGTGAGTGAGTGTGTGCCCAGCGATAGATTGGCGCCCTGTCCTGGGTGTATCTGCCCAGCACCCGAAACGTTCTCCCCTGGAAGGGCATGGGGAAAACTATCGCGACCCTAATATATGGTAAAGTGTAAGATAATGAATGAATGAATGAATTTAATTTAACAGAAGAAAATCATTAAACAATTTCTTATTAGCGAATGAAAGCAATAAGCACACAAAGTAACATAGCTGTTTACTCACTTTATTAAGTCCAAATTGATTTGGACAACACTGCTGGTATTTCCATGATCCTCTGTGATGGAGCTATCCATTGGAGTTTTTTCCTTGTCTGAGTAGCCCATTCCATACTTCATGCGATTCTGCTCTTTCTTTTTATCCTTTTCCTTTTCCCCAGCTGTTCTGTCATCTACCTCCAATAGTAATATTTTTGCTGCTTCGCTCATTTTTTTGTTTTAGGTTTCACAGCTATAAGAAAGGGACCTTAAGTTACATTACTGGTCATTTAGCAGATGCTTTTATCCAAAGCGACTTACAAGGTGAGCACAGGGTTAATCACAACATCCCTGGAGCAATGAGGGTTAAGGGTCTTGCTCAAGGACCCACATTGGTAACTTCAGTGGACCTGGGATTTGAATCCCCAACCTTCAGATTGATAGCCCAACGCCCTAACCACTGAGCTACCGCGCCCAGTAATTTAATTAAATGTTAAGTCCACAAATCATACGAGGAAGTAATGAAATACAACTGCAGAGCATCGTATAGGTCAGTAAATGTGCAGAGTACAATTTGAGTTACTGTATTTTATTAAAAGTAGTGAATTTCAAATTTAAAACGATTGTGCATTTGTACCGGTCCGTGGAGGTATGTAAGTCTAAAAATGTCCATTAGAGGTCACTGTGTCTCTTAATAACTTGCTTTTTTCAGTTCTCCTCCATAAACGATATCAAAAACAAGTAAATCACTTCTCACACATTGTGACATGTGTGCCTTATATTTGCCTTATATTTGCATATAGTTTTAGAGGTTTTCATATAAAGAATTACGTAACTTTATACAACTAAACATAGTGAAATGGATTACAAATATATTATTAGTTTATATATTAGTATTAGTTATTAATTGATAATTATATATTAGTTTATTTATGCACGTGTCACCACGTGACTTTTATTAACTCTTTATGGTAAATGTAATTCTGTTAAGCCGGTGTAATTTAAATGTAATTAAAACAGCCTACTTGCTTCAAAACTGGGTATATTGGGAAGGGGAGGCATTACGCATGACCTAAAGTGAACTAAAACTTAAGATGAACTATTGTTTCTGATTTTACATTTAATGCAATAGAATAAATGTGTCTAGAAGAACGCACAATGTGTAAACTCTCCAGCAATACCGATGTGACTGATACACTACACCACAGTGTCACTATAGTGCTAAGTACCATGCATCACATAAATAATATCTGCTCTGTGGTGGTCCAGAGACTAACAAAGTATGTATAGAAACAGATGGTCTAAAGTCTGTAATAGTAAAACTAAAAAAATTATCTATATGCTAAAATGAGTGTTTAAGTGGCCGGAAGGCTTCAGAATTTCTTTTTTCAGGAAACTTATTCGTTTTAGCACTACACAAAATAAGGAAAAAGTAAGGACTTAACATAATTTACTGCTTTTGCTTTGATTGTAAAACACAGAATAATGATCACATATTCTTTAAAATAAAATAAAAATCTGTAATAAACTTCATATGTTTAGCCTTAAACAATTTAACTTTGCACTGTGTTAACATCTCATCTACAAAATAAAAGTCATGATGTTTACTTGGTCACCACAATGACTTAAAAGTTCAAATGACCTTCTAGGATTTGTGCACTATATTTTCAGGAAAAAAATCAGGTGCCCTATTTAGATACAGTGGGCAGTCATTAATCCACTGTACTAATGTTAAAAAGTCAGGAATTCAAACAGGTCATGTTTTCACTTGCTACAGAAATTATAAGATGTAATAATGTTTCATTATTGGGGAACACACAGTTATTTATTCTGTTGTACAATTATTGGACCTCTTTAAGATATTTGACATTTAAAACCCATGCAGCACTGGGAGGATATGCAGACTCACATGCATACTTAGTATTGCACATTATTTATTATTTTTTTAAAATTTTTACATTATTGCACTGGGTTTCATCTTTGATAATCTTATTTGTACTATTTTATTATCCATCCTTCCAGCCATCTCTACCTCATAGTAAAAGTTTTTTTGTGTGTATATATGTAGGTATGTAAAGCATCCTGTATTGCAGATGCTTTAAAGTGTTCATAGTGCCAAAAAAGCTATTTGTCTTGTTCGTCTTTTCCCTTTTACCAGCCCTATTGAAATAGTTAAAAAATCTGATAGCTCTTGGAACAAAGGATCTCCTGAATCTGTAGAGTAACTCTGTCACAGTAGCCTGTCACTGAACAATGAATGATGTAATGTAGTGGGTGACGTTTATCATCATGCCACACAGAATTTGTGTAATTGATACCAAATTAATTAGCTTTAATTTCATAGTATATTGGGGCAGTTATGACTTAAGGGTAATGGTTAATGTTAACTTGAAGAGGCTGGTTTCAGGTTCTAATACAGACAATTTGCTATTGATGTACCCTTAAGAATGACGTTTAACTCTATATTGTTTTAATTATAATTGTAGACATAAAGGGAAAATAACGTAAATTTTTTTGTAAAACAAATCTACTTGATTGTAGTGGCAATATACTAGAGTCTCTAATTTGTTGGGAAAACAGTTTAATAATAAAATAATGAAATTTAAAGAGACTAATTATTTTCATTTTATTTCTGCAAGCAATGTACATGCTTTTAGTTTGACAGCAGTTCATTTTAGATTTTTGTAGAATTAAGTCTAGTTATTTTTATCACAGCAATATTAAAATTGGCCAGAACTTACGGAATAAACCGCCCATAGGAATATATTGCTGTAAAAGACTATAAAGAGAACAAAATAGCCATTGAGATCAGAAAAGCAGCAGCTGAGCTACAACCAGTCAATCAACATTGTTGATTAATATGTTTTAAAAGCAGATTTAGAAATGTTTGCCTTTAAGCATAATGCAGTTTACTTGTTTTCTTCACAATAGACTGATTTTACAGAGGGTATTAATTGTTTCTTTTTGCAGTAAAGACTTTGAAGAAAAGGAAGTGCTACTATGTGATGGTTCAGTTTAAACATGCTTGCATGTCAATTTAATACTATATAAGAGGAAGTAAAACCACATGGCAAAACAAAATTTACCTTGGTGATATATTTGCAGACAGTAACCAGGGAAACTGTTTCCTGTTATGTATCATGGAGGGTTTATATAAAACCAAAGATGATGCCATTTATTAAATCCAATGGCAAATGGGCAAGTGTATTTGGACATACTTCCAAATCAATGAATTTACATTAGATTTACAAAAACACATAATAAGCTTTTCCATAAATTTAAAAGCTGTAAAGTATATCATATAGTATTTAAAGTATACCTAGCTTATATTTTGGTTTTGATAACCTATTCCGGCAGCACAGTGGCTTAGTGGTTAGCACGTACGCCTCTCAGCGCTATAATCTCTATTTTGTTGGGTAAACATTTTAAAATAATGGAATTTCAAGAGACTAATTATTTTCATTTTATTTCAACTGTACATGCTTTTAGTTTGACAGCAGTTCATTTTTAGATTTTTGTAGAAGTAAGTCTAGTTATTTTTATCACAGCAATGTTAAAATTTGCCAGAACTTATGGAATAAACCCCCCATGGGAATATATTGCTGTAAAAAAACTAAGAGAACAAAATAGCTATTGAGATCAGAAAAGCAGCAGCTGAGCTACATTACAAACATAAAGAGAGTGTGTGTATCTGTGTGAGTGAGTGTGTGCCCAGCGGTGGATTGGCGGCCTGTCCTGGGTGTATCTGCCCAGCGCCCGAGACGTTCTCCCCTGGATGGCCATGGGGAACCAACCCCCCTCCCCCCCGCAACCCTAGTAGAGGATAAATCGAAAGACAATAGATGGATAGATAACCTATGCCATTGCTTTTCCCCACCACCTCCCAACAAGCTCTATAGCTGACATGTGCTACCTCTATTACACATGTAACACTGACACTGCAGCATCAGCACTCCTCTACACATTGGTCATTACAGTCTATTATAGAAAAAAGGATTAATAGCACTAATGCTAATAATAACATTAATTTACCTAACAGAGCAGCTAGGCTTTTATGCTTGGCTTTGGTTGTGTTTCAAATTAAACTTTATAATGTAAAAAACAGCTAATGTTATAAATAATAATGCTCTCATAACTTCTATGCAAAAGCTAAATATTTTTTTTACTAGTAATGCTCCCCTCCATTAAATACTCATGCCATAGATTTATCTATAAAAGTCTTGAAATTTACAGAGAAATATTTCTTTACTATAGTGTGTATAATATCACCACAAAGAGCAAGTCCGTTTTGTTGCATACATCTCCATTCCTTTAATGTCCAGAGTCATGTTTCAGATCAAATCCATTACTGAATGATTTATATCCAGCACCATGTGAACCTTTTAAAAGAAAATTGATGTCCATTTACCAAAACCATGGCACATGCGCCTCTCATTGCAGACATGTACATTATAGTACAAATCTGACTCCAGAGACGTATTGATCTGTGCAGCATTAGGGTGTGGCAGCTGTCTCATAAACTGGAAAGGATGTGCTATATTTTAATTGTTTTATATGTAACTTCAAAAAATAAAGCATTAAATAACTATTAATAATAGTTTAATAATAATATACAACTTAACACATAGTTAAATAGACTTCATGATTGCAGTGACTATATGCTGGTGTTACTTATAAGTACACCATTCTGTTAGTCTGTTGCATATATTACAATAAATAGGTTAATAAACATAAATCATTTATTAAGTATCAACCCTGACATTAAATAAATGTTGTGCAAGCTGTACTTACCAAACATACAGTTCGATATCCAGCCTGTACAGAGAGGAACAGTAAATCCAATGTTAATTGTTTTAGAGTAACATGCGTCACAGCAGCATCTTAAGTTCAGCAGCAAAGACACACCCCTCGATTTGTTGAAAATGAAACATAAGGAAGCAGAAATGATGACACTGGTATAACAGTTCACAAGACACGAGAAGGAAAGAAGAGAGCAGATCGTGTAGTGTAGAGCAGTGTAGTCTTGAGAATCCTATTGTAAAGAATCTCGCAGATCTGCAGGCACCTAGGACTAGTTTAGATTTTTACAAGCTTTTAAAAAAATGTTTATAGAGTTATTAAAATTGTAGAATAACACAAACTGTTATTAATGTCCCTATTATTGTGTGAACTGGTAAATATGGTCAGATTTCCTATCTAGTATATTATGGTTAATATGGTTAATTATGGTTAATAATGACACACACATTATTTCCAAGTTATATTGCTGGTTAAATTTCCATGCCTATCTGCATGCTTCCATATGTGTTTTTCAACAGCTCATGGCCTTTATCTCATATACACACACATATGGGTGTGGGTAATACAATTGCAAGTAAAAATGTTGTACAAAAAGCTGCATTTTTCTGACAATCTTTATTCATTTTATATGGACAGATTTTTTTTGGAAAATATAAGAAAAGAATATGATCTGTTCCCAAATCCACAACATAAATAGCAGACATCAGTAATACAAAAATAAATTTGGTTTATGTAATGTTTTTGTGTAGTCTAATAATAAACTTAAGTAAGCATTGTAAAAATTACTTATTATTAAATACTATTAATAAAATGTTAAATTGAGGTATAAAATTAAAAGCCTGTATTTATTCAGTTTTTTTACATTTTGTTTAACTCTTAAGGAAGCAGTCACCATTAGAATCACTAATAAAACAGTAACCATTTTACTTGTGAGTATCAATATGGGTTTCCATCAGTTTGTCAAATTGCAGCTTCAAAATTTTATATATGAATAAAATAAATTAATCTGAATGGATTTTACCTAATGGTATGAGCATATTGAAGCATATCATCAAGATTAAACAGCCTTACATATTCATAACATAAATAAATTATTATCAGTTTATTCTCTGAATCAACATCCACCGAGTCTTTGGGAGAAAATTCCCTTGTTATCAATACACAATCCTGTAATTAAATAAATGTTTTACGAAGTCCAAATACCTATTTGTGCATGTATCTGTAACTATTTTGGCCCGTAAATTAGGAAAATAATGGAATCATGGACGAGTGGCTAACGGTACCTGCTATATGAAAAATGTAGAAAACTTAATGGGACTAAATCAAACACCTGAATTCAATGATCAAAGAGGTATGTCTTAAAAAAAAATTTCATGTTGTGTATAAAATCAAGTATGCAGTCATGTATTTTGAAAAATTATTTGCTTTTGATAAGAGGAAAGAAGAACAATTTAGGGAAGGTAATTTTTTGTTTTAGCATGACTAGTTTCCCAGTGCATTAAACTTTGCCCCTAAAGACATGGATGGGTAAGTCTGGTTTGAAAGAACTTGAATAACCTTTGGGATGAAGAAGAATTTAGATTGCGAGCTAATTATTTTTTGTTTAGCAACAGTGTTTCTATTTTAAATGCGTTTTGGAATAAATGTGAAACAACTTGCAATAGGTAGGAGTCCCAATACATTTTCCAACATTCAGAATATTTCCATGCTGCAGGATTAACATTAACTTCAATACAAACTATCATTATAATAACAATGCTTAGGTTATTATAGTGAATCTCAGTCATGTGTCCATAATTAAACATTTCATTTTTAAATTACCTTCGATAAATATTCTTGCAGCAATCACATTTACCTTCATGTCCGTATTTAAGCATTAAGTTCAGATGATTATTTTTTGTACCATTAAAAGTCCTTTAATTTTGAAAGCAGTTTGTTTCCAACATCCTGTCATTAAAAAACAATGCCACACCAACAGCTGAGTCCACATCTTTTCCATACACCACAGGCAGGTGAAACACTCGCTTTACCTCCTGTCTTAAGACTTCATTTCGAGACAAAGCACTTCCACTTCCCACAATCTGCTTCACTCCAGCATCCAGCAGCACCTGGCGAGGCATCATGTTAGCAAGGTTCATCAAAATCCCATTGCAAATGGCACGTGTCACATGGCCCAGGGAAAGGTTACTGCAAGATATTTGAGAGACAGATCCAAGGATGGTGGGGTCATGCCTTTCTCCTAGCAGGGTTGGGGTTATGCTGAGGTCAGTACTGGGTTGGGTTAAGGCAGCGTTTATCAGCTTGTTGTAAACTTCAGAGTCACTCACCTCCACCCCTGGACATGACACAGAAAGTTAAACACTTTGTTTACTTTGCAAAAAACTTCAGATAAAACAATATTTAAATGTGTAACTGATGTAAAGATCAGTAGTATAAAAGCTTTATGTACTATTATGCATCTCCCCCTTCAAAGCAGCAACAATAAATGATATTATATAAGGATAATCACATAACCTGGTTGGTGGCACAGACTGCTTAGACTGCTTTATCAGACAGGGGGCATTGGAGAAAACTGCCATATACTTGCAGCCAACAATTGCAAAATGATGAAGGCATATGACCTGACATTCATTTATACCAAACAAAAAATAAATAAAAGCTGTTAAGAACTTTGCCATACTTCTACCCTTAGTGATGACACCCTGAACAGTAATTTCAGATTCAACCAATAACAAAGTTTGAAACTTTCATTTGGCTTTCCTACCCTGGTTATCACTTGAGAACTACCCACCATTGTTAGCATAAGCTCATAGACACTGCTTGGCTTGTGTTATTTTACAATCCCTGGCAGTTCTGACTTTTTTTATTCAAGTTTGATATACTTGCATGTCAGGTAAAGGAATAGGGGATATGGCAGTCATTCTGTCCAGATCTACATTCAAACACTTTTCATATTCCATCAGCTAAAAGGATGTTTGGTGTTGATAACTTCATTTTTAGAGATATAATACATCATGCCATAGAGCAGAGGACAGGAAAACTTTTCTTTAAGAAAGACATATACTGTCAGTAGTACAACCCTCAAATAATCAGGATCTCAATCCTGTTCTTGGGTGAAAATTACAGAATAGTCAATGACAAGGTTCCAACCTGCAAAGCTGATACTGCAACAACAATAAGAGACAGCTATAGCAGAATTGATGATAAATACTGTTTTTTTTATTAGTCAAATCCATGTCTTAGAAATCAAGCTGTTATAAAATCCTGATGTGGTGCAACAAAGGATTTTTTTCTCATGATTTTACAATATTTTCCTCAGGATTAAGTAATTCCTTATTTTTCTCTACTTGATCTAAAAAAGTAAAAAACAAACCCGACTACAACAATTATATTTCTTTGTTTTCTTTGTACTGTTTTTACTGCCAGAAGGATGATCTATTGGAAAACTATAGTTTTGTGATATGTCTCTGAGATTTATTATTTTCTACAAAATTAACCATTTAAAAGAACTAAATTTCCAAGAGAAGTGATTCCAAATTTTTGACAGAGGTTGTATTTACTAATTAAATATTAGAGCCTAGCCTGTGCAATACAACATGCTCGGTCTGCAGGACCTTGTTGCTGGATAACTGTAAAAGAATAGGTAGGTGTTGCATTTGTAACAGTGAAACCATATGACAAAAAGCAGGTTTTAAATGAGTGGTGCTTTTTACAACAGGAATTAGGAAGTTCAATTTATTTACCAAATTCTTTCATCCAAGAAGTCAACATTTCCACAAATGTTGCCAAAACATTCCCTCCATTTAGAGCTGCAGCCACAGCCAGGTAGGTCTCCTTAAAGTATGGGAAGTATGTGATGGGTGAGAGAGGATCTGGCACACTTGGAGGGGTAAAATCAGGAGGCATGGCAAATGTCAACTGGGATGATGTGCTCAGATTCAAAACTGAACATAAAAATATAAAAGACATGTTATAACAACTGGTGCTTTATGGGTATACTTCTGTCAATTTACAGTTTTTTATATTTTTTAAAGCTGTTCAGATTAGTAGATACTTCTAAGTAAACCTTAGAACTGGATATTTCGATAAGCTTCCAATATTCGGTTTAAAAAATAATAAATTTATGCTTTATTGCAAGCATCCTTAAAAGAAAAAAGAAAAAAATGTTGTTTTACCAACTCTTTCATACCTGCATCATTTTTGTCCTTCATACAGGAGTAGACACTGCACTGGAAATCTCCAAGAGCCACTCCAACTAGTGTATTAGCAGATATTCCATGCCACTCAGAGCAGGACTGACCAGCTATAGACCCAGACAGCACTGGTGTGGGCAACAAGTGCACTGGAAATCCCACTGACTTCAGACTAACAAACAGACAGCTTGAGTTCATGTGGACTTGCCAAGCAGATCATTAAGAACATCTTTACCCTTACACTTATTACAATTATTTAATAAGCCTATCGTGATGTAGAAGTTCACATTAACCATCACAATAAGAAAAAAAAAATAGAATTAGTGACGTTGACATTGGCCTGATTGTTGGCAAGCTGATTTGAGTCTTTTTATCAATAATCTTGGATTTTAACACACAACAGACTTTATAGTTACTCAATATGATAGAGAAAAAAAGACACAGATTACAGTAATTTAGATGACCAACCTGTACAGCTGTGGTCCGCAAAATATGTACACACACAACAAAACCAAACTTGAGAGTGTTTTTTAAAAAATAGGAGAAACTATGGAGAAACAGTTAGCTCACAATCTCTCTTCTAGTTCATCCTAAGTTAATAAGGCTGAAGTCAAGGCTTCGTGTGGTCCAGCCATGTTCACACAACCTTGAAGAACAACGATGGAGGCAACTAATTCTTCAAAATGATTAGACAAGTAATTGGTTTTATATATAAATCAATAATAATACATTTTATATATACTTGATTTTTATTATATTGTATTTTTTCAAATAGCACAAAAAACATACAGCATTTTAAAAGGCGAAATAATGTAAATGCAATATAAACATACATATCCATATTCCATTGGTGGGTTGTGGTATTGAAGTAGCCCCAGCTTGCTGCATTCTGGCCACTGATTACACAGCCATCCAAACCACAAAGCATGGAAACTACATAGTCCTGTATGGTCCCTGCCACTGTGAAATCTGAAAGAAATTCTGGACTGTGGAGAGATTAGGATTTCTTAAACATTTTGAAGGAAACCAAATCATAGATTATAATTAATAAAAAGCAATTCTTTGGTTTCTTATTTAAAATGCCATTTATGTGATTAGCTGGCATTAGAAATTCATTAAGAAACATTATTAACAGTTTACAGTTTTTCTCTATTGCCAAAAGACAAAACCCAGTACTCTAAACCAAATGACCAGTTACCTAAACACATTTAGTAAAACTACCCCCCCATTTGCCACAACTATTTAGTCTTTTTTTTTTTACATTTACAACCACAAACACAATTCACCAATTCACAATTCAAAATTCACCTGTAGACACTGTTCACTGTTCACAAAACCCATCCCCTTTTTCTCAAAACTCTAAACAAATTTTGCCTTGCTAAAACACATTTTGCATATATCTCTGCTCCAATATGCATTGTAGAGCTCATGTCATGCAAAATGCCACCCACAGTCAGCAAAACCTGATCACAATCAACATACCTGGTGTCATTCAGTAAAGACAACGACTCATAATTGAAAACACCCATTGCAAATGATGTGACCACACCTATATAAAGTCAGTTTGCTGAAGGTTCCAAACAAAAATGGGTGATCAAGGCAGAAGAAGAGGAGTTTGTGTCAGAGGAGGGAGAGGAGTGGGCTGAGGAGTGGGCCAAAGAGGGCGAGAAGCAGTCCAAAGAGGAGCAGGCCAAGGAGGGAGAGGAGTTCGTGCCAGAGGAGTTCGTGTCAGAGGAGGGAGAGGAGCAGGTCAAGGAGAGGAGAAATTCGTGTCAGAGGAGGGAGAGGAGCAGGTCAAGGAGGGAGAGGAATTTGTGTCAGAGGAGTTCGTGTCAGAGGAGGGAGAGGAGCAAGTCAAGGAGGGAGAGGAATTCGTTCCAGAGGAGTTCATGTCAGAGGAGGGAGAGGAGCAGGTCAAGGAGGGAGAGGAGCGGGCCGAGGAGTGGGCAAAAGAGGGCGAGAAGCAGTCCAAAGAGGAGCAGGCCAAGTAGGGAGAGGAGAAGGAGGGCGAGCAAGACTATGCATTTTCATTACAGATGAAATGAGAGCAACAGTCATTGACCACGTCATTGTCCATGGCATGACAATGACCGAAGCAGAACAACGAGTCCAACCTAACCTCAGCAGATTCTCACTTCTCACTTCTCTGGTGGCCACCATTATTCGGGCCTTCAGGGAACACAACAGGTACTGTATGTACTAGGTTTTTAGTCACTACTGTACACTAGATGTTTACAGTATACAGTACTATAGTGGATTGCACCTACATACAGACAAGTGCAATCATGGTTACAGTAAAAGTGTGTACTGCAAGGACCATTTCTGACCAAATGACTATGTTTGTTTCTCTAGAGTTGAAAGATGGACAGGTGGGAGACCTTCCAGATTCACAACCGCCAAGAGGTCCTCATTGTGGATATGGTTCGGGAGAACAATGTGATGAGACTACGGGAGATACAGGAGAGGATCATTGGTGACAATTTGAACTTTCAGAACATTGACAATGTCAGCCTGACAACCATAGACAGAGTCCTCAAGTACCAGAGAGTACGCATAAAGCATACTCTGACAGAATAAAACACCTACGTCACCAGTATGTACAAGTAAGTACAGTATAATCCATGTACAGAGTGGCCTACAGTACTTTACATGCAATACTATACTATCGTACTGTAATGTGCTGTATTGACTGTCTGTCTGAACACCTAAAAACGCTATTTGTTTCCACAGAGGATCTTCGAGTTGGAGTCCATGGCCAGACCCCATGAATTTATTTTTGTGGATGAGGCTGGCTTCAACCTCAAAAAAAGGAGGAGGAGAGGCCGTAACATCATAGAACGGAGAGCTATCGTTGATGTGCCCGGCCAACGTGGAGGAAACATCACTCTCTGCGCTGCCATGAGTTCTAGAGGGCTTCTCCACCGGCATGCTGAACTTGGTGCCTACAACACTGAGCGTCTCCTCACCTTTCTAGGAGAGCTTAGAGATGTTTTGCATGACAATGACCACCCGAATGCTGGGCCAGCTGATCTCCACGAATATCAGAATCCTGGGCCGGCTGATCTTCCCATATGTCATCCTCTGGGACAATGTTAGTTTCCATCGCAGCATCCAGCTCAGAGGGTGGTTTAACATCAACCAACAATTTATTAATGTGTGTCTGGCACCCTACTCTCCATTCCTAAACCCAATAGAAGAGTTCTTCTCATCATGGTGGTGGAAGGTCTATGACTGCCAACCTTACACCAGAGAGAACCTTCTCAGGGCTATGGACCTGTCACGGTTTGTTTTGGTCACGTGGTGTGGGTTGGGTTATGTGTTCACGCCCCGGTAATCACGAGCACCTGGGTCTCATCACGTTTGTCTATTTATACCCTGCACTACCTGTCTCTCACCGTCAGTTTGTCTTGTGCCACGCCTGTGCTAAGCCCTGACACTACTAGCTCCCGTTCCTGCCTTGTATACCTCACCTAGTTCCTTGCGCCTTGTCGTTCTGTCTCTCTGTGTGTGCTCTGTGTGCAGTTAATCATCCTGCCGCCGTCGCTCCATCAAGTCCCCTTCACGCCGTCCCCTGGAATTGGAACACGACCCACATTGACGTCATCACCCACCGCCCCGTGTATTGCTTCGTCCTGTGTTCTGTGCTCCCCGTGCTGTGTTCCCCACTGTGTTCAATAAACGTGCTCCTGTTTATACCTCCGTCTCCAGCACTCGTCTCTCCGAGTAGCGAATCCGCCTCGCTCAGTCTCAGACCGTAACATTACAAACTGGCCGAAATGGATTCCTCGGAGCAACGCTGCACCGGAGCGGAGCCGGCACAACCACCACCAGCTGGACCTCAGCCCGATCCACGCCTGGATTTGTTGTACAGCCGTCTGGAGGGATTGGCGGACCTGGTAAGCGAGCTGGCATTACAACTACGGACCGCACTCGCTTCATTGCCTGCAGCCTCCGCATCGACGGCTTCCCCGATCAACCAGGTACCGAACCCGCCGCCCGCGGTCGCTACACGCCCTGACGGCGCCGCCGTTCTCCCCGAGACTTATGATGGCGACCTTCAGCGCTGCCAAGGCTTCCTATTTCAGTGTGAGCTGTACTTCAGTATCCGCCCTACGTACTTCCCCACCGACGCGCATAAGATTGCCGTCATCGGACTTCTACGTGGCCGCACGCTAAGCTGGGCCGAGGCGGCGCAAGGGCTTATCTCTCCGCTGGGCACCACGTATGCTGCCTTCATGCACAGGTTCCGTGCGGTGTGGTGGACTGGTGGCATCCTGGTGGACTGGAAAGGTTACGGGCCCGAAGAACGCTCCTGGGTGCCTCGGGCCGCTATTCTGGACCCCTCTCTCATCACAGAGTTCCACCGCCGCTACCCGGACAAGCCATTTAGGGCGCCGGGAGGCACCCGTTGAGGGGGGGGTAATGTCACAGTTTGTTTTGGTCACGTGGTGTGGGTTGGGTTATGTGTTCACGCCCCGGTAATCACGAGCACCTGGTTCTCATCACGTTTGTCTATTTATACCCTGCACTACCTGTCTCTCACCACCAGTTTGTCTTGTGCCACGCCTGTGCTAAGCCCTGACACTACTAGCTCCCGTTCCTGCCTTGTATACCTCGCCATTGACGTCATCACCCACCGCCCCGTGTATTGCTTCGTCCTGTGTTCTGTGCTCCCCGTGCTGTGTTCCCCGCTGTGTTCAATAAACGTGCTCCTGTTTTTACCTCCGTCTCCAGCACTTGTCTCTCCGAGTAGCGAATCCGCCTCGCTCGGTCTCAGACCGTAACGGGACCTGGCCTGTGATGTGGCTGTGGAGGCATTCCAAGGCTGGGTGCGGCATGCCAGGGCATTCTTTCCACATTGTTTGGCTATGGACAATACTGCCTGTGACGTTGATGAGGTCCTGTGGCCCGACCCAGCCCGACGACGTGATGCCGCCCAATTATTTCAGTGTCAACATACAACATACTGTGTCAATTTACATGTACAATGTACTGTAACAAAAGAAATCGCACCCTGAACATTATGTTTTTGATTGTTACTGTACTGTATGTATTGTGTGTAATAGATCCTCCATGGAGTTTACAATACTCATTTCTGCATTGAGTTGTGATATTACTGCATTTTCTGCATTATTCATTATTCCTATGAAATGCACAAATCTATAGTAAATGCCCAATACATATTTGAGAATAAATAAGGGTTGCTCAAATGCATCCTGGCAGTTGTAAAACTGTTCAAAAAATGGTCTCACACTCTGAAAATTGTGTTTTCAATATTTTCGGTAATGTGGTTAATGATGCTCAGTAGTGTGTACATTTTTGCAGGCCTTGAGCGGTATTATGGTGTCAAAGTTTGCTTTTGTGCATATGAGCAACTGTTTTGGTGTGATGGGTTGGTTTGAGCATATGAGCAACTGTTTTGGTGTGATGGGTTGGTTTTGAGCATATGAGCAACTGTTTGTGTGATGGTTTGGTTTTGAGCATATGAGCAACTGTTTTGGTGTGATGGTTTGGTTTTGAAAAGAGACTGTGAAGTTGTGTGTATGTAGCTTTAGAAAAGTTTTTTGTGTTTAGAGTTTGTGAAAAATGAGGGGCAGTATCGTGAAATGTGTTTAAGCAATAGAGAAAAACTGTAAAGCTGCAATCCATAATGTTTGAAAATTAAGAGACTTCTATGTGGAAGCTGGGGTACAGAAAGCAACTCTGAATTAAACACTGTACCAATGCAGTTAATTTGCAAATGAACAGATGGTTATGAGTGAGGTCGGATGCTAGATTTGGTGTGTGATCTCCGTTTTAGTTAATCCCATCATCTGTTTTATTGTTTCATAAATTTGAGTTCTTCAACACCAGACTTGCCCAACCATGTTTTGTTTGCTTATTGGGGTTTTATTGCCACTTCAGCCCATATTTGGCTATTTGTAGCATACACTTTGTTTTTATTGTATTCAGTGAAGTTTCTAAAGATTGTTGCATGATGAGGAGATTTTGCTTAGCTGTACAAGTATCAAATTTGATAATAGAGGTTAAGATGTGATAGAAACTTTAGTATCTGCTTTGGTGGGGTTTTATCAAAAAGGTCTTTTATGTTATTTTCGTGGTAGTAACATTGGCGTACATGGTTATTAGCGGGGCAGTCGATGAGAATGTGTTTCAGTGTTTTTGGGATGTTACATGGTTTACAGGATGGTATTTCGTCTTTTGTCATCAGGTGTCTATGAGTTAGTCTGGAATGGCCAATGCGGCTTCTTGTGTAGACTGTATGATTTGATCTTGAGTTGTGCTTAGTTTCTGTTTTTTAGTTAGTTTTAATATGACTGTTGGTTTTTTAATTTCCCAGGGGGCTATTGGATTGTCTACTTCCCTGAAGATGGTCATATCAATGGCTAGTTTTTTCAGGTCCTGCTGGATCCAAAGTCCTAAAGGCTTGATCACGTTTGGTTTATTTTCGTACAGGCTTAGAAATTTATTGTTAAAAACGGTGGGATGTGCTGGATTTAGGTAGTTTCCTTGGAGCTTTATCGTGTAATTAAGTGCTGACTGTAATCTTCTGAGATGAGGTGGTGGCTCGTCTGCCTCTACGTACAAGCATTTAACTGGTGATGTTCTGAAGGCCCCCATACATTGATACGAATGTGAAGCGGTCAGAGTTCTGTATTTGTCAATAAGGTTACCGCTGAACGAATAACTCAGCCAATCAGATTTAAGGACTGGAACTACCTGTTTCATAAAGAATAAATAATATGCTAGTCTAAATCTAACTGACCCAACTTTTTAAGTGCTACAGGGATTTAAGACACTAGCACATTACAGCAAAGGACTGGTCATTAAGTCTTTGATAGAGCAATCTAGATCGGGCAACCTCTATCAGGAAAGTCTATCAGCACATGCGTTAAGGTGTTGCTGGAGTGTAGGTTCTGGCACGATTATGCCGCATGAGTCACAGAATACATTTGACCGCTGTCGCTATGGAATTCCACAAACATGTTCTGTGCACTCAAGCAAAAAAAAGTGACTTTAATTCTAAAATATATTAATGGGTATGTTGTGCAATACATCATTACATAATATGTTTGATTATGTTTAAAAAGTATTAACAAAACACAGATTAGTTCTGCATTTTGTTTGTGTGCAAAAGTGTGGCTTCACTGTAAAAGTCAGGGAAGAGCTTACATGAAACTTTTAGGTGTGTCATAACAGAGTGTGCATCTCTGAATTTTACCCTCAACTATTGCAAAAACCAGATGACAATAAGCTTAAATATGGTACACTGTTTGAGATGAAGCAATATTTAAAAACAAACTGCATGCACTAATCAGAATATTGCCAATTTATGTATTGCAACTTCAAAGTGTCAATGCTTTATTTCTGTGAAAAAATGTGTAAATCTAACCTGTGCTTCATAAACCAGAAAATAGAGGCACACCCAAAACCTGTGGCCACATTTAGATGTGACTGGGGCTTGGGTAGTGATGCCAGGAAATCGCTGGTACAGCGGCCATCTTGCCATGTGATCAGTTGACTCACATCCTGAGGCTTGAACATGTGACTTGCATGACTGCTGCACCACTCACAACCTTATGACCAAGACAACATTAAAAACATTGAAATAGGAGTTTATTTTATATATATAAATAAAATAAATATTTATATATAAATAAAATCACTATGATAATGTACATGACCAGTATACTGGAGTTCACAATCCTGTTGATTCAACACATTTCATTTAATGTGATGATATACTAGGTGTGCTTGAACAAATTAAACTGGTAACTTTAAGTTGCAATAATATGTTATTTAAAACTTTGGATTGAGCAGAACATTTGAGTAAAAGACCTCTTTGAAAAAATTTTAGAAAATAGAATAAAAAAACAATCTCTGCTTTATTAATTCTCCTGAATTATAATTAGCTGATCAAAGTACAAGGTTCACTTAGTAAAACAGTTTTCACACTTAAATGTTTTTAAATTTAATGTATTTTAATATATATATATATATATATATATATATATATATATATATATATATATATATACACAATACTTTGTGTATATAAGATTTGTTTTTTGCTTACTTTTTGCTTCAGTTCTCAGTTAATACTCCTCATGTATTATCATTACTATACAGATCTTGTAATCAGTTAATTATCTAAAAACCGAAACTTTGGTGATTGTGGCCTCAGAGAGGTTATATATAATTATATACTTAATTATTTATAAAGGTAAGGTTGAGGTAGGGTTGAGGTAAGTTAAAATAAATATAAACCTGTAAACTATACATGCATATGAATATTATCTATATTAGGTAACACAGGGATCAGCAATCTAACCTTATCATGGGTATGGTCAGTAAGTCATGGGTTTAATTCATTGCAGGGGGGACAGAATTATGTTTGTATGGAGTTTGTATGTTCTTCTCTTGACTGTGTTTAAAAACATCCTAATATGTGAATAATCTAATTGCTACTAGGTGTGAATGCATGAATGATTATGCTTGCCCTGTGACTGGTGACCTGAACTGGGTATTTTATATTTACTATATATAATATTTACTATATATAATATTTCACAATTAATTAAGTATTAATTAAGTATGTAAACTCTCTCTTTGTTGGTGTAGTGGTTAGCATGTTCACCACTCAGTGCAAGGGATACAGACTCAAATCAAGGTCTGGGTGGAGTTTCCATGTTCTCCACGTGTCTGAGTGGGTCTTCCAAAAAATTCCTCCACTTTCCCCCCACAGTCCAAAAATATGGATTCAAGGTGAATTGGCTGCACTAAATAGCCCCTATATAGTGTGTGTGTGTGTGTGCACCCAGCGATGGATTGGCACACTCTGCTGGGTGCAGCTGCACAATGCCTGAAATGTTCACACCTGAATGGGCATGGGGAAAGGATTACACAGAAATAATGAGAACTCTCCCTCTCTCTTTTTGAAAACAATAATCTCTAAACAACTTTGACTAGGAAAATACAGGAGCAGAGGAATTGTTTGTACCCTTCCAACAAATGCAACTGAAATAACTTGACTATTAACTATTAATACAAGTATTAATTTTAAAAAAATACTCAAAATTATTTATTAAAAATCTAAAATTAAATAAAAAAATTTAACTAAGATGTAACCCTGTAGCATCATGGTTGCGTCCAAAATTGTAATCAGTCAATCTGCCTATGGCGAAAAGTCTCTGTGCTGTTTCATATCATGGTCTGTACCACAGTGAACATGGATCATAGACAGCTAAAGAGAGATGTTTTAGGAGACTTAAGAATCAGAATAAATATGAATACCAAAATGAAAAGCATATAAAGAATAGAGAGAGAGAGAGAGAGGGAGAGAGAGGGAGAGAGACGGAGAGAGAGAGAGAGAGAGAGAGAGAGAGAGAGAGAGAGAGAGAGAGAGAGAGAATATGCCTAGTCTTATCAGCTGCTATCAGATGCAATGAATTCAGAATTTAAAGTTCATATCTCAATAAGACACTGGCTGACCAGCAGAAATCATACAGTCACACGAAAATTTAAGGTCAATATTATACACCCCTGAACCAGGTTCTGTTAGTGGTGGCAGATGTGAATGCATACAGGTGCAGCTGTTGTTAAGCGGTGAAAAGTGAGTTAAACATGCATGCAATTAATTACATAGGTAAATAATTAAATGCAAATGTAAAACACCTGTTTTAGTTTTCCAGAACACAACACCATGCATTTGTCCTGATACACCAATACATACGACCTTAGAACGTTTGTCCATCGGTAGAGCAGTCATGCACTGGTCAAGAGTGGAAATAATTCGCAGAGGGTCTTGCTCCCTGGCCTAAGTATGAAAAAGCAAGTCATTAACCTGACAGCAAAGTAAAGATTTAAGAGCTAACATAAGATCAATTTTCTTACTGATATGTCACAACATATAACCACAACACATTTCACAATTTTTAAATATCCTTTAAGATTTAAGATCCTAATATACTATATATCCTTAGTCACTTGACACTTAGACTTGTGATGATATTCCCTGCAAATGGTGTAAATGTTCATTTACGCTAATTGTTCAGTTCTGAGCGCTTTTTTTTTTTAACCAACTTTATTTAACTTACTGCGTCATTAAAAAAGTATTTTTTGTTTACCTATAAGTATCTACCTGCGGGTGGCACGGTGGCTTAGTGTTTAGCACGTTTGCCTCTCAGCACTAGGGATTCCCGGTTTAAATACCAATGTGGATGGAGTTTCCATGTTCTCTCCGTGTCCGTGTGGGTTTCCGCCGGGTTCTCCGGTTTCCTCCCACAGTCTCAGAAAATGTATCAAGGTCAATTGAATTCTCCAAATTGCCCCATATAGAGTGTGTTTGTGTGTCTGTGTGAGTGAGTGTGTGCCCAGCAATAGATTGGCGCCCTGTCCTGGGTGTATCTGCCCAGCGCCCAAAACGTTTTCCCCTGAATGGGCATGGGGAACCCCCCCCCCCCCCGCGACCCTAATAGAGGATAAAGCGGAAGATAATTGATGGATGATATCTACCTGCTCTTTAAGAGAATGGCAAATGACGCGCTGATTGGTTTATTGTATGTGAAGTTCATAACACACCCATGTATCACTTCGTGAAGATTGCAAACACACGGACACGTCCTAAGTAGAGCTGCAAAGGGCATGGTTGACAGCTCGCTAATGCTAACTAAATTAAAGCCCTTTAAGCGGCTTCTTGTTGGTTGTAAATAGTACATAAACCTCTGCAGTCCCAAAGAGTATGTTATATATCGTGGTAATTGAAACAAAGGTGTGGAATTGTATAGGAAACACACACACACAATTACATTTAGTCATTTAGCAGACGTTTCTATTCATAGTGACTTAAAATGAGAGAACAACACAAGTCAGTAGTTAAGAAAAAAAAAAAAAAAACAGCAACAATGTAGAGTAATCAAACTTGATCATTATTGGATCTTCCAAAAAAATTATATGAAGTGTTTCTCGAAGAGATGTGTTTTGAATTATTTCTTTAAGATGCTAATGACTCAGCCTTACAGAGATGGACATTGGATAAAGTCAAATATAAAATGACCTACTTTTTTTATTTATTAAAGCTTCGTTTACCTATATGTACCTACCTGCACGTGTTGTTTCAGTCAGTATCTTACATTAAGATAAAAAAAAGGCTGCAAAGTAGCTTGCATTTTCCCCATTCAGGCCAATTACCCAATCTCTCTATCTGAGATCTCTCTATCAGAAATGCACTTCTGGTTGAATGATCAAAAATTCACACAGATAAAAAAAATAGTAGTGAGACTTTCTGGAGGAGTGAAAGTCGTTTTAGCTGCAAAATAGGGGACCCATTAGAATTTTATGTCATGTGTAGGTGTGATGTGTCCTTGAGAAGTTTTTCATGATGATTCACATAATTACAAATGTTTAAAAAAAATTATATTTATATATATATATATATATATATTATACCCTGCTATGGAATAACTGCACATGAAGAGAAGATGAACCTACATGCTTTAGTGATCGGTCTGTAACGTCACAGTTTGTCGGTAAACTGCAGCTGTCTGTCACCATTTTTGTTTCGGAATCAATCAGGACGACCTTGATTGAGGTAGTTCCCAAATCAATACCGAGAACAAACTTATCTGATGAGAACTGTGATGCAGACATCATTTAATCCGTTTATTTGTTTAGCTTTAATCTTGAGTCATGCTGCGAAACAGCGGTCTTATTCTAAGCGTCTTTGTTACAGCTGTAAGCAGCATTACAGGCTTTACCGCCATCTACTGGTAAAAAAAAAACGTTCTAGTACTGTACATGGCGTCGTCTTATAGCGATTATTTTATCTGTATTGTTCTTTTATTTTGACCTTTGCATTTGTACATAATCTTGCACAGTATTCTGAATTTATATTTCTGTTAATAAGACAAGATAATCCTTTATTGGTCCCATAATCGAGAAAATTCACAGTTTTTATCAGCAGAAGTGACAGTAATTGGGAAAGTTATAGATACATCCAATGTATTTATTACAAGAAGTACTTTTTAAAATGTAATAGAAATATAGATCAGTATGTGTAGAATAAAAAGAAAATAAAGTAGAATAAAAAACTACTCAATTATGTACATGGCATATAATTGAGAGGGGAGATGATTTGAAAATGTAACCAACACTATGTCACTAGCTGTGTTTTGCATTTTATGCCAATAAGTTTATTTTAATTTAAAAAAATTAATAAATTAATTTTCAGAGTAAGAGGGAGAGAGATAGAGGGGTAGTATTACAATCTCAAAGAGCTTCAGGTTTAAAGAAACCACCATCTTTTAGGACCTAAAAAAAAGGAGATCACCATCAGCTCCATCCTCAACAAGGCCCAAAAAAAAAAGCCGTGTTTTCTGCATCGACTGAAGAAAAGATTAGGCTAATATGAATTAGAACTGCTGAAAAAATCATTGGCGCTCTTTAGCCCAACCTTCAGGACTTCTACAATTAAAGAATAAGGAACCCGAAGAAAATCATATCAGACTCTTCACACCCTAGACACAATTTATTTCAGCTCCTGTTCTCTTGGAGATGATACAGAACAATTTACACGAAAACTATCAGACCTTCAAAGTTTCTTTCTTTCCTTTCACTCATTAACAGCTGATCAACAACTCTACATACACACATTACTCCCTTAATTTTGCACTTTATTGTCCTTGCACTCAAATGTACAATTCAGCTTTGTTTAAACTTTGCATAATGGGTGGAGTGAATGATTTGCAGCTGTGTATCTGTACTAGAGACACGCCATCAACCAAAACCAAATTCCTTGTGTAACAAACTTGGCCAAATAAATCTAATTCTGATCATGTACTTATCACACAACGACAGAAGCATATTTAATTCATATAAGAAATCAACGAGTGTGTTATAACTGAGTAAATATACTTTTCCTTATTCTAAATCTATTCTTTATCACTTTAAATGCCTAACATGTCGAGACGTCACACTGCTAAGGCCGAATGCCAAAAGACCTACAACCTCAGACCAAAGTGTACTAGCTTTCCCTGGGACGGCTTCACGGATTAACCCTATCTAGGGCACCTATATGGAAAGAAACACGACACTTTGGCTCGAACCATTAATGTTCCTTTAAGGACACCGTATTTACCGGGTTAAAGGTAATACTTATTTGTAGATTTTAAAATACAACACAAAATCAAGACAAACTTCGTTGCGGTTGTACACATTTGGCAGTAAACCCTAATTTGTGAAAGCAAATTAAAAAAGCAGTAGGTGAGGGGTTTTGTGTAACCATCCATCGTCCTTTGCGAGAAACATGGCTGCCGAATGAAGTATGACATTCGCAGCATTAAAGTGTCGCGTTTTTAACGTTTGAACATCGAATCTGTTTATTAATCGCAGTCGATACACAGAGTGTAATGTAAGAATGGCTGAATAACTTAATGAACGTGGAAGTGAGCTGTGTGTAAAATCTTATCCACGTCGTGATCACATTGGTGAGTAAAACGAGCTGATCATCAGAACTAAACCGCACTCCATGTTCCCCTTAACGAACGAAAGCACTTACTAATAGTGTGAAGAGTTATGTATTAACTCGCGATCGGTTATGAAACAAGCACACTGTATGATCGACTTTAATAAAAACAAGTACAATAGCTTATTGTTAGTAAAAGCAAGTGCACTAGCTGAGGTCATTTATAAAACAAGTGTACTAGCTTATTGTTAGTAGGTGATGTCTTTAATAAAACAAGTGCACTAGCTTACTGTTAGTAAAAACAAGTGCACTAGCTGAGGAGGGAGTGGTAGTTTAGTGGTTAGGGCGTTGGGCTATCAATCTGAAGGTTGGGGGTTGAAATCCCAGGTCCACTGAAGTTATCAGTGTGGGTCATTGAGCAAGACCCTTAAACCTCATTGCTCCAGGGATGTTGTAATTAACCCTGTGCTCACCTTGTAAGTCGCTTTGGATAAAAGCGTCCAATAAATGACCAAATGTAAAATGTAATGTAGGTCATTTATAAAACAAGTGTACTAGCTCATTGTTAGTAGGTGATGTCTTTAATAAAACAAGTGCACTAGCTTACTGTTAGTAAAAACAAGTGCACTAGCTGAAGTCATTAATAAAACAAGAGCACTAGCTTATTGTTAGTAAAAGCAAGTGCACTAGCTGAGGTCATTTATAAAACAAGTGTTCTAGCTTATTGTTAGTAGGTGATGTCTTTAATAACACAAGTGCACTAGCTTACTGTTAGTAAAAACAAGTGCACTAGATGATGTCATTAATAAAACAAGAGCATTACTGATCATCGGAACTAAAAGCAGGCACACTCTATGTTCATCAATAATGAACAAGAACACCAGCTGATCATAATAGTAAGAACTGTGTATTCGCTGATGACCAGTAATGAAACAAGCACACTATATTATCGTCAGTAATAAACAATGCACAAGGTACCTTTTCATGTACCTGGAACTTGTAAAAGGCTCAGCTCCAGACAAACTTATCTGTCCTAGAAATGCATTAAAAGCAAATGGTTTACATAATAGGGTCAGCTATCAAACCAGAAATGTAATATTTCCCCTCCGCTAACTGTAGTTGTGCTTTCAGTGTTAAAGGTTTTGAAGGCGACATGGCCTCGATTGCGGCTAAACGAGAGGGCCCTCAGTTCATCAGTGAGGTGGCAGTGAGGGGGAACGCCGCAGTTCTGGAGTACTGCAGAACTTCGGTATCGGCTCTGTCTGGTGCCACGGCAGGTATCCTTGGTCTCACCGGCTTGTACGGCTTCGTTTTCTATTTCCTCGCCTCCTTCCTGCTGTCTATACTGCTCATTTTGAAAGCTGGCCGACGGTGGAACAAGTGTTTCAAATCACGCCGACTGCTTTTTACAGGAGGTCTCGTAGGGGGTTTGTTCACCTACGTGCTGTTCTGGACTTTCCTGTACGGAATGGTGCATGTCTACTGAAGTGCAGTGAGCTGGGGATAGCATAAAGTAACAGTCGAGTTGTGAAATATACCCCACTTTATTAGAAACATAATGTATAGGTCTAATGTTAACTAATCCATTTGTTCGTTCATGATCTAACTCCACTCACTGGTCATACATGCACATTGACTTTACCAAGTCCTCTTGCTTTATTTCTAATTATAGATTTAACACCCAGTTATGGATTTATTGAAGGTTCTTTCTTTTTTGAGTCATGTCCTTCCTTTCTGTATGTTCAGTAATGTTAACTACACACTGTTTCTACTTTCCCTGAATTAAAATCGCATAAACCAGGGTTAGTCCACAATGAATAAAACATTGTTATGATAAAATGTTTCCTTTTCCTTTCTAGGTTTTATTTTTTTTTTTTATGTTGTTATTCACATATATATGTGTATACATATATGTAACACTGACAAATTTAGAATAATGTTAATGTTATATGAAATAACCAGTAGCCTTTTAAAATAGCAGTAGAGAAATGCTGTACTGATTTCTCATTAATATAGATTGTATTAATAAGGCTTTATATGAACATTTTGACACCCTTGGTCTAATAAAACATTTGTTTAATCTTAATTAATTGAGAAGCAATAAACAAACAGTATAACCAACCAATCAATATGTTCCACAAATTTCATACACAGTTGTTCTATTCACATCACATTCACATCACATTTTTTTTTAAATAAAATCTGTGTTTGGTGTTGGCAAATTCAGTCTCTACACCTTCCTTCAGTCCCCACCTGTGACAGTCTTTTGACTGTGACAGTCATGGATGCACAAACCAAACAATATTTTCTTTACAATGCCTTCCAATCATATCTATTTACTGTTCACATTTTCACAACATTGAACTCTTAGCAAATTATTGAATATATTATATTACTTATTTCCATCTTCTTTAAATAGTTAACTCGGGTGTTTAATGGTGGTATTGCACATTGCAATGTCAAATGGTTTGATTTTTTTGTACCCTTCGAAGAGATAAGAGAGACACTCCGCTTGTTCTCTTCAGCATTCAAATGTGATTAAAATTTCCCAAATTTTCCAGATTTTCTTTATTTTACTTGCGTGTCGTTTTGGAAGCAGTAACGTAAGCTGGTTTTCTTTCCGGACTGCGGTGGGTCTGGGATGCGTTAAGATTTTTTTTTTCTTGAATCTCAGGTTTCCTTCTTTCTCGACTGTGAGATGAGGGTAGCTGTTTCTCAATATCCAGTTTGTCCTTGTTTTTGTGTCTATCTTGGGCATGTCTGTGGTGTCTGGTGCGCCTTGCATCTCTGGATTTTCTCTCCATTTTTCTAAAAAAGTTGGCAGAATTAGTACCTGACATTACAACTTTTAGTTTTAGACATTTTTGATTAATGCTTACTTTGCCACTGTCTCAAATTTTCTTTGTCTGTAAAATGAGCTTCCAGTCATCAAATAGAGCAAAATCATGTCACAGATAAACACACCCTGTGTAAAAAAATCTATAATTTAGATTGTGATTAATATTATTAATACAAGTATTTGTTTTATTGTACACAAAAAATGATTTCAATATAAAACTATTAATTAGTTAATGTGGTTAGCATAGACCCCTCTCAACTCCAGATTCGAATATAAATGTGTGGTTTTCTAGGCTCAAGCAGAAGATAATAGATGGATGGATCATTTATTTAGTGTTTCTAATACCCTCTTCAAAATATAAATAATAGTCTTAAATAACGTAAAATAATGATCCAGTTATTTTATGGACCTCAGTAAGAAGAGAGTGTTGCTATACCTCAGCAGTTTTAGTTTAGTACTCTACAAGTCTATACCTTGAAGAAAAATGAAGAAAAAAAAACCTGAAATAAAAAAAGGTTACTTACAGCACCCATCAAAGCAACTGCAGATCCAATATTCACCATAGTGGGAATTATGCTGAATTTTCCTGCCTGGAAAAAAATCAAAGCATATATATAACACAAGGGAGATAAGAAATAATAAGTCAGCATATAAGCCCAGTAAGATTTACCTGACCAATAACTATAACATCAAATCGAATGCCGTAGACTTTAAATAAGGAACGGTAAGTCTGTCCAGCTGCGTCTCTGTAGTATCGAGCAAATCTGCAAAACAAAATGATAACATTTAATTATATGGTTAATGAGGTAGGGTGGCACAGTGGCTTGGTAGAGATCTTTACATTTAATAAGATGAATAATAAACTGGCGGGTCAATGACAAACAAGACAAGATTTTGAGTGTTTTAGTGTTGTTTATAAGAAAATAAATAATGAAATCAGATAGCTTTTTACTCATGGTCACAAATCAGTGACCGTCACTGTATAGTGTATAATTCTGTTTTGTAAAATCCATTTTAGATGACGCCACATTGAGGTTGCAACAGTGATGAAATTTTGTATATTTGAATTCTCACTGGATAGCCTTCCTGATGATACCCTATTAATCCAGGTTTAAAAACAGCACTGATACATATTTTACACAGACATATTGATAGGTAAATTGAAGAATCAAAATCTCATTATCTTCTGCTTAATTCTCTACTAGGGTCGTGGGGGTGGGGTTTCCACACCCATCCAGGGGAGAATGTTTTGGACGCTGTGCAGATACACCCAAGACAGGGTGCCAATCCATCTCTGGGCACACTCGCGCACACACACTATATAGGAGCAATTTAGATAGGGCAATTTAAATCAGCCAATTCATCTTGAATCCATGATTTTGGAATGTGTGAGGAAACCGAAGAACCTGGAGAAACCCCACGTGAACAAGGGCGGGAGAACATAGAAACTACACCTAGATTGGGATTTGAAACTGGATGCCCAGCACTGAAAGGCAAACGTGCTAACCACAACAGCTCTATACTGCCCTAAGATATCACACAAATCTCATTGACCGCAAACCCAAGCAAGCACATCAAGGAACGGTTCACCCCACCCAGGAATCAAACCTTCTAGCTGTGAAGATTAAGTGCTAACAGCTGTGCCACCATTTTCCTCCCATGTTTTAAAAATTATAAAAGACTAACTGAAGTCTAAATGATGATACCTAAAGTTGTATCCTGAGGTGTTTTGGTCTTTTACAGTGTCTAGACGAGAAAAACTGTATTCAGGCCTGCATTTGCTGAAGTCTTTATCCAAATCACAATTCCATTCAATAACCACACCAATGGATCCACCCTGTGTTTAAAATAAAAAGAAAAGAATGAGTTTTATTTTTTTGACTGAGTTAAAGAGATACATTAGCTCGGTTTTTAGCAATGTTTGTTAACTTTCTGTGATATATTAATAATTTTAACTCAAATTAATATGATCGTGATAATAAAAGGGACAGTGGTAGGCTTGTGGTCAAGGAACCAGCCTTGCGACCTGAAGGTCCTTGGTTAGATTCCCAGGCCCACCAAGCACTATGTCTAAAGCGCCCTTGGGCAAGGTACCTAAACCCAAATTGTTTCCTAGACGCCATGTACAGGGCTGTTCACCTCTGCAGGCACATTTGCTCACTTCACACAAAGTTTGTTATGTTCTCCACACTGCATCCGATGTAGTACATGTATATTCATTTTATTCATTCATTATCTTCAGCTTTGTCCTATATTAGGGTCGCGGGGGGTTCCCCATTCCCATCCAGGGGGGAACGTTTCGGGCGCTGGGCAGACACACCCAGGACAGGGCGCCAATCTATCACTGGGCACACACTCACACAGACACGCACACATACACACACTATATGGGGCAATTTGAAGAACTCAATTGACTTCATCCATGTTTTTGGACTGTGGAAAGAAACCGGAGAACCCGGAGGAAACCCACATGGACACAGGGAGAACATGGAAACTCCACCCAGATGGGGATTCGAAGCGGGAATCCCTAGTGCTAACATGTTAACCACTAAGCCACCTACAGTGGGTTGCAAAAGTATTCATACCCCTTGAACTTTTCCATATTTTGTCACATTACAACCACAAACATAAATATATTTCACTGGAATTTAATGTGAAAGACCAACACAAAGTGGTATACAATTGTGAAGTGGAATGAAAGTTATACATGAATCAACATTTTTTTTACAAATAAAAAACTGAAAAGTGCGATGTGCAAAATTATTCAGCCCCCCTGAGTCAATACTTTGTGGAACCNNGCTGAATAATTTTGCACATCGCACTTTTCAGTTTTTTATTTGTAAAAAAATTGTTGATTCATGTATAACTTTCATTCCACTTCACAATTGTATACCACTTTGTGTTGGTCTTTCACATTAAATTCCAGTGAAATATATTTATGTTTGTGGTTGTAATGTGACAAAATATGGAAAAGTTCAAGGGGTATGAATACTTTTGCAACCCACTGTATATGTATATTATGTATGTATATTATCATTGTGCACTGATACAAACCTTGACAGCCATTTCACTAAAATTGTAGCCAGTAGAGTGAACTAAATCTCCAACTCTGAAGATGGGGCAGTATGGATCATGGATTTTGTCATAGTAGCATGTTTTCAGATATGTGCGATTGAGAGTGGGCAGGACATTGGATCTATACACACACAAAGAAAACATTATAAGATATAACAAATATTCATATTCTGTATAGATAGAACACTTTATTTATCCCATAGGAAATTTAGCAAACAGTAGCAGCAAAAACCACAGTACCAATAATAATAAGAATTAAATAGTACAAATTGTAATAAAATAGTAATAAATATAGTATAAGGAGGAACCAATAAATGCACTTAATTAATTAACATTTGTCCTTCTACATATACATTTACATTTAGATTTACATTTAGTCAATTAGCAGACGCTTTTATCCAAAGTGACTTACAAATGAGAACACCAAAGTCAGAAGCCATGAAGAAAACCAACTATACTGTAAATTCATTAAACCTGATTGTTGTTCGATGCTGTGCCCGCCCCCCCCCCCTTTTTTTATTTTACAACAGGTATTTGTTAAAGAGATGCGTCTTCAGTAGTTTTTTTAAACTGTTTAGTGATTCTGCCTTACGGACAGAGTTGGGAAGAACATTCCACCATTTTGCAGTGGTGAATGCCACGGAGTGCGAATTAGCTCCTTGGTGAGGTGGAATCGCCATGCGGCGATCATCACTGGAGCGAAGTGAACGAGTCGGAGTGTATTTTAAAAAGATGGAGTGAAGTTAGGAGGGGGAAGATCCAGAAATGGTTCTGTATGCTAGAGTCAGTGACTTGTACTGAATGCGAGCAGCTACAGGGAGCCAATAGAGGGAAGTGAGTAATGGAGTGACATGAGTTCGCTTGGGCTGGTTAAACACAAGTCAGGCTGCAGAGTTTTGAATTAGTTGAAGAGGTCGGATTGTGGAAGCTGGGATACCGGCGGGCAGCGCATTACAATAATCCAGCCGGGATAGGACTAGGGCTTGAACAAGCAGTTGGGTAGCATGTTCAGTCAAAAAGGGTCTGATCTTCCTTATGTTTTAAAGAAGGAATCTGCAGAAACGGGTGGTTTTCATAAAATGATCAGAGAGTTTAAGGTGGGAGTCTATTGTGAAACCAAGGTTCCGGACCGAATCGGTTGGGGAGATTGTGAAGCCATCAATTTGGAAGGTCAGGTCGTGATTAATTGAGGGTTTAGCTGGGATAATGAGAAGCTGTTTTTTCTAAGTTTAATTTGAGATGTCAGGCCTTCATCCAAACAGATATGTCGGTGAGGCAGGCAGATACCCGATTTGAGATGGTGGTGTCGTCAGGGGCAAAAGACAGATGAAGCTGAGTGTCATCAGCATAGCAGTGGTAAGAGGATCCATGCGCCTGGATAACTGTCCTCAGTGATGTCATGTATAGTGAGAAGAGGAGAGGACCAAGTACAGAGCCCTGAGGCACACCAGTGCATACTTGGTGAGAGTTAGAGATCTCCCCATTCCATGACACTTTGAAGGTCCTTCCTGTGAGATAGGATCGAAACCATTCAAGTGTCGTATCAGAAAAGCCTAATTCAGCTAGAGTTGACAGTAGAAACAAATGATTTACTGTATCAAAAGCTGCAGAAAGGTCTAACAAAATGAGGACCGAGGATTGAGATTTGGCTTTGACAGTTTTAAGTGAGTCAATCACAGAGAGCAATGCTGTCTCCGTGGAGTGACCACATCTAAAACCGGACTGATGGGGATCAAGGAGATTGTTCTGATTAAGAAATTTGGAGACCTGTGTGGATACCACCCGTTCAAGTGTTTTAGACAGGAAAGGTAAAAGAGAAACAGGTCTGTAGCTCTCGACCAAATTCGACCTTCTACCAGCCCCACAGGTATAGTTAAAAAGCCTTATGGCTATTGGAACAAAAGATCTCCTGAGTCTGTCTGTAGAACAATTCTGTGATAGTTGCCTGCCACTGAATTCGCTCCTCTTATCAATAATGGTGTAATGTAGTGGGTCACCAGCATAGGCCATGATGGTGAGCGGTGTGTTGAGTGTCCTGTATAAACCTTACTGGTTTATACATATTACTTTCTATCTATGCAGTACAGAAATCGCTTTAATACTGGTGGACAGAAAATAAGGTCACCAGTACTATGCCACATTCTCAAATTACAGGGGTTACAACAAAATATAATACCAAAGTCTACAGATACAGATTGACTGTTTTCTGTTAGTTCACTGTCCTGTCTTTGTTATTGCTTGTTTGTATAAATTAATTCATTAGTCTTCTGTTCAGCTATGGTTGCCCTTCATGTGTGTTCCTGCAGTGTATTCAAGCCCACCTATTTCCCAGTGTCTTTGCTTGTTCATCATTTTGAAATACACTGATTTTCGACTCAAAGCAAGTTTTTTCACAGTGGTTAGGATTCAAAAATTTTCCTCTTACCTCCATGTCAAGGGAGGTTCTTGGGAATTCCATGCTTTGAAAAATACTTAACATAATAAGGTGATTTTTTCACACTGCACTGGTGCCATTTTGTGACAGTATGTCGGTTATATAAAATATATTTTATAAAGCTACATTTTGTAACTAAAAAATGTTGTTGTATCTTTGGGTTTGGTTAAATGTGTAAAAATAAAAATTATAAAGTATATTATTATCAGTATTATATCAAAATATTTTTGATATAAAATATTGTTTTAATAGAATATCTAAGCAATAACTAATCATGCAGGAACATGCAGGAAAAGTTAAATGATGAAGACTAGTGACCCTAGAAGGTATAAATAAGGTTTATTTATAAGGTTTTATAAAGTTTATTTTGGTTCAAAGCTCATGTTGTTCCACACCTAAAACTACATTAATATGTTTTTGAATTCTCTTCAAAATTCTCATATGCACAAAGAAAGACCTGATAAAGCCTCAATAATAACTTGTAGAAACACAGTATATAGTTAAGTATAATAAAAAATGCATGTTGAGATGCAACTATGTAACTACTGATATTAAAATCCAAAGATGTGGATTTTTTCTAGATAATGCAATGATAAATCTTACTTTGAAAAATCAAACTTTGGAAATCTAATGGAGTTCCTGATGTAGATACTGAAGTTTTCAGCTGCTCCCAGCAATGGTGTCCTAAAATAAAAGAGCAATAAATATTAAATAAAATTATAATGAAATTATAATAAAAACTGATATAATAACTTGGGCAGCATGGTGGCTGGTTTGCCCGTCCACCTCTCAATGCCATAAATATTCTTTCCTGGATTGGCATGGACTCCCCCCCCCCCCCCCGACAAATATAATATCTTGAGCATTATATTATATAGAAATTAAAACTATTATACAGAAATTAAAAAGTGGTCTCTTAGACTCTTCAGCTGGCGTTTTTATCTGAAATGCAGTACTGTGTAGGTTATACAAATGAAAAATAAAAACCAAATTATTATACACAATTACAACATGATTCATTAATAATTATGATTAACAAATAAAACAATTCGTTCTTACACTTAAAACCAATAAAACTTTGGAAATGTATTACATAACTAGAGTTATTGTATTGCATTATATGTCAAGATCTCAACAGTATGACAGTGATGATGAAACAAGGACAGATTATTATTTTTCTTACATTGGTGTATGGTTACGCTCAATTGGACACCAACCATGAATTTCACATGTGCCTGTCTGATTCAGACAGTGTCCAGTTTTCATTCCTAATAACAGGAAAAAAGCAATTACACTCATTAGTTGGATTAATTTGCTTTTAAACCAATACCATTACCAACTATTTTCCAGAAATGTAAAAATGGTATTACATTTCAAATTATTTATCTATTAAATATAACGAATGATCATTTACTTGCAGTTTATTAGCCAAACTAGAAGCAGGTTTACATGCCAAAAAGGCTGTGTTCAAATAGTGGCATGTTACATGTGATGTCTAATAAAGTAATAATTTTAGATTTTAATTGATTTTAAGTCACTCTTGAATAATGTAACAAATGTTACCATTGTATTTAACTGGCTTTTACAGATCATTTCATTTTATTTTGAAACATGTGTCTCTACAAGGACTTATCTCTGCTTAAAATCAGACTGCATGTACAGTAGCAGTCAAAAGTTTGGACACACCTCTTTTTTGCTCCACTTTCCATGTTATATATATATATATATATATATATATATATATATATATATATATATATATATATAATAGTAGCACCACAGAGCAGGTATTATTTAATTGGTGCATTATTCCTATACCAGCAGTGTTACTAAGGTGTTTAAAAAAAACACTGCTGCACTAATACCCCCTCACTGCATCAGTGTCACTGCAGAACTGACAATAAACAATACACCACCCAAATTATATGTGTTCTGTGATGATGACCAATAGAGAACAGAGAACCAACAGGGGACTAACAAAACAAAGAGAACAGATGTACTACAGTCTGTAATTGTAACACTACAAAGTCCATCTATAAGGTAAGTGGAGCAAGTTTTGTATCCAAACTTTTGATTGGTACTGTACCTAGTGGGTCCGCCTTGAGGGCAGAGCTTTGCCCAGCCGTGCAATGTTTCAATATTGGTTTTCTATGTTTTTTGTATCTTATTTTGCCAATAGAGCTTGCAGTTTTGAGATCTCCACGTCCAGCCCAACCTCGTCAATGCCATTTTATCACAGTTAGGAATGGTCGATTCCCTTTCCCCAGGAGGAGATAGTGGTTTTAGGTCATATTATCTTGCATGCTGTCATGTTCTTTAAGACAAATATCTTTATTTGCAGTCAGCCTGCATGAATAAGAGTGAAAGTAGGCTTCGACATATTACTCTATTCTATAGTTTTTAATCTATGCTTTAAAAACTTAGCAATTTATAAAATACATCATACAAACCAAGTAACTCAGTGGTATGATTTGTACATAATAAGCAATAAATCAATTAGCGTGTCACTTGCCATTCTCTTTAAATGCCAGATTAGGTCTGAATTTTGGCGATTGCTATTTTAATGGTGCCGTGTGCAACAGCTCGATTTTGTGTTATTGTAGAATAATTTATTTAATTTATTGTGTATTATGTTCACGATTGATGCAAAAGTTTGTATATCTGCCAAATGACATGCGCTATGAGTTTGTGCACTGCTGGTACGCAACAATCAGGGGTACCCGCCTGTGTTAATGACTCAATGCCAAGATAGTGATGAATGTCAGACTGTTGATGTCTGTCTGTGTTGTTTTAAGTCAGTGGTGCACCTGTGCTTCCTGTTGCCAAGATAGCACTATAACAGAAATGTACCTGAACACACATACATCATTTCAAGACCACCATGACCATCAGAGTAGATATATTCACAAGAACTGTTGTTATAGACTATTGGAAGAGTAAGATTTCAACAAGCTTCACATGTGTAAGGAGTATCGCCACGCGAGTGTGTAAGTTAAAGTATAAAATGACAAATCCTATTATACACTGTTTCAAATGACAAATTCAAAAGTGGGTTAAAAGCTGTATGGGTGTTAATATGGTGAAACTATTGTCAGGTTGTTAAATAATTATTTTTTATAATAGCTAAAATATTTTTTTATTTAATTTCATGATAAAAGCAGCATGGTGGCTTAGTGGTTAGCACGTTCGCCTCTCAGCACTAGGGATTTCCGGTTCGAATCCCCATCTGGGTGGAGTTTCCATGTTTTCCCTGTGTCTGCGTGGGTTTCCTCCGGGTTCTCCGGTTTCCTCCCACAGTCCAAAAACTTGGATGAAGTCAATTGAGTTCTCCAAATTGCCCCATATAGAGTGTGTATGTGTGAGTAAGTGTGTGCCCAGCGATAGATTGGTTCCCTGTCCTGGGTGTATCTGCCCAGCGCCCGAAACGTTCTCCCTTAGATGGGCATGGGGAACCCCACCGCGACCCTAATATAGGATAAAGCGGAAGATAATGAATGAATTAATTAATTTCATGATATATAAATATGTATTAATACAGGTTACATCTGTCTTAGTAGTGTTTTTCTTTTACCATGACCAGCTTTAACTGTTTCTCCCATCGTGCAGTCATCATCATGAAAACAAACACCATCTGGAACTTTGGGACTCTGAAAACATTTATATAAATATATAAAAAGAAGTTTGACAGTGATTTCAACACATTAATTAAAAACAAACAGTCTTGGCATTTAAAGTATATTGCTGCAGTGAATAACATAATTGAAAATGCGATACATCAAAAGAAAACACAATAGCTTGTCTGCTCATAGCACACATGTACCAGTGTTCATAACCTAGTTTTGATAGAGAAGTTATCTAATTTACGTGCTCACCTCAGCACACCACCCAAGCCTCTGGTTTGGAGTCTCAAGGTAATTAGTCACAATAAAGAAGACTTTATCCCCCTGGTTAAAAAGAAAAATATAAATAATTAGATATGTCCCCCCTTATACTTAAAAAGAAAAGGAACATAATTATAATGATCTAATGAAATAAAAACACTAGTTTATCTTTAGGGATGTTAGACTGTTAGACCCCACTAAAGAAAAAGTGTCACCTATTTATCAGCTTTTGTGTTCTATCATATTCTGATGGTCGAGTGTTTTAGAGTGGTCCAGAATGTTGAATTTTCTATATTTCAGTTTAAATATGGTGACACTGTGACTTAGAATGTCAACCTCTTAGAGTGGGTTTCCTCTGGATTTTTCCCACAGTGTAAAAACATAATCTAAATTGCCCCTATATAGTGTGTTTGAATGCATGTGTGCCCAGCAATAGATAAGCGTCCTGTCCTGGGTGTAAAGCCTAGCGCCCAAAACATTCTCTGTTGTAGAAGAAGATAATGGGTTTTTTAGATGTTACAATGAATTTTGGTAAAATTACTAAATTTGTTTATACATCTATTTTATTCATCCTCACCAGCATCTTATTTACTTGTTAAACTAAACAATACATTGAACATAAACCGTGTTAAAACAGTGATCATTACCACCTAACCATATGTATGTACATGCATGCAAGTTAACAATATACTGGATTAATGTATTTTACTCATGCGACATTGCCGTTATATATTCCATTAAGCTAATTTTAAAGACTAACGGTTACAGATGTAACAGTGGTGTAAATTATTTAAAAAAAAATAATTTATTGAATAATGAAACGAATTTTACTTTGTTTTGGTGTTCAGTGTATAGTGTTTTAAATGAAAAAGCATTTAGTAGATAAGGTCTTAAATTCAAAAGCATATTTGACAGTACTCAAATGAACGTAGAGTAACAAAATGAAAACATTTCCTTACTTGAGAGGGTATAACATAATCTTCCGCACCCCATATATGAAAGCCTTGCTCTGTGTTGTTGGTTAGAGCAACACCTTTAAGCTTTGTGTATACAGAGCTCTGGATTGACTCCTCTTTCTCTTGGTAACCCTTTTTCCATACAAAGACCCATCTGCGAAAATAATGCTAATGGTTCAAAAACTTTAATAGAAAACCAGCTTTACAATCAAACCAACAGTACAGTATTAATCACTATTAATACAATAAAAATGCTATGACAGTTGGTATGAGCAAATCAGACAGACGTGTTATTATTTTGTTATTATGACATGTCTGGAGAGACCTGAAAATGGCTGTCCACCAATGTTCACCATCCAACCTGACAGAACATGAGAGGATCCTGTTACTCAGCGATCAATGTTCACTTTAAAAAAACGGACTAGATTACATTGAGGAAGACCAGTTTTTTAACGATTTTCCAATAAATGCATTTATGAACTTTGTTTTTTTTTTAAAGAGTGCTTGTAACCATGGTATAAAAGCAATAAGGCACTCCAGGTTGTGATTACGAATAAATTACATAAAACAGATATTCTTTCCATCTTTCCCGTGATTAATTCACAATATTGCACGCCCTCTTGAACCTTATTGCTTTATAAACCAGCTTATATTTATTCACAGCAATGGTGGGCTCAGAGCCCCTGCTTGCCATGTCCACAAATAGCATACCCCTTATAGCATGGTGGTCTGAACACAAGTCATAGGCCTATGGAAGTGTTAACATGTGGTCTGTCAGATTACTAATCACAGAACAGAACTAATAACAGAAATATTCTGAAATAGTTTGCGTTATATGGGTATGTGTTGCTAAAGGGCACTCAAAACAGTTTTGAAAGTCTAAATCCGACGTTAGGAAAAACCTACCCGATTAAGTAGACGATTATTCCCAACTGAAAGAGTCTGAACAAAACTCCGACTTTCTTGTTTTTGGCAATGAAGAATTTCTCTGTCTTGTAGTCGAAGATCGACAGGAGGAAATGCGCCTGTGCCATCAGCGGAGCGGTCACCTTTGCGCGCCAGGCACTCACTCTCTCTTACTTTTGCTCACAACACGCGTCTGTTTGCTGCTAAACCATCTGCTGCCCAACCTGACATTGAGATAGAAAGATGGAGGTCCAGTTGGAGTGACGGCGCTTCCCTTCAGCCAGCTGAAGATAAAGCCGCGTGGCTTCCGCATGGCCCCAGTATTCCACTATTCCATTTCGGTATGAGCAGAAGTAAATCATTGCAAGTTTCATTTACAAAAAAAGCAGCTAAAAAGTGGAATGAAACACGAACAGGGCCACCGCAAATGCGAGGGATAATTGATTAGGAAACTATTTCGGCATTAATGTTTTTATATGAGCTAAAAGGCTGTAAAAAATCACAATCATACATCCATCTAATACTGCTGTACTACTCAAATGAATTCTTACTCCAGATATCAGCACAGCCACAGGAGAGTAGAAAACCCCACTAATTCTGTTTAGTGGGCATAATTTATTAAACCCTATAAAGATTGTTTTTTAGACAATTTTTTGGCGTAATCGCATTTACTATAAGCTCTTTTGAATTTACCTTCTAGCATTTCAGGGGCGTTTTTAGGGTTTAGAAACATCAGGGGCTTTAGCTCAGGGCTTGATTTCCCAAAAGTGTCGTAGCGCTAAGTACTTCGTAACTTCGTACTTCAGAACGTTCTTAAATTTCCGAGCCTCTCCCGAATGTATGCGTAACTTAAGTCGTTCTTAAAATCGCTCGTAACTTACGAGTGCTCAGACCCACTCGTAACTCACTAGAAGTTCGTAACTGGCAGCGCACAAAGACTCACAGACGCACTGGTTGTTTAAATCGCACAGGAAAAAAATAAGCACTAATATTATCACCTGGAATTCGGTAATTTAGTCACGTGTTATTTTATACATTATCATTATATATATATATATATATATATATATATATATATATATATATATATATATATATATATATATATATCCATCATCTTCCACTTTATCCACTATTAGGGTCGGGACAGGGCACCAATCCATCGCTGGGCACCCACTCACTCACACAAACACACTCGATATGGGGCAATTTGGAGGACTCAATTGACTTGATCCATGTTTTTTTGGACTGTGGGAGGAAACCAGAGGAAACCCACATGAACATGGGTAGTACATGTAAACTCCACCAAGATGGGGATATATAAATAAATATTCATTCATTCATTATCTCCCGCTTATCCTCTATCAGGGTCGCGGTGGGGTTCCCCATGCCCATCCAGGGGAGAACGTCTCGGGCGCTGGGCAGATAGACCCAGGACAGTGCGCCAATCCATCGCTGGGCACACACTCACTCACACAGACACACTCTATATGGGGCAATTTTGAGATTTCAATTAACTTGATCCATGTTTTTGGACTGTGGGAGGAAACCGGAGAACCCGGAGGAAACCCACACAGACACGGGGAGAACATGGAAACTCCACCCAGATGGGGATTCGAACCGGGAATTTCTAGCGCTGAGAGGCGAACGTGCTAACCACTAAGCCACTGTGCCGCCTATAAATAAATAAATAAATATATTTCCCTCATACACACACAGAATTTAAAAGCACAAACAGCTGACGGTGACTCCATCGTTCGGTCCCGCTGCTGGAGGAGAGGCTGCAGAGAAAGCTGCTCTCATTTGATTCGGGGCTACTGACAAAATAACCACAGCCCAGGTCTAACGACGCCCCTGTAGCATTTCTCTGCAAAAGCTGATGCACAATGTCAAATAAAACACTGAGCAATGCGGGTGTACTAAGAGGGTCAATTCCTTAAACTCGTATGGATTTGTGTATCTGTTTGCAAAACAGCATAGAGATCAGTGGGGGCGGCTAAAAAAATTAAGGCGGACGCAAACGAAAAAATTTCAAACAAAAAGCGTTTCGTCCTTGATCACTTGCCTGCTGCTGTATTTGTAAATTGGAATGATCCTGTCCAAGCTCCTTTATTCTTTTTTTCTTTCCAGTGAACGCTTTGTAAAAGCATTTTTTTTGTAAAGAGAAAACGTAATTTTATTTCATTTTGATGATACTCCAGTTTGCAAAGGTTAAGGGTGAGTCGAACTAATGAACCGCACTTGAGTCAATTGGAATTGTCCAATCACACGATGTCTAAATAAATATTAATTCATTATCTTCCGCTTTATCCTGTGGGGTTCCCCATGCCCTTCCAGGGGAGAACGTTTTGGGCGCTGGGCAGATACACCCAGGACAGGGCGCCAATCTATCGCTGGGCACACACTCACACACACTCTACATCACTCATACACACCCTACAGGGGCAATTTAGAGAAATCAATTGACTTGTTTCATGTTTTTGGACTGTGGGAGGAAACCGGAGAACCCGGAGAAAACCCACGCAGACACGGGGAGAACATGGAAACTCCACCCAGATGGGGATTCGAACCGGGAATCCCGAGTGCTGAGAGGCGAACGTGCTAACCACTAATCCTTCTAAATAAAAATGTTTTGTTTATTTATTTATTCTTTTAATAAATTCTAACATGTCTATTACACACAAATACAAATAAATAAATTTCTCATTAGCTATTTTGCAGTTCATAATAAATTTAGTTTAATAGCTGAAGAATTTTAAGGGCGGCAACGCCCCAGCACCCACTATGGACCAGTTGCCACTGATAGAGATGTAACTAAAATTACTTATAAAACTTAAAAGAGACTAAAACAGGTGGACTAGTCTTTGTTACACTGCAAGGAGTGTCTATATAGTTAAACAAATGAAACAAGGAAAAATGTGTATACAATAAACTGCGCAGTGAGTTTGAAATGTACAGTCATATGCAAAAGTTTGGGCACCCCTATTAATCTTAATCATTTTTAGTTCTAAAAATTTGGGTGATTGCAACAGCGATTTCAGTTTGATATATCTAATAACTGATGGACACAGTAATATTTCAGGATTGAAATGAGGTGCAAAAAAATAAGGTGCTAACAGAAAATGTGCAATATGCATTAAATCAAAATTTGACAGGTGCAAAAGTATGGATACCCTTATCATTTTATTGATTTGAAAACACAAAATTGGTTTGGTAACCTCATTGAGCTTTGAACTTTATAGCCAGGTGTGTCCAATCATGAGTAAAGGTATTTAAGGTGGCTAATTGCAAGTTGTTTACCTATTTGAATCTCTTCTGAAGAGTGGCATCATGGGCTCCTCAAAACAACTCTCAAATGATATGAAAACACATAGTTGTTCAGGGAAAGGATACAAAAAGTTGTCTCAGAGATTTAACCTGTCAGTCTCCACTGTGAGGAACATAGTAAGGAATGGAAGACCACAGGGACAGTTTTTGTTAAGCCCAGAAATATCAGAAAGGCAGAGGAGAAGAATGGTGAGAACAGTCAAGGACAATCCACAGACCACCTCCAAAGAGCTGCAGCATCATCTTGCTGCAGATAGTGTCACTGTGCATCGGTCAACAATACAGCACACTTTGCACAAGGAGAAGCTGGGAGAATGATGCGAAAGAAGCCGTTTCTGCAAGCACGCCTGAGGTATGCCAGAGTCGCCTGAGGTATGCAAAAGCACAATTGTACAAGCCATTTGTTACAATGTTCTGGAATGGCCATCCCAGTCCCCAGACCTGAATATGATTGAACATCTGTGGGATGGTTTGAAGCGGGCTGCCCATGCTCGGCGACCTTCAAACTTAACTGAACTGGAATTGTTTTGTAAAGAGGAATGGTCAAAAATACCTTTATCCAGGATCCAGGAACTGAGTAAAAGCTACAGGAAGTGACTAGAGGCTGTTATTTTTGCAAAAGGAGGATCAACTAAATATTAATGTCACTTTCCTGTTGAGTTGCCCATACTTTTGCACCTGTCAAATTTTGGTTTAATGCGTATTGCACATTTTCTGTTAGTACAATAAACCTCATTTCAATCCTGAAATATTACTGTGTCCATCAGTTATTAGAAATATCAAACTGAAATGGCTGCTGCAAACACCCATATATTTAGAACTAAAAATGAATAAGATTAATAGGGGTGCCCAAACTTTTGCATATGACTTTATATGTAATATACTGCGTTTTACTTCTCGCCTAAATTCAAAACAAATCAGTGATCTATAAAATACTCAACATATTTGCCAGTTTTTGTAAGAAAAGTAACCAAAAAAGTCGAAAGACCCCCCCGTTTCACATCTTAACTAGGAACATTTTGCATAGTGCAAATGACAGGATGTCTCAAATAGGGTCAACTTTGGTTATTTTCTAAGTTCAAAATGACTTACAAGCATTTGAATACCGGGTCTGACAGCCACCCTGGAGCAATATTAAAAAGTGTTTTTTCAAAGACCCACACTGGTAACTTCAGTGGACCTGAAAGCACTGAGCGAAAACACCTACAATTGCTTCAATAAAAAAATAAAATAAAATAAATAAATAAATTTCTCATTGTCGTCCGTGGTTTTAGAAGTATTACTTCAGGCAAAAAATAATTTTGAAAATGGTTTTGCAATAACTTTATTTTGTAGTCCAACACAAACAAATGCTTGTAATTTTGTTGGAGGGAGTGCAAATATTGAAAGAACAAACTGTTACTTTTGTTTAGACTTTCATAGCCAAGTGATGGTAGTGTTTTAAAATCTTTTATTAGAAAAGTCATAAATTGAACCCACCAAATAAGTTTAAGTATTTCATCTCAAGCACCAACAGAGTGTGCATCATGTCAGAGGGTACCAATGAACATAATTCACTGTCAAAACCAATTTTAAATAAACTATTCTGACAAAAGAAAAGTTTTTTGACCTGTTGGAAATTTACCATCCTGACATCTACAAGTTTTCAAACATTAAATTAGGAACTTTAAAGCAATCACCATGTTTAAGTTACATTAAAGAGGCATTGTCATGCATCAGTCATTTAAAAGAAAGAAAAAAAACTACTGCTTTAAGGTTTTATTGATGCTCAATTTAAGATTTAACATACTGCATTAAAAGTTATTTTCATACAACTTGTAAAGATTAGTGAGCATGTAACACTTTTACTGCCCACCCCTGAGGCGGAGGACAAGGTGAAGGGTGGATTCTTTTTGAATGTTGTAGTCTGAGAGGGTGTGGCCATCTTCCAGCTGTTTGCCTGCAAAGATCAGCCTCTGCTGGTCAGGGGGGATGCCAGCTAGGTAGGTAGAGTAGATAAGTAGGTAGATTGATAATATAGGTAGATGAAATAGTCAAAGCATATTTAGTATCATTTTAATCTGACAAAAATGTTTGTGGATGGTGTTGGTGGAATCCGATTTCAGCAAAAGCGAGGGTGTTCAAATCCACACATCCACATTCGCTAAATCCCTGGAAAAATAAATAAGCCATCTATAACAGTTTTTTTAATATAGTTTCTTTAATAGTTAACATCAATGCAAACCCATAGTAATATTAGGATTTAAACATGCTTTGTGTTGATTTTCTCCTTTATGGCAACATTCAGTGTTGATCCCAAGTCAGCTGACAGAGTCATGTGACAATGGCATGCGTCATTCGTTCTTCTCTGCTTCCATATTTTATTAACATCCTTCTAGCTTCATTCACAGGTTCCTAATAATCTTTTATTTATTAAAACGGTTTCTTTGCAAATATTTGGTTTTTTTTTGTCTATATGGGCTCTATAGTACGTGTAAATAAAACCTATTATTTCTCAATAAATCACTGTAATACTGTTAAAAATACAGTACATTTATTCACCTTCACATAAGAAAACAAGAAAAATCTTCAGTATTGACTTTGCCGTGATCGTAGCAGACAGGCCCAAATAATTCTGACTCTTAATATCCTTGGAGTTTTATGCTCAAGCTACTTCTAATTTACATGAGTTTCACAGATGTCTCCTATAAAGTTCCGTGTCGTATAATCATACTTATCAATATAAGCTATAAATTAGTTTGTACTTCTTGATAAAGTGCCTCTAAATTGGCAGGTTAGTATTCCCTAAAATGACACTCCTAAGTTGTACACTTTCACAGACATCTTTAGACAAGAGGGACAATTTTATAATTTTTATGAATTTTCATATTTTGTAGTATGTTTGGACTAGGGTTCCCAGAAGAAAACTAACATAGCTTCATTGATGCATTGAGCTCAACTTTTTGGTATTAGTCCTTCCATGTGCAAGTCTTGGTACTTAACATTTTGTGAAACATTTAAATGCCCCAACTAACCGAGCACCCTCAGATTAATTACAGCATGTGATAAAAATGACAAGCACCAAATCCACCAATTAAGTTTATTGATCCAAAGCTTTTTATATCTGTAGGCACCAACATAACTGGATGAGCATCATGTCAAAGGGCACCCATAAGAAGAATTCAAACAGTCAAAATTAATAACTAAATATTAACTTAATGTGAATGTAATTCTTTTTGATATTTTTGGGAATTCACTTAATTTACCATTGTGATACACATGCACCAATTTATTCAAATAGCAAATTCATTTTGCTTAATCATCAAAAAGTAAAAAACTTAAATACAAGAGCACTACTTTGTGGTATATTGATGGACAATATTTCAGATTTCACATACTGCATTAAATGACTAATAAACTACTTTTAAACATGTTAGTTTAACTTTAAGGTAAGCTTATTTAAAATTAGATTACAATCAAGAATTGTATGTTTTGTAACACTTTCACTGCCCACCCCTGAGGCGGAGGACAAGGTGGAGAGTGGATTCTTTCTGGATGTTGTAGTCAGAGAGGGTGCGGCCATCTTCCAGCTGTTTGCCCGCAAAAATCAGCCTCTGCTGGTCAGGGGGGATGCCTTCCTTGTCCTGAATCTTGGCTTTGACATTTTCAATGGTGTCACTGGGCTCCAC
>JAFMOD010000525.1:954337-971299 GCA_019802435.1 Corydoras maculifer
GAATCTTGGCCTTGACATTTTCAATGGTGTCACTGGGCTCCACCTCCAGGGTGATGGTCTTGCCAGTCAGGGTCATTACGAAGATCTGCATGCCACCCCTGAGACGGAGGACAAGGTGGAGGGTGGATTCTTTCTGGATGTTGTAGTCGGAGAGGGTGCGGCCATCTTCCAGCTGTTTGCCCGCGAAGATCAGCCTCTGCTGGTCAGGGGGGATGCCTTCCTTGTCCTGAATCTTGCCCTTGATATTTTTAATGGTGTCACTGGCCTCAACCTCCAGCTTAATGGTCTTGCCAGTCAGGGTCTTAACGAAGATCTGCATGCCGCCACTGAGACGGAGGACAAGGTGAAGGGTGGATTCTTTCTGGATGTTGTAGTCGAAGAGGGTGCGGCCATCTTCCAGCTGTTTGCCCGCGAAGATCAGCCTCTGCTGGTCAGGGGGGATGCCTTCCTTGTCCTGAATCTTGGCCTTGATATTTTTAATGGTGTCACTGGGCTCCACCTCCAGGGTGATGGTCTTGCCAGTCAGGTTCTTCACGAACATCTGCATTTTGAAACCTAAAAACGAATGAATGAAAAAAAGAATGCAGCTTTAAAACTACATCACAGGAATTAGATGTTTAATGATGTAAAAACCAGATACCACAGTCAATACAATATAAACAGTACCACCACAAAGGTGGCATGCAGTGAGACACAGTAAATGACATAACCAGTTGTAAAAATAGATTAGTACATTTAATAACGACAAATAAACATGTTACAAGAAAAAAAAGGCATTGGTGCATAGAGCAGTATGGCCACAATTAAAAATTTTTTATGACAAATACAACCAATGATTTACTAGTTGCTTTAATTTCAGGCAACTAGTAGTCAGTACTTAGAAGGAACCACAATCAAATGTTTTTTTATCAATAAGCTTCAGTTATTGAGACTGAATTATGTATGGATCATTTTTTGTTGGACCATTTAGAACATTTAGAACTTTTCAGTGTTAAGACACATTTCTCTTACCTGAATGTATTTGTGGAATCTTAAATGAGCTACTGTTTGCAGGAGCGTTCTGTAACTCAACCTGAGCTTCGTCTGAACAATATTGATCTGATGTTCTAAGTGACGTTCCTTTAGTTTTATTGCTATGACAACTACCACTCTCAATGTTCCAAAGTTGTTGGGAATATTCCATTGTACTCTATGGATAGTAGAGGATTTTGAAAATCTAGATTGTAGAGTTTATTTGTAGTTTTGACATATTTCCGATGTTTTTCACTCACTTTCCCTCCCAAAATGTTATTTTTTCTACAGCTTCAAATACATGTGATTGAGCTATTATTTACAAAAAAAACACCCCCCTCATGGGGGTAATGTTTTCTTTATAGTGTATCCCAGAAACAAACAGCTGACATGTTTTCAAGTCAGCACATAATAATGTCCCCTTTGTTCACATGATTTGCCAATTCTCTTAACTATAATCTGTTTATTTAACTGTAATCTACTATTTATAGATTCACAAATATAGCATGAGACTGCTGGATAGTAAACTTCAGACTTTTTAGTGACCCTAAGACATAAAATTGCATATATAACAGTAGATTTATTAAAGGAATGTCTAAAATGATACTTTTAATTAAAAAATATCATGTCAAGATTGTGAAAAGAAGAACCCCTACTGAATATCTGCCACGTATTTAGTAGTGCTTGTTACTAAGCAGTCATGTAAAACTCATTTACAAGAGCAATGTATATTTTCATAAATGTAACATTTAATAGTAGCAATTTATACGTAAGGCGGCATGGTGGTTTAGTGTCTAACATGTTCGCCTCTCAGCTCTGGGGATCCAGGTTTAAATGCCGATCTGAATGGCGTTTCCATGTTCTCCTCATGCCCATGTGAGTTTTGCTCACACAATCCAAAAACATGAATTTAAGGTGAATTGACTGCTCTAAATTGCCCCATCTAAAATTTCCACATATAGTTGTGTGTGTGTCTGTTTGTGTGTGTGTGTGAGTGAGTGTATGCCTAGCGATAGATAGACAAAGCATCCTGATCAAAACAACTGGCAAAACATATTCTAAACATTAGACTGTTTACACGTTTCCAAACAAAGTATTGATGTTACTAAATAAAACGGTATATGCCCCTTATATTTTCTACGATGTAGAATCTACATGGTTTACATTTTATAAAACTGATGTTCTCAACTATAAAATATACTAAACTAAAAAAAAAACTAAAAAAAAAATATTTTTTGTGGCAATTTGGAGAACTCAATTGACTTGATCCATGTTTTTGGACTGTGGGAGGAAACCTGAGAACCAGGAAGAAACCCACGCGGACACAGGGAGAACATGGAAACTCGACCCAGATGGGGATTCGAACCGGGAATCCCTAGTGTTGAAAGGCAAATGTGCCCGTTAACCAAGTTTGTATTTCTGCAATCACAATAATAATTATTATAAAAACCTTATATAAAAAAGAAGCCATTCCATTAACAGCCTTGGAATATGACTGATAGAATAGACAGCTAGTTAGGTAGAATAGATAAGTAGGTAGATTGATAAAATAGGTAGATGAAATAGTCAAAGCATATTCAGTATCATTTTAATCTGACAAATTGTTTGTGGAGGGTGTTGGTTGAATCTTATTTCAGCAAAGTGAGGGTGTTCAAACCACCCATCCACATTTGCTAAATCCATGGAAAAATAAATAAGCCCTCTATTTACTACATTAAGTAATTTAGCAGACGCTTTTATACAAAGCGACTTACAAATGAGAACACAAGTCAGTAGTCCTGAAGAAAACCAGCTACACTGTAGAATTATCAAACCTTATTGTTATCTGATCCTGCACATACTTCCTTTTTTTGTTATCAAAGCTATAACTTCAGTTTTTTAAATATAGTTTGTTTAATAGTTAACATCAATGCAAACCCGTAGTAATATTAGGAATGAAACATGCCAGCTTTGCGTCGATTTTCTCCCTTAAAGCAACATTCAGTGTTGATCCCAGGTCAGCTGACCGGGTCATGTGACAACGTCATGCGTCATCCGTTCTATGTTTTTAGATTTTAAGATTAACATCCTTCTAGCTTCATTCATGGGTCTCTAATTTATTTTTACTTTTATTTATTAAAACGATTTCTTTGCAAAACAAATCTTTGTAAACTTGAGAATGTGAAAAGTTATTTCACTTGATTAACTTTGAAAGTACCACAGATTTGGTGAATTATCTATGATGGACTGTATTGAGCATTAACACAACACTTCCTCTATTCAGATTTGTTTATTAATAAATATGAATATCAGCACCATGGTTACAAAACAGTGATTGTAATCATTAACACAATAACTAGATTATAATTGTCAAGCAAGCCAGAACTGAACAAACCACACCTAAAACAACTGAGTCATCCCTCGTCTGCAAAACAGTCTCGGTTTAAACCTAATGGAGGCTAGCTCTGATAAAAAGGATTATCTATGATGAGGGATTGATGGTTTGAGTTGAAATAAATCAAATGTGATATTATCCTACTTTTATTTAACTCTCTTTAACTCTATTTAACATTCAGTATACACACACACACACACACACACACATATATATATATATATATATATATATATATATAACATTCAGTATACACATATATAGTATACACCAGCTTTTAATTTTTGTTTCATTTTTTGGCCAAAGTTTTATCATTATCACATTTGTTGTTTATTTGTTCTCTATAGTATGTGTAAATAAATATTTCATTATTTAATTATAAATCACAATACTGTTAATAATACACTCCAATCATTCATCTTGACATCAATCATCAGAACAGAAAATCAGAAAAGAAAAAACAACTCTATATTGACTTTGGCGTGATTGTATGTAACAAACAGGCCCAAGTAATTCTATGACTCTTAATCTCATTGGGGTTTTATGTGGAGAGGGTGCAGCCATCTTCCAGCTGTTTGCCCCTAAGATCAACCTCCGTTGGTCAGGGGGGATGGCGTCCTGGATCTTGACATTTTTAAAGGTGTCACTAGGCTCCATCTCCAAGGTGATGATCTTGCCAGGCAGGGTCTTTACGAAGATTTGCATGACGCCTCCTGGCTGGCTGACTGAGAAATTTTAAGGATGGAGTCTTTTCGGATTGTTGTAGTCAGAGAGGGTGCATTATGTTACGCTCGCCTACCTCGACCAAAAGTGGCTGCGCAGATGACGCGCAGAGCCGCAGCGCCTTAATGCGCTGAAGGGAGCCAGGCACGCATGTAGCAGAACAACGGAATTTATTTAAAGGTGTAGGGACACCATAAACAGATGAGGTACAAACGCGAGCGAACATAAAACTAACAATGTGCACGGAGGAAGGGGAACACAGGAAATAAATACATACCGACACCTGACCACGTGCACAAAACCAACAAATGAAAATAAAGAGTTAATTAACTTAAATGCCAAAACATGAACAAAAGTTAATGAACTGAAATGCGGAACAGGTGCCCACATTCATCTTTCAGATTTTTCCCTATCGTAAAATGTCTGATTGTCAGAGCAGAAGTTTTCCATGTCATAAATTTTGGCCTTCCCCTTTTCATTGGTGTAAATGGGCTCCACCTCCTGCGTGACAAACTTGCCATCAAAAGACTTTATAAAAAATCTCCTGTTACAGTATGGTCACGCAACGGGGGGGGTGTTACACGACCAAGAAAAAAAAGAAAGGCGGCGCCTTCTGGTGGCCTGACCCGGAGAACGAGGCGCGGCATTCACGCCACACTCATCCAACGACACTAGTGGCGCCCTCTGGCTGCGTGGTCCGGTCGGCGCCCTCTGGCTGTGTGGTCCGGTCGGCGCCCTGCGGATGAGGCATTGAGGACGCCCTCTGGCTGCGTGGTCTGGTGAACGCCCTCAGCGGATAAGGAGTGGAACACGCCCTCTGGCTGCGTGGAGAAGCGGACATCCTCCGCCTGTGGAACGAGGCGAGCACCCCTGGTGGACGGGCTCGGCGGTGTGCGGCCCCATCTGGACGGGCTCTGCGGCGTGCGGCCCCATCTGGACGGGCTCGGCGGCGTGCGGCCCCATCTGGACGGGCTCGGCGGCGTGCGGCCCCATCTGGACAGCTCGGCCATGTGCGCGGGGGGGCAGTGACCGGTGTGCATGTTGGCAGGTCCGTGGCAGGAACACACGCTGGGGGGGACCTCCGCAGAAACGCACAGAGGAGGAGCCTCGGCGTTTTCACACGCTGGCTGGACCTCGGCGGGCCATCCTGCATACAGTAAAGGTAGACCCGTACCACCACACCCAAGGACAGAGCAACAGACGAATACGACACTGGGAAGACAGACTGGACAGGGCAGACAACAGGATTGGCCACATTCACGCCACACTCATCCACCAACACTAGCGGTAGCTCTGGTACCGCCCCTCGCGGTGTAGGGCCACCATAAACAGAGGAGGTACAAACGCGAGCGAACATAAAACTAACGACGTGCACAGAGGAAGGGGAACACAGGAGATAAATACAGATCGACACCCGACCACGTGCACAAAACCAACCTATGAAAATAAAGAGTTAATTAACTTAAATGCCAAAACATGAACAAAAGTTAATTAACTCAAATGAGGAACAGGTACCATAGGTACCTGGTCTGCAAAAAAAGACTGCAGCCTGTTTTCTCATGTTAACATAGACGCTTAAAAAGCTACTGGGAAAATGTTTAGTGTGATGCATGTAGAATAGTATCCCACCAGATCTTTGCGATATTGTGGTATAAGTTTTGATTATTGATTATAAACTAAAATGTAGGTATAAAATATATACAAATAATTTACATGTACATTATATTTACATTTAGTCATTTAGCAGACGCTTTTATCCAAAGCGACTTACAAATGAGAACATTACAAGTCAGAAGTTATGCAGAAAACCAACTACACTGTAAAATCATCAAACCTGATAGTTATTGGATGCTGCACCCCCCCCCCCTTTTTTTTACAACAGGTATTTCTTAAAAAGATGCGTCTTCAGTAGTTTCTTAAAACTGCTTAGTGATTCTGCCTTACGGACAGAGCTGGGAAGATCGTTCCACCATTTTGCAGTGGTGAACGCCATGGAGTGAGAATTAGCTCCTCAGTGAGGTGGAATCGCCAGGCGGCAATCATCACTGGAGCGAATTGAACGAGTCGGGTGTATTTTGAGAAGATAGTGGAGGTAAGAGGGGGAAGATCCAGAAATGGTTCTGTAGGCCAGAGTCAGTGACCTTTACTGAATGCGAGCTGCTACAGGGAGCCAATGGAGAGAAATGAGTAGTGGAGTAACATGAGTTCGTTTGGGCAGGTTACATTACATTACATTGTCATTCAGCAGATGCTTTTATCCAACGCGAATTACAAAGGAGAACATTACAAGTTAGAAGTTATGCAGAAAACCAACTACACTGTAAATTCATCAAACCTGATTGTTATTTGATGCTGCCCCCCCCCCCTTTTTTTTACAACAGGTATTTGTTAAAAAAAGATGCATCTTCAGTAGTTTCTTAAAACTGCTTAGTGATACTGCCTTACAGACAGAGGCTGGTTAAACACAAGTTGGGCTGCAGAGTTCTGAATTAGTTGAAGAGGTCTGATTGTGGAAGCTGGGATACCAGAAAGCCTGGATAGGACTAGGGCTTGAACTAGCAGTTGGGTAGCATGTTAAGTCAAGGTCGGTCTGATCTTCCTTATGTTGTAAAGAAGGAATCTACAGGAACGGGCGGTTTTGATAACATGATCAGAGAGTTTAAGGTTGGAGTCTATTGTGAAACCAAGGTTCCGAACCTAATCGGTTGGGGAGATTGTGGAGCCGTCAATTTGGAAGGTCAGGTCATGATGGATTGAGGGTTTAGCTGGGATAATTAGAAGCTCTGTTTTTTCTAAATTTAATTTGAGATGACGGCCATTTATCTAAACAGATACGTCGGTGAGGCAGGCAGATAGCCGTTATGAGACAGTGGTAAGAGAAACCATGCGCCTGTATGACTGTGCTCATTGATGTCATGTATAGTGAGAAGAGGAGAGGACCAAGTACAGAGCCCTGAGGCACACCAGTGCGTACTTGGTGAGAGTTAGAGATCTCCCCATTTCATGACATTTTGAAGCTTTTTCCTGTGAGATAGGATCAAAACCATTTAAGTGTCGTATCAGAAAAGACTAATTTAGATAGAGTGGACAGTAGAATCTGATTTACTGTATCAAAAGCTGCAGAAAGGTCTAGCAGAATGAGGACAAAGGATTGAGATTTAGCTTTGGCAGATTTAAGTGAGTCAATCACAGAGAGCAATGCTGTCTCCGTGGAGTGACCACACCTAAAACCGGACTGATTGGGATCAGGAAGATTATTCTGATTAAGACATTTGGAGACCTGTGTAGACACCACCACACATACCAGTGTTTTAGACAGGAAAGGTAAAAGTGAAACAGGTCTGTAAGTCTCCACCCAATTTGGGTTGAGCATAGGCTTTTTGAGTAGGGGTTTGACTATGACTTGTTTGAAACAAATTGGAAAAGTACCAGACGTGAGCGAGGAGTTAATGATGTGTGTGTGTGTGTGTGTTACAATGGGGAAAATGGCAGGAGCAAATATACAGTGGGGAATGACGTAAGCAACAGGTGCCACTAAAAACGGAGAATATTTAAGGTGATTGGCACTTAACGTTATTCCGAGGCACGCTAAGGATTTCGTACTGAATGTCCCGAGCGAGGTTCGAACCGGCGGACAACAGCATGCAAACCGCGAGAGAAGTGGGCGCGTATAGCAGTATAGCCCTACGGCAGCCGGACAAAAGAAAGGAAGCGAAACTAAAAGCCTCAGTGACAGAGCGAGGCGCGCAATTCGCGTGAACTCCCAAAATGAACAAACGAAAAGAGCAGTTTTAAAAACACTGCTGAAAAGAAATAAACGAACTGAGAGCAGTTTTCGAATACACTGCTAACTCGACCGCGGCGCAAAACCTGAACGGAACCGAAACGGTGTGACGTCACCGAGTGCCGCACACACGTCTCCCGTTATCCCCTAACCCCAATACCGAACACTGTGCTCTGGAGCACACCGCCGCCTCGGCGGATGAGCGACGTTCGACCGTTATTAGGACACAATAATAATAATACACACAGTGCGGTAGTGATCGCGATATGGCCCCAGGGCGTGCCCCGGCAACCAACATCGGACAGTAGGACAGAATTAAGCAATAGGGTTTTAGGACCAATATTCTCTGAAATGAGAACTGATCCATGGGTCACACACTTCGCGTGAAAAAGGCCACGGCGAGGCGAGGAAGCGCAGCCACACGGCGCTTTAAATAAGGAAGCCGGCAGCTGAGTCTCGTCAGACCTGATTGCGGCTGCGCTTCCTGGGAGTTGGAGTTTTTCTCCTGTCGCAGCGGGATGGCGCGTGTGTCTCTCTCTTGGCTCGGCTTTGTCCGGGCATGTGATCACGTTTCCTGCAAATGGGGTAAACATTAGTTTACGTGTAATCGGTCACTTTTTGGTGGGGGGGCTTTATTTAACTAACTGAGAGAGAAACAAGCAAAACACATTCCACATGACCTAAATAGGTGAGATTGATGCATTAATAATAATAAAATAATAATACATTTTGGGCGGCAAGGTGGCTTAGTGGTTAACATGTTCGCCTCTCAGTGCTAGGGATTCCCGGTTTGAATCCCAATCTGGGTGGAGTTTCCATGTCCTCCCTGTTTCTGCGTGTGTTTCCTCCAGGTTCTCCGGTTTCCTCCCACAGTCCAAAAACATGGATCAAGTCAATTGAGTTCTCCAAATTGCCCCATATAGAGTATGCTTGCATATGCTTGCGTGTCTGTGTGAGTGAGTGTGTGCCCAGCGATAGATTGGCGCACTGTCTTGGGTGTATCTGCCCAGCGCCCGAAACGTTCTCCCCTGGATGGGCATGGGGAACACCCCGTGACCCTAATATAGGATAAAGCGGAAGATAATTAATTAATTAGTTAATTAATAATACAGAGGGCGGCACGGTGGCTTAGTGGTTAGCACATTCGCCTCTCGGCGCTAGGGATTCCCGGTTCGAATCGCCATCTGGGTGGAGTTTCCATGTTCTCCCCGTGTCTGCGTGGGTTTACTCCAGGTTCTCCGGTTTCCTCCCACAGTCTAAAAACATGGATCAAGTCAATTGAATTCTCCAAATTGCTCCATATAGAGTGTGTGTGTGTGTGTGTGTGTGTGAGTGAGTGTGTGCCCAGCGATGGATTGGCGCCCTGTCCTGGGTCTATCTGCCCAGCGCCCGAGACATTTTTCCCCCTGGATGGGCATGGGGAAACCCACCGCGACCCTACTAGAGGATAAAGCGGGAGATAATGAATGAATGAATTAATAATACATTTTATTTCATAGGCACCATAAATCAGATTAAAATATAACACAGAAAAAGACTAATCAGATTGTAAAGGCAGTCTAACTTTGGTTGATTTGAAGTGAGAATTTGAACTTTAAGAGTGAATATATGTTTCTTATGTCAAGTGGCAAAGTATTCCAAATCCGGGAAGTAGGGCTTTCACTCGCTCTAGTTAAATAAAGCCCCCCCACCAAGAAGTGACCGATTACACGTAAATTAATGTTTACACCATTTGCAGGAAAAGTGATCATGCCTGGACAAAGCCGAGTCAAGAAGAAGCTAGTGAATGAAAGAATTAGGAGAATTATCAATTGTAAGATTTGCAGAAAACCAGGATTTTATTTCTATCAAACAATCAGTAAGGGAGGTGGATGGAATGTTGTAAGTGGGTTTGCAGAAGAAATAGAGCTGGGTATCATCCATGTAACAGTGAAATTGTCAGGTTCCATCTGACAATTAGTTATATTTAGAGATAACGAATATCAGGGGCGTTTTTAGGGTTTAGAAACATCAGGGGCTTTAGCCCATTTCATTATTCCCTCTCTGTCCTCTTTAAAAAGTGCCCTTTTATGAGGGTATTTATCAATTTTTCAAACTGTTGTTACATTCATTTTGTTTGATAATTTATTAGTTATATTGGATAAAATTAAATTACATATGAAATATGTCTGTCAGCAGTGGATAGCACATTCAGTTCTAATAAATGATGGTTTTGGCTGAAAATTTTTGAGTAAAAGAACCTGAGCTTCGGCAAAAAAGCATCCTAGTCAAGAAGGAGCTAGTATATGAAAAAATAAGGAGAATTATCAATTGTCAGATTTGCAGAAAACAAGGATTTTATCAAACAACCACTAAGGGAGGTGAATGGGATGTTGTAAGTGGGTTTGCAGAAGAAATAGAGCTAGGTATCATCCACGTAATAATGAAAGTTAATGTGGTGTTTACAAAAGATATGACCAAGGGGAAGGAGATAAATGATAATAAGAATGGGCCCAAGGACAGAGCCCTGGGGCACACCTGAAGTAACAGGAGAGGGATGAGAAGTAAATATTTTAATCTGAATAAACTGAGTGCAACAAGAGAGATATGATTTGAATCAGCTTAGAGGAGTCTGAGTAATAACAATGCTGTAATGAGGAGGTCATTTGTGACTTTTATCAGATCACTCTTGGCCACCAATCACTGGTGTTGCTTTTTGTACCACATAGATGTGATGAGACATCTTGCTTTCCACTTTTTGGTGGTTGTAAAGAGTATCCTGAAGTGTCCTGAAGTGTTTGAATGTCACATGTGTCATGGTTTGTTTTGGTCACGTTGTGTGGGTTGGTCTATGTGTTCACGTCCCTGTAATCATGCGCACCTGGGACTAATCACGTTTTTGTTATTTAAACCCTGCACGCCCTGCCCTCACCGCCAGTTTGTCTTTTGCCACGCCTGTGCTAAGCCCTGACACTACTAGCTCCCGTCCTGCCTGTTATACCACGCCTTGATTCTTCGTACTGGTTCTGTTGTGCTGTCTCTCTGTTTTTGTGTGTGCAGTTCATCAACCTGGCGCCTCCACTCCGCCAAGTCCCCTTCACCGCAGTCCTCTGGTTTTTAGAACACTACACTTCGTGACGTCATCGCCCACCACCTCGTGTTTGCCTACGTTCTGTGTCTGTGTTCCCCGTACTGTGTTTCCCTGTTTGTGGACAATAAAACCCTGGTTTGTTCTCTACCTCCGTTTCCAGCTCCGTCACTCCGAGTAGCGATTCCATCTCTCCCGGTCCTACGACCTTAACATGTGATCAAATGTGGATTTGTATAGGGAACACACACACACACACGCACAAACTATTGCCCTTGCTTATAAGAAGATTTAATATTAAAGCTGCTTATACTAATTAGTATCAATAAAGTTGTTGGAACCCATCCCAGTGCGTATTGGGCAAAAATACACACAAACATTTAAACATCCACATACAAACATCCACAAACATTTACACATAGTTGCAATATTTAATAACCAGTTTAAGCCACATATTTGAACTGGGTGTAATCTGACCGACAACCATGGAACCATTTTATCTTATATGCTTTGTACTTTTATTGAAGAATTATTGGTTTAAATTTTCAGTAGTTTTTGAATGTACAGGAATGGTTGAATTATAGCTGAGCAGATGTTAAATCTTCACTGATTACCTTGCAGGGTTTAAAGAATTTAACCACGTACACGTTTAATACACATACAGCCCAGCACACATTCTGCAAGACGTGTGGAGTCCAAAGTTTTTATACACCCCGATCTAATCCTGATGGGTTTGGTAGGTATCAGAAAGCACACTTATACTCACAGGCTTTTCTTACATGAGCTGTTAAAACAAGCTAGATAATGGATCAGTAATGGATCAGATCAAACAAGCAGCATAATGGATCAAGACACAGGTTAGGTAACAAAAACCTTTACAAAATAGTTTCACTAAAAGGTTTTGTGGTCCAGGTCTTGTTAACTGGAAAGTTCTGGGTTTAAACTCCTGAATGTGCACAATTTCAGTGTCATGCTTTAAAACCTGTTAGTACATATTGGACATTTCAATTTACAAATTTGAAACCATATTCAACATGCACAGTATCTAAATACACTTGTACATTTTGATTTGATGATTTTGATTTTGTTCACATTAATATGGAATATAGTTTGGATGTTCAGTGGGCCAGATCTGGCCCACTCCTGCTGTAGAGCATTGATATGCAGACAATATCATTCATCAAAAAATAAAAGATCTTGCATGCAGTAATTTTAAGTCCATTATCATTTGCTATACCTGGTATGTATTTTCAATAATATTTTTAAAATTGAGATTTGAAGCCTTATTACCTGTGTGAGAGAAACTAAGCGTTCATATTAACACTGTTATGTCACCTTTGTTGTTTAGTGATACTATGAGGAACTGGTAGTTTTGGGCTCACAAGAAGTTTCTGCTTCATGTCAACAGTTTGCCCACGTTAAGAGGTTCCATCTGACAATTAGTTATATTTAGTGAAAATAAAAAATATGGCCTATTATTACAGGTCTTATAAAGGTAACCTCTTTACCCCTTAAGGGTCTTGTAGTACACTGCATGTTGCCAAACTTAGCAGTGGGAACACACTTGTGCATTTGAAGTAGCAGGTTAAAGTGTAGAGTTAGGTTAAGTCATCTAAAAATGTGTGGGATGAATTGTGATTGTTTTAACATTATTGTAGGACCTAATGCATATTTTCAAAAATGTTTTACTAAACTACTGAGTGTTAATGAGCACAAATTCAGTATTTTATTTAAGATACTAAAAAGGAATGTTAAAAATATAGGGTATGGGATAACGAATATGATTTAATTATATATTTTTGCCAATGTGTTGTACAGTTGTAGTGTTTCCTCACAGCAACCTTTTCCAAGTCATGTATGCCTTTTTTTTATTTTTCTGCGGTAATGACAGGTGTGGCTCCACATTGCCTTGATCCTGAAACTGTAATGAGTGTGACCGTTAAAGAGTTCTGTGGTGAAAAATGGGAGGAGAGCATGCAAAATCACCAGACAATCAGAAGTATGTCTAAAACCTCACCAGAGACCAGTTAAAAAACAAATACACCCTTTTTATTTCTATTTTTTATATGTATTCATTTCTTACTGGGTAGATGGGATGAATTTTAAGGCAAGACTGTTTTTTAAGTCCCAGGAAGAAAATAAATGTTTCATCAGCAAATACTTGACACAAGAAATCAGTTGGTATATTGAACGTTGTACATGCATGATTCTTATTATTTTGTTATAGTACTGTTTTTGTGAAAAATATAAAAATGTGTGAAAGAAGTAACAACACAAATGATTATTAAAGAGATCAAGTGGAAAATTGTGTAATGTACTTGTAACAGTGTCGTCCTCTTTGTCATGTTTGTTTTGGTTACGTGGTGTGGGTTGGTCCGTGTGTTCACGCCCCTGTAATCATGCGCACCTGGGATTGATCACGTTTTGTTATTTAAACCCTGCACGTCCTTCCCTCACTGCCAGTTAGTCTTGTGCCACGCCTGTGCTAGCCCTGACTCTACGTGCTGCCGTCCCTGGCTTTGAAAACGCGCCTTGTTGCCTTGTCCTGTTTGATGTGTCTCTGTTTTGTGTGTGTGTGTGCAGTTCATCGTCTGCCGTCTCCACTACGACAAGTCCCCTTCACTCCTGTTCTCCTCGGTTTGGAACACAACACCCTCTGACGTCATCATCCACTGCCTCGTGTTTGCCTACGTTGTGTCTGTGCTCCCAGTACTGTCTCCCCTCTGTTGTGGAAAATGAACCTGGTTCTGTTCCTAATCTCTGTTCCAGTTTCCGTCTCTCCGAGTAGCGAATCCGCCTCGCCCGGTCAAGCTACCATAACACTCATTAACCTCAGCTTCAGTGGCATTGAGAAACAAACACACCCTTCACAAGACACGTATTGATGTTTAATGCTTCTTCCATTTTCCACCTGCGTCATTTAAATAGCAACACTGCTTGTGAATATACTCCAATGGGCATGGTGGTCTCTAAATTAGGTGTGTTCAGGTACATTTCTTTTTGTGTATTGTTATGACAACAAAAAACCCAGACAGACAACAGTCAGATGTTCATTACTTTTCTGGCAGTAAATCATCAACACAGATGCATGTCCACTGAACGCTATTAAATATCACTGCTGTTGTACAGAGAATGCATAAACATAGTCTACACTATACTGCACTGTTCTGGTAAGCAACAGTGTGGATTTGTACAGGGAGTGAATCCACACATACAACCTTTATTTAAGCCAATACAATTATGTATTAGAAGATGGTGTAATGGGGAAAGTTTTCATTTTTCCTAATGGCCTTCCCAATAAGTGTTTTTATTAAAAAATAAATATTGAGATTCATAAGTAGAAGGGGTGTCATGCTGGAACAGCAGCACATTCATCTGGAAATTTATTCTTTATTCACACAGTAATTATCGTGAGTCAAATAAAGACTTAATAACAAGGTGAAAACAGCATAAACCTAAAACATCAGTTTAATCACAACTATTCAACAATATTGAATTTTATTTGAAAAACAAGATCATTTGTTGCTGTTGTGATAATGTAGTGTGAAAAGCTTTAAGAGCAGAGGAGTGACACTGAAATGTGAAAAAGCTTATGAAAGATGTAATGTAAAAAAATAAAATAAACCCATGTTCATATATACAAATGTGGTCCTGCGTTTGCTGGTGAATCAGTATCATTTGCTTCACTTTTAAAACAAAGTCAGCAGCTTTGACATGAAAGAATTGATAACAGTGTATAAAAATAATAAAATAGTGCTTTGTTTTGACAGAATACAGTGCACAAGGAACGTTTCAGCAGATCGCTAGTAGATCTTCACAGTCTTTCTCTCCACAGTTAAGGCTTGGAATGTGTTGACAAACATGTAGCGTGAAAACAAAATGTACAGCCGTCGAAACCAGAGGAGCTGGGAGACGTGGCAAAACATGGCTTCCTGATTCCAAAAGAGTCAGATTTCAAATCAGCAATGATACTCAGAACTGCTTGTNACAGAATACAGTGCACAAGGAACGTTTCAGCAGATCGCTAGTAGATCTTCACAGTCTTTCTCTCCACAGTTAAGGCTTGGAATGTGTTGACAAACATGTAGCGTGAAAACAAAATGTACAGCCGTCGAAACCAGAGGAGCTGGGAGACGTGGCAAAACATGGCTTCCTGATTCCAAAAGAGTCAGATTTCAAATCAGCAATGATACTCAGAACTGCTTGTACAACTAACCTAATATCTTGGCTGTACATGTCTGTGTTCTTACAGATTAAATATGCTGTAAGAACATCATTTGTAATTGATCGATCTTGATTTACTTTCATGAACATAACTGAAACAGCATTTATCTGTGTTGTAGGTGTTGCACTATCAATCTGACAGTTGTGGGTTTAAATCTCAGCTCTACTGAAGTCACCAATGTGGGTCCTTGAGCAAGACGCTTGTGTTCTGACTCCATAAGTTGAGATACTTTTAAGTCGATTTGCATAAAAGTGTCTGCTAAATAAGCTCATGTAATTAACTTTGTGTAAGCATTTCATTATATATTTTAGACATGATATGAACACAAAAATGGCACTTTTACCAGTATTTACAAAATGCAAATTTAGTCCTAATATCTGAAGAGGTCACCACGTAGCAGGACCATCTAATCATTCTTTTTTTTATTTTTGGACAGCACTCATAGAGCAAAAAGTGGAAACACATGTAGGTGAAACAGTGACACTAATTAATTTTTTCTTACTATGATAAAAGGCAAATAATTTGTACTGATTAATAGCTGTTTAAAGGGTGCCTTAGTTTGGAAGTGTGTGTACTGTTCAAACAGTCATTTAGAGGTAGACACTGATAACCTACACTCTACAGTTAATTTTGATGAGTTAGGACAGCTTATTATCAAATTATTTGTTAATATTCAGAATTAGAATTAGGGAGCCTATAATAATTTTTGGTGTGGTTCTCAAAGAAGCACCTTGCTTTGCAAATACTTGTTTTTTTACTTTCATTTTCAGTCTGGTGTTTCTAACGAATCACTTAATGTAGTTTATTTCTTGGACATGCAGATCATTTAACAGGAATTTATGAAACATGAATGTGATTACAAATTTACATTACATTAAGTCATTTAGCAGATGCATTTATCCAAAGCGAATTTTAAGTATGTCAACTTTGATGGTTGGGGTCAGAACACAGAGACAGCCCACCTGAAGCAATGAGGGTTAACGGCCTTGCTTAAGAGCCCACATTAGTAACTTCAGTGAACATGGGATTTGAATCATCAACCTTTGAATTGATGGCCCAACACCCAGACCACTAAGCCACCACATCTCATATGTACAGAGTAAATCACTAATTTTGACCACTCATGCACAACACTTAAGTGATGTGACCTATAATAGCACTATTAAATACACTTTTATTAGTACCTGAAGTCTAATTATTTTGAAATAGAGAAAATATTCAAATATATATTTAAAAAGCTTACATTCACTAAGGTGAATTGACTGCTCTAAATTGCCCCATCTAAAATTTCAACATATAGTTGTGTGAGTCCCCAGAATAGGATTAAGCTGAAGATAATGAATTAATGGGGAAAAAAATTATTAAATTGATGTTCTTAATAATAGAATTATAAAGACTGACCTAAATCATATACAAAAGTGCAGTTTATAAACATTTAACCTAATATTTGACCAGACAAAGCATCCTGATCAAAACATTCATTCATTCATTATCTTCCACTTATCCTCTATTAGGGTCGCGGTGGGGTTCCCCATGCCTATCCAGGGGAGAACGTCTCGGGCGCTGGGCAGATAGACCCAGGACAGGGCGCCAATCCATCGCTGGGCACACACTCACTCACACAGACACACTCTAAACGGGGCAATTTTTGAGAATTCAATTAACTTGATCCATGTTTTTGGACTGTGGGAGGAAACCGGAGAACCCGGAGGAAACCCACGCAGACACGGGGAGAACATGGAAACTCCACCCAGATGGGGATTCGAACCGGGAATCCC
>JAFMOD010000525.1:986008-1004757 GCA_019802435.1 Corydoras maculifer
GGTTTCCTCCCACAGTCCAAAAACATGGAACAAGTTAATTGAATTCTCAAAATTGCCCTCTATAGAGTGTGTCTGTGTGAGTGAGTGTGTGCCCAGTGATGGATTGGCGCCCTGTCCTGGTTCTATCTGCCCAGCGCCCGAGACGTTCTCCCCTGGATGGGCATGGGGAACCCCACTGCGACCCTAATAGAGGATAAGCGGGAGATAATGAATGAATGAAAATTCATCTTGCTTAATCTACATTAAAAAGTAAAAAACTTGAATTAACGTAAGAGAACTGCTTTGTGGTTTATTGATGCTCAATATTTCAGCTTTCACATACTGCATTAAATGACTAATTTTCATACAGCTTACCTTAAAGTTTAAGAAACAGCTAACATGTTTGAAATTAGTTAATATCAAGAATTAGATGTTTTGTAAGCATGTAAAACCTTTACTGCCCACCCCTTAGACGGAGGACAAGGTGGAAGGTGGATTCTTTCTGGATGTTGTAGTCGGAGAGGGTGCAGCCATCTTCCAGATGTTTGCCCGCGAAGACCAGCCTCTGCTGGTCAGGGGGTATACCTTCCTTGTCCTGAATCTTGGCCTTGATATTTGTAATGGTGTCACTGGGCTCCACCTCCAGGGTGATGGTCTTGCCAGTCACGGTCTTGACGAAGATCTGCATTTTGAAACCTAAAAACGAATGAATGAAAAAAAGAATGCAGCTTTAAAACTACATCACAGGAATTAGATGTTTAATTATGTAAAAACCAGATACCACAGTCAATACAATATAAACAGTACCACCAAAAAGGTGGCATGCAGTGAGACACAGTAGATGACATAACCAGTTGTAAAAATAGATTAGTATATTTAATAATGACAAATAAACATGTTACAAGAAAAAAAAGCATTGGTGCATAGAGAAGTATGGCCAAAATTGAATTTTTCTTACAATAAATACAATGATTTACTAGTTGCTTTAGTTTCAGGCAGCTAGTAGTCAGTACTTAGAAGGAAGCACAAGCAAATGTTTTTATCAATAAGCTCCAGTTATTGAGACTGAATTATGTATGGATATTTTTTTGTTAGACCATTTAGAACTTTTCAGTGTTAAGACACATTTCTCTTACCTGAATGTATTTGTGGAATCTTAAATGAGCTTCTGTTTGCAGGAGCGTTCTGTAACTCAACCTGAGCTTCGTCTGAACAATATTGATCTGATGTTCTAAGTGACGTTCCTTTAGTTTTATCACTATGACAACTACCACTCTTAATGTTCCAAAGTTGTTGGGAATATTCCATTGTACTCTGTGGATAGTAAAGGAGTTAAAAAATTTAGATTGTAGTGTTTATTTGTAGTTTTGACATATTTCTGATGTTTTTCACTCACTTTCCCTCCCAAAATTTTATTCCTTTATTGTACTGCTTCAAATACACGTGAATGAGCTATTATTTACAAAAAAACACCCCCCTCATGGGGGTAATGTTTTCTTTATAGTGTATCCCAGAAACAAACAGCTGACATGTTTTCAAGTCAGCACATGATAATGTCCCCTTTGTTCACATGATTTACCAATCCTCTTAACTATAATCTGTTTATTTAACTGTAATCTACTATTTATAGATTCACAAATATAGCATGAGACTGCTGGACTTCAGACTTTTTATTGACCCTAAGACATACAATTGCATATATGATAGTAGATTTATTAAAGGAATGTCTAAAATGATACTTTTAATTTAAAAAATATCATGTCAAGAACTTATCATGAACCCTGTAACTCAAAAACTGTTTAATCACGCTCCCTTGAGAATTACTGTTGTACTTTGACCTGGTTTGAATGTACTGTACCTTGAACTGAGTGTTAACCAAGTTTGTATTTCTGTAATCACTACACAATCATCCTTCATTCATTCATTATCTTCCGCTTTATCCTATATTAGGGTCGCGGTGGGGTTTCCCATGCCCATCCAGGGGAGAACACCTCGGGCGCTCGGCAGATACACCCAGGACAGGGCGCCAATCTATCGCTGGGTACACACTCACTCACACAGACACGCATGCATACACACTCTATATGGGGCAATTTGGAGAACTCAATTGACTTGATCCATGTTTTTGGACTGTCGGAGGAAACCGGAGGATCAAGAGAAAACCCACACAGACATGGGGAGAACATGGAAACTCCACCCAGATGGGGATTCGAACCGGGAATCCCTAGTGCTGAAAGGCGAACATGCTAACCACTAAGCCACCGTGCCGCCCTACACAATCATAATTATTATAAAAACCTTTGAGAAGACATAGCATGGAATATGACTGATAGAATAGACAGCTAGTTAGGTAGAATAGATAAGTAGGTAGATTGATAATATAGGTAGATGAAATAGTCAAAGCATATTTAGAATAATTTTAATCTGACAAAAGTGTTTGTGGATGGTGTTGGTGGAATCCTATTTCAGCAAAAGTGAGGGTGTTCAAACCACACATCCACATTCACTACATCACTGGAAAAATAAACAAGCTATCTATTTACTATTGTTACCAAAGCTATAACTTCAGTTTTTTTTAATATTGTTTCTTTAATAGTTAACATCAATGCAAACCCATAGTAATATTAGGAATGAAACATGACAGCTTGGTGTTGATTTTCTCCCTTAAGGTAACATTTAGTGTTGATCCCAGGTCAGCTGACCGAGTCATTTGACAATGTCATGCGTCATTCATTCTTCTCTGCTTCCATATTTTATTATTAACATCCTTCTAGCTTCATTCACAGGTTTCTAATCAGCTTTTATTTATTAAAACGGTTTCTTTGCAATTTTTTTTATTTTTTTTGTCTATTATATGTGCTCTATGGTACGTGTAAATAAAACCTATTATTTCTCAATAAATCACTGTAATACTGTTAAAAATACAGTACATTTATTCACCTTCACATAAGAAAACAGGAAAAAATCTTCAGTATTGACTTTGCCGTGATTGTAACAGACAGGCCCAAATAATTCTATGACTCTTAATATCCTTGGAGTTTTATGCTCAAGCTACTTCTAATTGAGTATCACAGTACATGAGTTTCACAGATGTCTCCTATAAAGTTCCCTGTAGTATAATTTTTAAAAACATTTTCTTTTACATTTCTAATTTCATACTTATCAATATAAGATATAAATTAGTTTGTACTTCTTGATTAAGTGCCTCTAAATTGGCAGGTTATTATTCCCTAAAATTAAAAAATTGCACACATTCATGGACACCTTTGGACAAGAGGGACAATTTATAATTTGTATAAATTTTCATATTTTGTAGTATGGTTCAGACTGGGGTTCCCAGAAGAAAACTAACATAGCTTCATTGATGCATTGAGCTCAACTTTTTGGTATTAGTCCTTCTATGTGCATTTTATAAGTCTTGGTAGTTACCATTTGGTGGAACATTTAAATGCCCAACTAACCGAGCACCCTCAGATTAATTACAGCATGTGATGACAATGACAAGCACCAAATCCACCAATTAAGTTTATTCATCCAAAGCTTTTCATCTCTGTAGGCACCAATATAACTGGATGAGCATCATGTCAACAAAGGGCACCCATGAGAAGAATTCAAACAGTCAAAATTAATAACTAAATACGAACTTAATGTGAATGTAATGCTTTTTGATATTTCTGGCAATTCACTTAATTTACCATTGTGATACACATGCACCAATTTATTCAAATAGCAAATTCATTTTGCTTAATCTACATCAAAAAGTAAAAAACTTGAACACAAGAGCACTACTTTGTGGTTTATTGATGCACAATATTTCAGGTTTCACATACTGCATTAAATGACTAATAAACTAATTTCAAACATGTTAGCTTAAACTGTAAGGTAAGCTTATTTAAAATTAGATTACAAACAATCAAGAATTGGATGTTTTGTAACACTTTTACTGCCCACCCCTGAGGCGGAGGACAAGGTGGAGGGTGGATTCTTTCTGGATGTTGTAGTCGGAGAGGGTGCGGCCATCTTCCAGCTGTTTGCCCGCAAAGATCAGCCTCTGCTGGTCAGGGGGGATGCCTTCCTTGTCCTGAATCTTGGCCTTGATATTTTCAATAGTGTCACTGGGCTCCACCTCCAGGGTGATGGTCTTGCCAGTCAGGGTCATTACGGAGATTTGCATGCCACCTCTGAGGCGGAGGACAAGGTGGAGAGTGGATTCTTTCTGGATTTTGTAGTCGGAGAGGGTGCGGCAATCTTCCAGCTGTTTGCCCGCGAAGATCAGCCTCTGCTGGTCAGGGGGCGTGTCTTCCTTGTCCCGATTCTTGGCCTTGACAATTTCAATGGTGTCACTGGGCTCCACCTCCAGGGTGATGGTCTTGCCAGTCAGGGTTTTGACGAAGATCTGCATGCCACCTCTGAGGCGGAGGACAAGGTGGAGAGTGGATTCTTTCTGGATGTTGTAGTCGGAGAGGGTGTGGCCATCTTCCAGCTGTTTGCCTGCCAAGATCAGCCTCTGCTGGTCAGGGGGGGTGTCTTCCTTGTCCTGAATCTTGGCCTTGACATTTTCAATGGTGTCACTGGGCTCCACCTCCAGGGTGATGGTCTTGCCAGTCAATGTCTTTACAAAGATCTGCATTCCACCCCTGAGGCGGAGGACAAGGTGGAGGGTGCAGTCTTTCTGGATGTTGTAGTCGGAGAGGGTGCAGCCATCTTCCAGCTGTCTGCCGGCGAAGATCAGCCTCTGCTCATCAGGGGGGATGCCTTCCTTGGCCTGAATCTTGGCCTTGATATTTTTAATGGTATCACTGGCCTCCACCTCCAGGGTGATGGTCTTACCAGTCTTCACGAAGATCTGCATTTTGAAACCTAAAAAACGAATGAATGAAAAAAAGAATGCAGCTTTAAAACTACATCACAGGAATTAGATGTTTAATTATGTAAAAAAAAACAGATACCACAGTCAATACAATATAAACAGTACCACAAAAAGGTGGCATGCAGTGAGACACAGTAGATGACATAACCAGTTGTAAAAATAGATTAGTATATTTAATAACAGGGCGGCACGGTGGCTTAGTGGTTAGCACGTTCGCCTGTCAGCGCTAGGGATTCCCGGTTCGAATCCCCATCTGGGTGGAGTTTCCATGTTCTCCCCGTGTCTGCGTGGGTTTCCTCCGGGTTCTCCGGTTTCCTCCCACAGTCCAAAAACATGGATCAAGTTAATTGAATTCTCAAAATTGCCCCGTTTAGAGTATGTCTGTGTGAGTGAGTGTGTGCCCAGCGATGGATTGGCGCCCTGTCCTGGGTCTATCTGCCCAGTGCCCGAGACGTTCTCCCCTGGATGGGCATGGGGAACCCCACCGCGACCCTAATAGAGGATAAGCGGAAGATAATGAATGAATGAATGAATGAATATTTAATAACGACAAATACACATGTTACAAGAAAAAAAGGCATTGGTGCATAGAGCAGTATGACCATAATAAAAAGATTTTTATGATAAATACAACCAATGATTTACTAGTTGCTTTAATTTCAGGCAACTAGTAGTCAGTACTTAGAAGGAACCACAAGCAAATGTTTTTATCAATAAGCTTCAGTTATTTAGACTGAATTATGTATGGATCATTTTTGTTAGACCATTTAGAACATTTAGAACTTTTCAGTGTTAAGACACATTTCTCTTACCTGAATGTTTTTGTGGAATGTTAAATGAGCTTCTGTTTGCAGGAGCGTTCTGTAACTTAACCCGAGCTTCGTCTGAACAATATTGATCTGATGTTCTAAGTGACGTTCCTTTAGTTTTATCGCTATGACAACTACCACTCTTAATGTTCCAAAGTTGTTGGGAATATTCCATTGTACTCTGTGGATAGTAGAGGATTTAAAAAATCTAGATTGTAGAGTTTATTTGTAGTTTTGACATATTTCTGTTGTATGTTTTTCACTCACTTTCCCTCCCACAATGTTATTCCTTTATTCTACAGCGTCAAATACATGCAAATGAGCTATTATTTACAAAAAAACACCCCCTCATGGGGGTAATGTTTTCTTTATAGTGTATCCCAGAAACAAACAGCTGACATGTTTTCAAGTCATCACATGATAATGTACCCTTTGTTCACATGATTTGCCAATCCTCTTAACTATGGCACCCTGTACTGGGTCTATTTGCCTGGCTCTCAGGAAATCGGAACCCCATCCCCGCACGACCTTGGTCCCCAGAATAGGATTAAGATGAAGATAATGAATGAATGAATGAATGAATAAAATACATCTACTAAAACAAATCTAAAAGCAGTTTTTTCTTAATACAGTTGATGTACTTAACAATAGAATTGTAAAGACTGACATATATCAGAAACAAAAGCTGAGAATTAACCCCAAAAGTGCAGTTTATAGACGTTTAACCTAATATTTAACCAGACAAAGCATCCTGATCAAAACAACCTGCAAAACATATTCTAAACTTTAGATTAGATGTTTACATGATTCCAAACAAAGTATTGATATTATTAAATTAATATTTATATCCCCCATATAGTATATTATGTACATGGTTTACATTTTATAAAACTGATTTTCTGAACTTTAAAAAATATTTTTGCCAGAGTTTGATATCAGTTCCTAAAGGTGACATTTTTAAAGAAAGAAAATAATTTTCACAGGCACTGTGTGTACATTTTAAAGTATGAAACCTGTAACTCAAGAACTGTTTAATCACGCTCCCTTGAGAATTATTGTTGTACGTTGACCTGGTTTGAATGTACTGTACCCTGAACTGAGTGTTAACCAAGTATGTGTTTTTGTTATCACTACACAATCATAATTATTATAAAAACCTTTAAGAAGTCATACCATGGAATATGACTGATAGAATAGACAGCTAGTTAGGTAGAATAGATAAGTAGGTAGATTGATAAAATAGGTAGATGAAATAGTCAAAGCATATTTAGAATAATTTTAATCTGAGAAAAATGTTTGTGGAGGGTGTTGGTAGAATCCTATTTCAGCAAAAGTGAGGGTCTTCAAATCACACATCCACATTCACTACATCACTGGAAAAATAAATAAGCCCTCTATTTACTATTGTTACCAAAGCTATAATTTCAGTTTTTTTTAATATAGTTTCTTTAATAGTTAACATCAATGCAAACCCATAGTAATATTAGGAATGAAACATGACAGCTTTGTGTTGATTTTCTCCCTTAAGGTAACATTTAGTGTTGATCTCAGGTCAGCTGACCGAGTCATATGACAATGTCATGCATCATTTGTTCTTCTGTGCTTCCATATTTTATTATTAACATCCTTCTAGCTTCATTCACAGTTTTCTAATTATTCATTCATTCATTCATTCATTCATTATCTTCCGCTTATCCTCTATTAGGGTCGCGGTGGGGTTCCCCATGCCCATCCAGGGGAGAACGTCTCGGGCGCTGGGCAGATAGACCCAGGACAGGGCGCCAATCCATCGCTGGGCACACACTCACTTCACACATACACACTCTAAATTGGGCAATTTTGAGAACTCAATTAACTTGATCCATGTTTTTGGACTGTGGGAGGAAACCGGAGAACCCGGAGGAAACCCACGCAGACACGGGGAGAACATGGAAACTCCACCCAGATGGGGATTCGAACCGGGAATCCCTAGCGCTGAGAGGCGAATGTGCTTTTATTTATTAAAAGTTTCTTTGCAAATATGTGTTGTTGTTTTTCTGTCTATTATATGTGCTTTATAGTACGTGTAAATAAAACCTATTATTTCTCAATAAATCACTGTAATACTGTTAAAAATACAGTACATTTATTCACCTTCACATAAGAAAACAGGAAAAAATCTTCAGTATTGACTTTGCCGTGATCGTAACAGACAGGCCCAAATAATTCTATGACTCTTAATATCCTTGGAGTTTTATGCTCAAGCTACTTCTAATTTACATGAGTTTCACAGATGTCTCCAATAAAGTTCCCTGTAGTATATTTTTAAAAAACATTTTCTTATACATATCTAATTTCATACTTATCAATATAAGCTATAAATACAGTTTGTACTTCTTGATAAAGTGCCTCTAAATTGGCAGGTTAATTCCCTAAAATGACACTCCTAAGTTGCTCACATTCATGGACACCTTTAGCCACGAGGGACAATTTATAATGCCAGCCAGGATCTTCATGAAGGTCTGCATGCCACCCCTGAGACGGAGGACAAGATGGAGGGTGAATTCTTTATGGATGTTGTAGTCGGAGAGGGTGCGGCCATCTTCCAGCTGTTTGCACCCATGAGAATAATTCAACCAGTCAAAATTAATAACTAAATACTAACTATTTAAATACTAACTTAGTGTGAATGTAATGCTTTTTGATATTTTGGCAATTCAGTTAATTTACCATTGTGATATTCACATGCACCAATTTATTCCATCATAAATTCATCTTGGGCAGCACGGTGGCTTAGTGGTTAACACGTTCGCCTCTCAGCACTAGGGATTCCCGGTTCTAATCCCCATCTGGGAAGAGTTTCCATGTTCTCCCCGTGTCTGCGTGGGTTTCCTCCGGGTTCTCCGGTTTCTTCCAAAAGTCAAAAAACATGTATCAAGTCAATTGATTTCTCAAAAATTGCCCCATATAGAGTGTGTCTGTGTGAGTGAGTGTGTGCCCAGCGATGGATTGGCACCCTGTCCTGGGTCTATCTGCCCAGCGCCCGAAACATTCTCCCCTGGATGGGCATGGGGAACCCCACCGCGACCCTAATAGAGGATAAAGCTGGAGAAAATGAATGAATGAATAAATTCATCTTGCTTAATCTACATTAAAAAGTAAAAAACTTGCAGTAAACACAAGAGAACTGCTTTGTGGTTTATTGATGCTCAATATTTCAGCTTTCACATACTGCAATAAATGACTAATTTTCATACAGCTTACCTTAAACTTTAAGAAACAGCTAATATGTTTGAAATAAGTTAATAGAGTACAAACAATCATCAAGAATTAGATGTTTTGTAAGTATGTAACACCTTTACTGCCCACCCCTGAGGCGTAGGACAAGGTGGAGGGTGGCTTCTTTCTGGATGTTGTAGTCGGAGAGGGTGCGGCCATCTTCCAGCTGTTTGCCCGCCAAAATAAGCCTCTGCTGGTCAGGGGGGGTGTCCTCCTTGTCCTGAATCTTGGCCTTGACATTTTCAATGGTGTCACTGGGCTCCACCTCCAGGGTGATGGTCTTGCCAGTCAGGGTCATTACAAAGATCTGCATGCCACCTCTGAGGCGGAGGACAAGGTGGAGGGTGGATTCTTTCTGGATGTTGTAATCGAAGAGGGTGCGGCCATCTTCCAGCTGTTTGCCCGCGAAGATCAGCCTCTGCTGGTCAGGGGGGATGCTTTCCTTGTCCTGAATCTTGGCCTTGACATTTTCAATGGTGTCACTGGGCTCCACCTCCAGCTTGATGGTCTTGCCAGTCAGGGTCTTAACGAAGATCTGCATGCCGCCACTGAGACGGAGGACAAGGTGGAGGGTGGATTCTTTCTGGATGTTGTAGTCGGAGAGGGTGCAGCCATCTTCCAGCTGTTTGCCCGCAAAGATCAGCCTCTGCTCATCAGGGGGGATGCCTTCCTTGTCCTGAATCTTGCCCTTGATATTTTTAATGGTGTCACTGGACTCCACCTCCAGGGTGATGGTCTTGCCAGTCAGGGTCTTCACAAAGATCTGCATTTTGAAACCTAAAAACGAATGAATGAAAAAAAGAATGCAGATTTAAAACTACATCACAGGAATTAGATGTTTAATGATGTAAAAACCAGATGATTTACTAATTGCTTTAATTTCAGGCAACTAGTAGTCAGTACTTAGAAGGAACCACAAGCAAATGTTTTTATCAATAAGCTTCAGTTATTTAGACTGAATTATGTATGGATCATTTTTTGTTAGACCATTTAGAACATTTAGAACTTTTCAGTGTTAAGACACATTTCTCTTACCTGAATGTATTTGTGGAATCTTAAATGAGCTTCTGTTTGCAGGAGTGTTCTGTAACTCAACCTGAGCTTCGTCTGAACAATATTGATCTGATGTTCTAAGTGACGTTCCTTTAGTTTTATCGCTATGACTACTACCACTCTCAATGTTCCAAAGTTGTTGGGAATATTCCATTGTACTCTATGGATAGTAGAGGATTTTGAAAATCTAGATTGTAGAGTTTATTTGTAGTTTTGACATATTTCTGATGTTTTTCACTCACTTTCCCTCCCAAAATGTAATTCCTTTATTCTACAGCTTCAAATACATGCGATTGAGCTATTATTTACAAAAAAACACCCCCTCATGGGAGTAATGTTTTCTTTATAGTGTATCCCAGAAACAAACAGCTGACATGTTTTCAAGTCAGCACATGATAATGTCCCATTTGTTCACATGATTTGCCAATCCTCTTAACTATAATCTGTTTATTTAACTGTAATCACCTATTTATAGATTCACAAATATGGCATGAGACTGCTGGATGGTAAACTTCAGACTTTTTAGTGACCCTAAGACATACAATTGCATATATGATAGTAGATTTATTAAAGGAATGTCTAAAATGATACTTTTAATTAAAAAAATATCATGTCAAGATTAAAAAAAAGAACCCCTACTGAATATCTGCCACATATTTAGTAGTGTTTGTTACTAGGCAATCATGTAAAACTCATTTACAAGAGCAATGTATATTTTCATAAATGTAACATTTAATAGTAACAATTTATACAATTTATACAATTAACAATTTATATTTTAAATGCCGATCTGAATGGTGTTTCCATGTTCTCCTCATGCCCATGTGAGTTTTGCTCCCACAATCCAAAACATGGATTTAAGGTGAATTGACTGCTCTAAATTGCCCCATCCAAAATTTCCACATATAGTTGTGTGTGTGTGTGTGTGCCTAGCGATAGATTGGCACCCTGTACTGGGTGTATTTGCCCGGCACCCAAAACGCTCTCAGGAAATGGGAACCCTATCCCCGCATGACCTTGGTCCCCAGAATTGGATTAAGATGAAGATAATGAATGAATGAATAAAATATATCCACTAAAACAAATCTAAAAGCAGATTTTTTTTAAATAAAGTTGATGTACTTAACAATAGAATTGTAAAGACTAACATATATCAGAAACAAAAGCTGAGAATTAACCCCAAAAGTGCAGTTTATAAAAGTTTAACCTAATATTTAACCAGACAAAGCATCCTAATCAAAACAACTGGCAAAACATATTCTAAACATTAGACTGTTTACACGATTCCAAACAAAGTATTGATATTATTAAATTAATATTTATACGCCTCATATAGTATATTTTCTACATGGTTTACATTTTATAAAACTGATTTTCTCAACTTTTAAAAATATATTTGCCAGAGTTTGATATCAGTTTCTGAAGGTGACATTTTAAAGAAAGAGTAAGAATCAATTTCACAGGCATTGTGTGTACATTTTAAAGTATGAAACCTGAACTGTTTAATCACGCTCCCTTGAGAATTACTATTTTACTTTGACCTGGTTTGAATGTACTGTATCTTGAACTGAGTGTTAACCAACTTTCCATCCATCCATTATCTTTATCCTATATTAGGGTTGCGGGGGGGTTCCCCATGCCCATCCAGGGGAGAACGTTTCGGGCGCTGGGCAGATACACTCATGACAGGACACCAATCTATCGCTGGGCACACACTCACTCACACACATAGACACGCACACAAACACACTCTATATGGGGCAATTTGGAGAACTCAATTGACTTGATTTTTGGACTGTGGGAGGAAACCGGAGAACCAGGAGTAAACCCACGTGGACACGAGGAGAACATGCAAACTTCACCCAGATGGGGATTCGAATGGGGAATCCCTAGTGTTGAGAGGCATACGTGCTAACCACTAAGCCACCGTACCGCCCGTTAACCAAGTTGTGTTTCTGTAAATGTCTGATAGAAAAGACAGCTAGTTAGGTAGAATAGATAAGTAGGTAGATTGATAAAATAGGTAGATGAAATAGTCAAAGCATATTTAGTATCATTTTAATCTGACAAAAGTGTTTTTGGAGGGTGTTGGTGGAATCCTATTTCAGCAAAAGTGAGGGTGTTCAAATCACCAATCCCCGTTCGCTATGTTCCTGGAAAAATAAATAAGCCCTCTATTTACTACATTAAGTCATTCAGCAGACGCTTTTATACAAAGCGACTTACAAAATGAGAACACAAGTCAGTAGTCATGAAGAAAACCAGCTACACTGTAGAATTATCAAACCTTATTGTTATCTGATCCTGCACCTACTTCCTTTTTTTTTTTTTTTTGTTATCAAAGCTATAACTTTAGTTTTTCAAATATAGTTTGTTTATTAGTTAACATCAATGCAAACCCGTAGTAATATTAGGAATGAAACATGAATGCTTTGTGTTGATTTTCTCCCTTACGCAACATTCAATGTTGATCCCAGGTCAGCTGACCGAGTCATGTGACAACGTCATGTCATTCATTCTGTTTTTAGATTTTAAGATTAACATCCTTCTAGCTTCATTCATGGGTCTCTAATTTATGTTTACTTTTATTTATTAAAACGGTTTCTTTGCAAAACAAATCTTTGTAAACTTGAGAATGTGTCACTTTAACTTTAAAAGTACCACAGATTTGGTGAATTATCTATGATGGACTGTATTGAGCATTAACACAACACTTCCTATATTCAGATTTCTTTATTAATAAATCTGAATATCAGAAGCACCATGGTTACAAAACAGTGATTGTAATCATTAACACAATAATAATAGATTATAATTGTCAAGCAAGCCAGAACTGAACAAACCACACCTAAAACAACTGAGTCATCCCTCATCTGCAAAACAGTCTCGGTTTAAACCTAATGAAGGCTAGCTCTGATAAATGCCTTTAAAGGATTTTCTATGATGAGGGATTGATGGTTTGAGTTTAAATAAATCAAATGCGATATCTTATTATCCTACTTTTATTTAACTCTCCACATTCTCAATAGTATACACCAGCCTTTAATTTTTGTTTCATTTTCTGGCCAAAGTTTTATCATTTTAATTACATTTGTTGTTTATTTGTGCTCTATAGTATGTGTAAATATAACCTATTTCATTATTTAATTATAAGTCACTGGAATACTGTTAATAATACACTCCAGTCATTCATCTTCACATCAATCATTCATTCATTCATTTTCTTCCGCTGTATCCTATATTAGATTCGCGGTGGGGTTCCCCATGCCTATCCAGGGGAGAACATTTCGGGCGCTGGGCAGATACACCCAGGACAGGGCGCCAATCCATCGCTGGGCACACACTCACTCACACAGACACGCACGCATACACACTCTATATGGGGCAATTTGGAGAACTCAATTGACTTGATCCATGTTTTTTGACTGTGGGAGGAAACCGGAGAACCCGGAGGAAATCCACGCAGACACGGGGAGAACATGGAAACTCCACCCAGATGGGTATTCGTAGCGGGAATCCCTAGTGTTGAGAGGCGAACGTGCTAACCACTAAGCCACCATGCCGCCCCACATCAATCATCAGAACACAAAATCAGAAAAGAAAAAAAAAGAGGGTGCATTTATCTTTCAGATTAGTGTCCCTATAGAGCAACGTCTGATTGTCAGAGGGGATGTTTTCCATGTCCTAAATTTTGGCCTTCACCTTTTCAATGGTGTAACTGGGCTCCACCTCCTGGGTGATGAACTTACCATCAAAAGACTTAAATAAAGATAAAAAATCTCCATTTTGAAACCTAAAGATGCAACAACAAAAAAAAAGAATGGAGCTGAAAAAATATATGCCAGTAATAACTGTGTGAAAGTAATAATGTAAAACCAGATACCACACTACAATACATACTGTATCATCAAAAGGTGGCATGCAGTATGAAGTGACATGCAGTGAGGCACGGTAGATGACCCAGTGCATAACCCATTTTAAATGTTTGTTAGTATGTTTAATGTTAAATAAAAATTTAACATTTAATGTTAATGTTAAATAAAAAAAAATAATAATGTAATTTTAATTTTATTTTAAAAATGGGTAATGTTTTCTTCACAGTGCAACCCAGAAACAAACAGCTGCCATGTTTTGATGTCAGCACATGATGATGGCTACACACCCCTTTGTTTACATGATTTGCCAATCCTCTTAACTAGAATCTGTTTATTTAAGGGGCTTGTTAATCAGAACTCATATTTAGTAAAATGGTAACAAGAATTTAGGAATTTAGGAGATTATGTAGTTTGATTTCTATTTACATTTTCACAGGCACTGTGTGTACATTTTAAACTTCACCCTAAGCCTGAGCCTAAAACCCACTGTAACCTACGAGTGCTAATATACAGTTTTTGTACATTTAAAAAAAAGTATAAAAGGTTGATTATTGAAAGCCTTATTAAGGGTATTCTACGGATTCTAGTGAAACCGTGCCACCCAGCGTCACTTGTTTCGACGCTTACATAAAAGTGCTTCACTCTTGCAGGAACAGTCCAAACTCGTGACGCGTACACAGTGGAGCGATGGCCTGTGATTTAGAGCACAAAAGGTATAGTAGGATTTGTTTAAAATGCAGATGCAACTTGCTAGACTGGTAATCACCGTTTATCTGTATGAGAAAAGAGGATAAACTTTGGGAAGTTTCTTTTAACTCCGGAATTTCGGGGCATAGTCCAGACTTAGTTATTGGAATGCTTGGTTTACAGCAACTCACACACAAGATGGAGGTTGTTAGAGTGGCAAGTGGATTAGCATCTTCTTGTTTTGTTGTCATACCACCACACACTTCCTTTGAATGTAAATCTAAGGTTCTCCTAAATAAGTTTTAATTGTTCTACTGCCCCGCATAAAACGCAGGTTTTAAGCGAGGGCTGCACATCCACTTTCAGAAGATAAAAAATACAAAGCTAAAATGTATTTCAATCATTAGTTTTAATCAACTTGATGTTTGTATATCATAATGTATATATGGTTTGGTTGGCTTATGTACAGCACTTTAGGGTTTATTGTATTTAATAAATACATTTTACTCGATTATATGACCTTAAGTATGAAATTATATCTTCCACTTTATCCTATATTAGGGTTGCGGGGGGGGGCATATATATATATATATATATATATATATATATATATATATATATACATATATAAAATCCTTCATTGTATATTGTTTTAGTTTGGTTTTGTTACTATGATAACTACATTCGTTCATTATATGCAAATACATGCCCATCCGGGGAGAACAGTATGGGCACTGGGAAGATGCACCCAGGATGGAGATCTATCGCTAGGCACACACACTCTCTCTCTCTCTCTCTCTCTCTTTCTCTCTCTCTATAGATAGATAGATAGGCAGGCAGGAAATTCACCTTGAGTTTAATGTGAAGGAAACTGGGAACCTCACAAGGACATGGGGAATACATGGAAACTCCACCCTTCATCTTCATAGCTGAGAGGTGGACAACGTAAGAAAGTAAACAAAAACATGAAAAGTAAACACGTCGTAAGTCTAATAGCTATTGTTATGTTTGGTTTAAGTTATATTTACTTCCTTGGCTACTTATTAGATTACTTAAAATAAAGTTTATTGTTAAACTTAAAATAAATCTTTATTGTTTTTAATTTAACAACAAAATTGTATTTATTATTAATAAATGTATTTATTGTTATTTATATTTCCCAGGAAAGCCCAGGGTCTGGTGAAACACACCGGTGGCTGTCACTGTGGTGCCGTTCGCTTTGAGGTGTGGAATGCTGCAGTTTTACATGTATTCAATTGCAAGTATGGGCTTTTATTGAGTGTAATAACAATTCACACATTTCTTCACCATCATTTATTTTCCTCTGTCTTTTTAATGTAATCCATTACATTCAGACAAAAGGTTGTTTAAAATAAAAAAAACTCTGTGCAGTTGCAGCATCTGTATCAAGAAACAAAATCACCATTTCATTGTACCCAAGGACCATTTTAAGTTGCTTCAGGTATGTTTCCGAATACATTTAAGACCGTTTTGTTCATATAAATGTATTAATCATCACTAAAACAAACAAATGTGTTTTATACAAGTTCCAAAGGCACATCTCTATGTAATTTTAACATGCATCACCCCCTGATTCACACACAATTCTTAGTTGTACAATGTAACATCCTCCATATATTGGTGACATTTACTGTATTATGTATAATTAAAAGTGGAAAAAGGTAAATAAATATTTCTTTCTACAAAAGTTTGTAAAGCAATCAAAGCTTTTTCTCCTATTAAGTAATTTTTAGTCCACCATGATGAGAATATTAAGCAATTGTGGTGTGCAAGGTAGGGTCACAAAAATAAAATTCATGGTCTGTAAAAAAAGACTGCAGCCTGTTTTCTCATGTTAACATAGATGCTTAAAAAGCGACTGGGAAAATGTTTAGTGTGATGCATGTATAATAGTATCCCATCCCATCTATGAGATATGGTGGTATAAGTACAAAAATGTAGATATAAAAATATATAAAAATAATTGATCCTCATATTAAATTATTAATGCCATGGCATATTTTTATTCGCTAGCTCATTCTTGGCTCGGCTTTATCCAGGCATGTGATCACGTTTCCTGCAAATGGGGTAAACATTAGTTTACGTGTAATCGGTCACTTCTTGGTGGGGGGGCTTTATTTAACTAACTGAGAGAGAAACAAGCAAAACACATTCCACATGACCTAAATAGGTGAGATTGATGGCATTAATAATAATAAAATAATAATACATTTTATTTTATAGGCACCTTAAAACAGATTAAAATATGACACAGCAAAGGACCAATCAGATTGTAAAGGCAGTCTAACTTTGGTGGATTTGAAGTGAAGATTTGAACTTTAAGAGTGAATATATGTTTCTTATGTCAGGTGGCAAAGTATTCCAAATCCGGGAAGTAGGGCTTTCACTCGCTCTAGTTAAATAAAGCCCCCCCACCAAGAAGTGACCGATTACACGTAAATTAATGTTTACACCATTTGCAGGAAAAGGGACAGAGCCCTGGGGCACACCTCAAGTAACAAGAGAGGGATGAGAAGTAAATATTTTAATCTGAATAAACTGAGTGCAACAAGAGAGATATGATTTGAATCAGCTTAGGGGAGTCTGAGTGATAACAATGGAAGAAAGTCCATTGAGGGTGGCATGACATATGGTGTCAAATGCTGCACTTAAATCTAGAAGGATAAAAATAGAGAGTAAACCGAAATAAGCTGTAATGAGGAGGTCGTTTGTGACTTTTATCAGATCACTCTTGGCCACCAATCACTGGTGTTGCTTTTTGTACCATATAGAGGTGATGAGACATCTTGATTTCCACTTTTTGGTGGATGTAAAGAGGGTCCTGAAGGTTCCTGAAGAGTATGAATGTCAAATGTTGTGATCAAATGTGGATTTATATAGGGAACACACACACACACAAACTTGCTTATAAGGAGATTTAGTTTTGAAGCTGCTTATACTAATTGGTATCAATAAAGTTGTTGGAACCCATCCCAATGTGTATTGGGCAAAAATACACACAGATGTATAAATCCACAAACATTTACACATAGTTGCAATATTTTATATCCAGTTTAAGCCACATATTTGAACTGGGTGTAATCTGACCGACTACCATGGAACCATTTTATCTAATATGCTTTGTACTTTTATTAAAGAATTATTGGTTTAAATTTTCAGTAGTTTTTGAATGTACAGGAATGGTTGAATTATAGCTGAGCAGATGTTAAATCTTCACTGATTACCTTGCAGGGTTCAAAGAATTTAACCACGTACACGTTTAATACACATACAGCCCAGCACACATTCTGCAAGACGTGTGGAGTCCAAAGTTTTTATACACCCCGATCTAATCCTGATGGGTTTGGTAGGTAACAGAAAGCACACTTATACTCGCTTTTCTTACATGAGCTGTTAAAACAAGCTAGATAATGGCTCAGTAATGGATCAGATCAAACAAGCAGCATAATGGATCAAGACACAGGTTAGGTAACAAAAACCTTTACAAATTAGTTTCAAAGGTTTTGTGATTGCATTGTGGTCCAGGTCTTGTTAACTGGAAAGTTCTGGGTTTAAACTCCTGAATGTGCACAATTTCAGTGTCATACTCTAAAACCTGTTAGTACATATTGGACATTTTAAGTTACAAGTTTAAAACCATATTCAACATGCACAGTATCTAAATACACTTGTACATTTTGATTTGATGATTTTGATTTTGTTCACATTAATATGGAATATAGTTTGGATGTTCAGTGGGCCAGACCTGGCCCACCCCTGCTGTAGAGCATTGATATGCAGACAATATCATTCATCAAAAAATAAAAGATCTTGCATGCAGTAATTTTAAGTCCATTATCATTTGCTATACTTGGTATGTATTTTTAATAATATTTTTAAAATTGAAATTTGAAGCCTATTAGTGGTTAACACATTCGCCTCTCAGCCCTATGGATTCCCGGTTCGAATCCCCATCTGGGTGGAGTTTCCATGTTCTCCCCGTGTCCGCATGGGGTTCTCCGGTTTCCTCCCACAGTCCAAAAACATGGATCAAGAAATTGAGTTCTCCAAATTGCCCCATATAGAGTGTGTATGTCTGTGTGCATGAGTGAGTGTGTGCCCAGCGATAGATTGGCGCCCAGTCCTGGGTGTATCTGCCCAGCGCCCAAAACGTTCTCCACTGGCTCCTCTGGGTGGGCATGGGAACCCCCCGCACGC
>JAFMOD010000525.1:1022805-1034392 GCA_019802435.1 Corydoras maculifer
GGGTCAGTGATGCATTAAGTGAGGGTCAGTGATGCATTAAACTGTGAGGAAGTGAGGGTCAGTGATGCATTAAGTGAGGGTCAGTGATGCATTAAACTGTGAGGGAGTAAGTGTCAGTGATGCATTAAACTGTGAGTGAGTGAGTGAGTGAGTGAGGGTCAGTGATGCATTAAACTGTAAGGAAGTGAGGGTCGGTGATGCATTAAACTGTTAGTGAGTGAGTGAGGGTCAGTGATGCATTAAACTGTGAGGGAGTGAGGGTCAGTGATGCATTAAACTGTGAGGGAGTGAGTGAGGGTCAGTGATGCATTAAACTGTGAGGGAGTGAGGGTCAGTGATGTATTAAGTGAGGGTCAGTGATGCATTAAACTGTGAGGGAGTGAGTGAGGGTCAGTGATGCATTAAACTGTGAGGGAGTAAGTGTCAGTGATGCGCTGGGCGGTTGTTCCACCTGCTGCAGCGCGTTGCGGTCCGATGCAGAGCAGTTACCGTTAAACACTGAGATAAAGTCTCAAAAATTATAGATCAAAGGCAAGGTTAAGGTTGTTTAACTGTTTAATTAGATTTCATTAAAATAAAAGTGAATTTAGGTATATACCATGAAATTATTTAAACACAACGACGTACAACCAAACCACAAGCAGCCTTTTTGCGCACATCCTGTATATGTATATATGAGCTATGAGCCTGTCACACGCATGCGCTGTCTGATATGATATAAAAAGTTAGAAGATTAAAAGTTAGAATTCTGAGATTAAAGGTCAGAATTCTGAGTTACTTTTTTTTTTTTTCTCCTCTCAGTGGCGGAAACGGGCAAAAGCACGCACTGCCATGCCTGTTCTGGAGGAAATCCACTACATACTGTTAAAGCCCAGTATTAAGATAAGCGCTGTTTGATTTCATTTGTATCCATAACCCCTAAAGTGTTTATACAACTGCTTTAATTTCTTTGCTGCACGACAATGCACCGGTACACTGTGCGCACTTTGTGCACCTGTGCTCAGCTCAGCACAGCATGACTGTTATGACTTATCCCCTTTACCTCCCCAAACTAGCACCTGCTGACTTTTTAAATGTGTTGACCTTAAAAATCTGAAATCAAGGTTTACAGACAGCTAAGAGATTCTGACCTGTGTAATAGCAACTCTAGCAGTGATTCCCTAAGCTATATTAAAGTTCTTAAAAGTGTATTTTCACACGTTCTGCCAGTGGCATTTAAATAGCAATGCTGCTCGTGAATATATCTACCCTGATGGGCATGGCGGTCTCAAAATAAGGTGGGTTCAGGTACATTTGTGGTGTGTTGTTGTTTTGGTGACATTAAAGAGGTACACTACTGACTGAAAACAACATAGACATCATCACTCAGACATTCATTGTTATATTGGCAGTGAATCATCGACACAGTAATATGTAGCAAGTGTACACTATGGATGAAACAAGTAACCTTTTTCTTGCAATTATTCATAAGTGAAATCAGGGCAATGAAATGATCATAAAAGCGCCTTAACATCGTCATGATGACATTCGTAAGAAAAATATGTATTATGCTGGTAGTCGGAACTTTAGACCAAGTGGCAAAACTCGCAAGGAACATAAATTTTAAAAAGTTCCTCTTGCAGCACACTGGTCTGTTTACTTTTTGCTTAGAGTAAAATCCTAGTTTCCACTGATGTTTGTTAATTTTGTGAAAAAATTTTTTTGGCTTTGATGTTCACAAAATTATTTAATATTTTGTGTTAATATTAAGCAAAAGCCCTGCATTGTCCTTTTTCAATAACTAAATGTTATTTCATGTTTACACTAATTAAATAACAAACATAAGAAGCCGTTTATTGTACCTGTAATTTCTGGAATTTATTAGGTTAAAGTTAATTATTGCAAAAAAATCGTAATGACCACATAATTGTCCCATCAAAATTTGTAATTGTCTCTTCACTCGCATACACCCCCACTTCTTACCCACAGACACCAGGCAGTGCAAAAACTATAAACAGAGTACAAAATAAACTAAAATTATTCTGCATTAACACACAATTGCATTATGGTGCAAGTCAGACTGCACATGGCCACCGCTAAGTGGCTTATAGTTTGTGATGCCCAAAACACACCCAAGAATATTTAAAATAATTATTACATGCCTTTTGCATGCCACTAAAAAGACAAAGACACACTGACATGCCTTAAATTAAGCTGAGTGGTGTGCAATTGAAAGCTTTCCAAAAATAGCTTTAACAGAGTGCCTTTTCTTGAGTATATTTAGCTTTCTTGTTCCTATTGTAACATTTACCAAAGAGTTTATCCACACCTAGTGTATGTTACATGTTTTAAATGATTAAACAGACTTCAAAAGATTCTCACCATGTTAATAGAATGACTTTCGATGTGTTTAAGAATGAGTGATGAGGTCAGTGCTGTGCTCCACTCAGCATTGGGGTCATCGGGCAGCTCTCTGTGGACAGAATAAAATGTTACATCAATCCAAAGACAAACAAGTCTGTAAAACATTAAGATCCCTACTGACAGCAGTATCTTGGAAGAATTAATATTTTGAATGGGCTTGTTTTAAAGATAAATTTTGAAACTTGAACCCATTGAAGAATGAAATGGCACTGGTTAAAGTGAGTGAGTGATCTATTTTGCTTACTGTTCTTACATACAGATGAATTTGTCATTTACATTTAACTCATCTGTACAGTAATGCACACACATCCACACACTGAGTGAAGTGAGCACACCTGCCCAGAGCAGCGGGCAGCCTTGTATATAACGTCCAGGAAAAAATTGTGGTTAGGTACCTTGCCCAAGGGCACTTTAGTCACTTTAGTGGGAACGGAAATTGAGCCGTGAACCTTCAGGTCACAAGGCTGGTTCCTTTTCCAAAGCCAAATTCCTCCAGTATTGACTTATGACAATACTTAAAATCATGTATTGATGTGTTTGGGTGTTGAGCTGTTATGTGTGGATCGTGCACCCTAATTCTCATTGTTTGATCTGTTATGAGACCTCTTCTCCATCTAACATCAAGAAGGTGGATTGTGAGCCAGGACATCTCATTCAGCATTAGTGCCCATCTTCACTAAAGCTCTTCTGAATGTATGGCAATAGTTCTCACAGACAAACATCAAAAGTATGAAGAAAGCCTTTCCAAAAGAATTGATGCAGTATAAGGACTTAAATGTGATGTAATAAAAGCTACAGTATGTAATCTGTAGTTGCCCCAATACTTTTGTTCATACGGTGTCTTTATTGTTTTTTATTTTCTCTTAAATGTAGGTATACAAAAATAGTTTTCCGTTGGTAATTGTACTCATATGTATGATAAAATGACAACAAAGAGCTCAGTCCTTCTGCTTGTGCAGTGATTTACTACTACTGCCCTACTATGTGAAGCTGGGGCACAGTCTTTAGCCCTAATTTGAGCTCCAAGGTCTGTGACCATACAGCTCAGAGAAAAAAATGGCAAGCATTTCACATATACTCATAAGAATAGATTCTTACCAGTACTGGTCCTTGCACCCTGCCACCTGACTGAGTCAGCAATGTATAGAAGGTTAATAAACCTCTATCTCACTGACCAATCTATCACACTACACCTCCGATCTCGGTCTCCTATTCTCCTCCCATTTTTTCTCATGCCTTGTTTTCCATTTTTTTCCTCATTTTCTTTGCAAAAACATCAAACATGAGTGAGACTCAGTGAGAGAGCCAACCAGGCGTGCAGAGTGTTTCAGACACACTGGGTTCACTGCAGTTCAGCTGGAATCAAAGTGCTAAGGGGGAATAATTATTATAGAGAGTGAGTGGATGAGTGAGCTTAACTATTTGCTAACTATTCAAGCCTTAACATGAACTCATCTGAACAGTGCAGTCAACTCTGCTAGTAAAACACAAATCTTTCACAAAACAAAGATTTTTTTCACATTCACATTATGCTGCCTGTTCATGCTTTGAATGTGTGCTTGTGAGTGCATATATATAACGATTTTATGTCCACGGCGAATATAAAACAGTTTTTAAGTAAAACTGATTTTAAACTTTTATAACAGCTGAGTTACAATTTTCTACTGAAATTCATAACATTACAAATCAGATTTTGTGTATTATGTGCATGTATACAGGGCGGCACGTTGGCTTAGTGGTTAGCACGTTCGCCTCTCAGCACTAGGGATTCCCAGTTCGAATCCCAGTCTGGGTGGAGTTTCCATGTTCTCCTCGTGTCTGCGTGGGTTTCCTCCGGGTTCTCCGGTTTTCTCCCACAGTCCAAAAACATGGATCAAGGTAAAATTTTCCAAATTGCCCCATATAGAGTTTGCCTTTGCCTGAAATTTAAATCCTGAGTTTTATGAGCTATAGAATATAAGCATGTTTGATTAAGCTTAGTAACCAACAACAGAAGACAATGTAATGATCAGAGACAAAGTGTGAAGAAACGGTAGCTGTACCGAAATCACCTACTACACATGGGGTACTAGACAGGATTCAGTACTTACTGCTCGACCAGTAAAGCTGTAGGCTGTAGTATTTATACAAACCGTGTCTGCCATATTTGTAAACCATCACTTTTAAAAGTTATGCTATACATTAAAAATCATTTGGTGTTGTACATAACTTTATACATAATATTGCATCATCTATTGCAAAATCTTGGGTGGGGGGGGGTTACATGTCAATCCAGGGGTAAACTTTTTGGGTGCTGGGCAGACACACCCAGGACAGGGCGCCAATCTATCACTGGGCTTACACTATATAGAGGCAATTTAGAGCATCCATTTTTCCTTGAATCCATGTTTTTGGACTATGGGAGGAAACCAGAAAAAACCCACACAGACACGGAGGGTACATGAAAACTCTACCCAGATCAGGGTTCGACCTGGAACCCCAACGCTGAGAGGTGGACTATGCCAACATGTTGCCCCTATTACAATACATTTTTTATGGAAACAAGAGATGGAGCATCAGAAATCATAGAAACACATGGATTGTCCACCACAAAGTCCAGAGCTGAACCCCACTGAGCATCTTTGGGATGTGCTGAAGAATAAATGCAGCTCTAGAGAGGAATTAATGTGACATTGCAGAAGCTAATGGAAACAATGCCACAAAGACTGTGTGCTGTAATCAAATTACTAACCAAATATTAGAGTGTGTGACTTTATTGGCCAGCCAGTGTATTATAGCTGTGCAAACATTAGAAGAGGGTTTTTAGATTTTAACATACTATACCATTAAAAATGTACAATACAAATTCTTTAAATGTGTAAATTTAAAAACTACAAGTCAAAATAAGCAGGTGATTTACATTTAGGAGGGAGTCACAGTAATGCAGTGTAAACTACAAGTCAAAATAAGCAGGTGATTTACATTTAGGAGGGAGTCACAGTAATGCAATTCCAGGCATCTCCAGGGTTGGCATCTCTAACATTTGTCACAGCTTGTGTCAAAAACAGCCTGCAGCAACATCTGAGATCAAGGTCACAGAGAGGGAAAAAGCAGAGACTAGATGAGGCGGTGACAAAGTGTCAAACAAAACAAAGTCATATTATTTTTAATATAAAGCAGTAAAAATAAAATTTCGAGTTACCACCAAACATGTAGTTAAACATGTATCTAAAAAGATGAGTACAGTGTTGAATAACTGCAAGAGAAAGAGAAGAGTAAACAAACAGACAGAAAGGGCTCAAGGACAACAATGGGAAGCTAGGACAAGAAAAATTAAGCCTGAATAATGAATAGGAAGGAAGAGGACAGACAGAGAGGAGGGTGAATTGGTTCCATCCATCCTCATCCTCTCCCACTCTTTGCTCACAGTGGGGTTTGGTCCGTGGTGGATTTGTTTTGGCTCATGGTAAATATGATGGCTACAAATCAAGTTGAGGGTCACAGAGGTCGCTGGAGGTGATACCATGGAAGGGAAGGTCAAAAAAGACAATGGGGAAGGAAATTATATTGTACAAAGGAGACCAGAAAAGCAGGGTTACATAAGGAAAAATCTTTGAATGGTATAGATACAGAAGATGGGGTGGTGAGAATAGTCTGAATGTGTGAAAACATGTAAACATTACGAGATGAAAACACTACAGTGTATTTTAGGAAAATGTGATTCTTTTATACAAATCATTAATTCTTATATATATATATATATATATATATATATATATATATATATATATATATATATATATATATATATATATATATATATATATATTAAGTTGCGGCACAGCGGCTTAGTGGTTAGCATGTTCGCCTCTCAGCACTAGGGATTCCCGGTTCAAATCCCAATCTGGGTGGAGTTTCCATGTTCACCCCATGGCTGCATGGGTTTCCTCTGGGTTCTCCGGTTTCTTCCCACAGTACACAAATACATGGATGAAGGTCAATTTAATTCTCCAAATTGCTCCATATAGTGTGTTTGTGTGAGTGAGTGTGTCCTCACCGATAGATTAGCGCCCTGTCCTGGTTGTATCTGCCCTCCCCTGGATGGGCATGGGGAACCCCACCTCTACCCCAGTATAAAGGATAAAGGATAAAACGGAAAAAGGATAAAGCAGAAGATAATGGATGGATGGATATATCAAGTCAAAAGATATGTGAACTGTTCCACGTTTTCTCCCCTTGGAGAAGGTGCTCACATGCAGTTTTCTCTGATTCTAATCTAAGGTCAGTGGTCAACTGTAGTTCAGTTAATTAAAATGTTAGCACTTCACTAGACTTGTGTAATGTAAATAAATTTATGCAATAAATGTATGTAAATAAATGTCAATAAATGTCAATAACGAGGCAGCTGGACTACAAAATGAACATTGCTTGCTATCTGTAGTTTGTAATAGTTCCAATGAACAAGACAGAAGATTATTTGTGGACAAATAAGACCAAAATAGATCTTTTTTTGTTTAAATAAAAAGCATGGCATTCCAGCATTACAACCTCATCGTATCAGAGAGAAAAGGGGGTGGTAATATCATGGTTTGGTTCCTTCGGCACAATCTGGTCCAGGACTGCTTACCATCATTAAACTTAATTTAAACCAATGCAACCAAGGCAAATGTCATGACACTGTGTACATTTGTAAATAATGTATTTGCCTGTGAAATACATTATATTTACATTGAGTTAATTTGCTAACGTTTTTATCCAAAGCAACCTAGAAATGAGAGAACATCACAAGTCAGTAAGTGGTTCTGTAACCATTTGCAGTCTGATGAACATAAACAACTGTTCTTTTAATAAAACATTATACCCACTCACACTTGATTATCATCCCATTAAAAAAAAGATCTTACTCCACAACCCCCCTAAAATTGGTACAGAATGGAAAACAAATGTAAAATGAAGATCAGTATTTTTCCCCCACTCTTAACAATGGAATGTGTGTAAATGTAATACTTATTCATTTAATTTGTTGTTAAACATCTACGCCTGCATTTTAGGCCTTAAACACATTCTAAAAGTTTATCCCATTTTTAAAAATGTAAGCCAGCATGGACCAGCGAAGATTTCAGGAAATTACACCACTAAAATAGCAATCTGCCAAAGTCAGACTGCACCTAGACTGCATCTAAAAAGGAACGGCAAGTGACACACTGATTGGTTTATTGCACGTTGGGCCCAAAACACATCCATTAACAATTAAAATAATAAGTAGATACCTTTTGTGCTTTTTTTGCTGCACAGGGCATAATATATTCAACAGCATGTGAAAACAACAATAATAAACTTTAATGCTTTAAATATAATACCAACAATTATAGAAACATAACTGCAAATTTTTTCACTTTAAAAACAAGTACTTCAAGTACCATGTCACTAAGGTGGTAGGCTTGGTAGGTACTTTTATATACTGCTTAGGACATACATGTCTGTTTAACCCTTACACTTACTTGAAGGTCAGGCAAATTGCATTGAAGGTAAATTAGTGCAGGTTGTACCTTAGGAACACAGAAATGGATTCCTATTGTATCCTTTAATAAATGACTTCTTTATTGACATTATCTAAAATTCAGTTTATATATAAATATCAGCCTTTTTTAAAATAACTGCATTTTTTTACATAATTGACCCAAGTGAGGCTGATCAATAAAACATATAAAAGTATAATACAAATTTGCTTTAGATTATTTTTTTTATTTAGTGTCTAAGCTATCTGAAATTCACAGTAAAGGTCTATAATAATATTTTTTAAAGATGTATCCTAAGCTTGTGCCTCTGATTATGATTAATAATGTCAGCATTCTGGGATCCACAGCACCGACTGTAACATTGTCGTGCTTTGTAAATGATCGGTTCTTGAAATAACAATCACTAGGTTTATTATCAGTCTTTTACAGAAGATCAGTCCAGACTTTTTTTTTTTTTAAAGAGAGAGCGAGAGAGAGAGAAAAAAAAAAAAGACACATGAACTACCTGACCTTTCTCAGTTGGATAGAGTTTGGGCTTCACTATAGCAACAGTGCTAAATGGCCCAGAGTAACCTTTTCCTCTCCTTCCCCTCCCTCACTGTCTTTCTATCTGCAGCTCTTGTATGTTGTGTAATTGCTAGCAGGCATGTGAATGTAGCGGGTGAACCTTCACCCACTAAAATTTTCAGTGTGTGAGAAGGTGGAGGGGGTACCCAATGACAGCACTTGTTTTGTCTGGTAAAATAGGGCACCATTGCTCCTTACCAGTGTCTGCTAGGATAGTTAATACATCCAATATAGAAAATGCATGTGTGTGTAAGGGAGGGGGTCAATCATATAATCATATAATATATACTTTATGTTTAAACATTTGCATTTCAATGCAGAATTATTCCTAACTCTAAAAACCTTATGTGAACTTCATTAAAGAAATGCAGCCATGTTGATGACGCTTTGTCAATTAATAACAAAAAGAAACATTCCACATCGTGGAAAAAACATTTAAAAAAAGTTTTGTTTTACTCGCGACAAGCATTGGTAGTGTTTTCTGTGCACCACAGCCCTTCGCCCTAAATGTTACCTAATAAATCAGAAAACATGTTTTTTTTTTCCCTGTGTCAAAATATAATGAAACAATATATAATGTGTAAGGAAAAACTTGGTAGGCTGCCAGTCCAAAGTGGGTAGAGCAGCAAAACATTAATAATGTGACTACGTCTGTGACAATGTAAGAAGGTTGGACTCCCCTGCTTATGTTCAGACACAACTGGTTGTGCTTCTATAGATTCCACTTACACATCCTATAGAAAAAAATTTCATATTCCTTAAATCTGTTTGCAGAAAGAAAATATTAAATATACCATATTTTATTATACGATACATAAATTGTAATTATGTATCCAAGTGTGCAGAAGTGAAACATTTTATTTAAGTAATATAATATAACATTGAATTACAATAACAACCTGCAAATAAAATTAACAGATCAGATTTTCATACAACAGACCATAACACTTCCACATTAAAAAGGTCAATAAAACTTTTGGAATTATTTATCACGAAAACTAAAAACAAAATAATTATCAGACATAAAAAAGTTTACCTGTGCAGTGGTCTTTAAAAATGTTGACGGTTTCAGTAGTTTTACATTTTTTTTAAATATGACTTAAAACATCATCAGAAGACAAAATATTTTACAAGATCATTTATTATTGAGAGAAAGATTAATTATTTGGTTTGTGTATCACCCCTTAATACACATTATCATATCTGCCTTAAACTATAGCATCAGTCTATGCATTTGATCACTTGAAGCAGATAATAAGCTCATACGATTTGCACTAATGATTTGAAGCATCAGATTTTTTATTATCTAGCACTTTTCTCACTTTTCTCCAGTACAGCATATGAAGCATACCGTGGATCACTATCATAGCTTCAATGTATTGCAGGTTTATTATTTTAATATATGTTGGAAATAATGTCGGAAATGTTGGGAAATACTCGATTTGAAGTGTGAATCTGTTTCCAAAGTTTTTTTGCAGGCTGGGCTGGATTTATAATAAGCCGGACTTCTCCAAAGCGTTACAATTTTGGCATTTTGTGCTTTATATGTTACTAAAGTTCTGTAGATTTAAGAGTTTAGAACGTGTTTAATAGTATATGAAGTGTTTATACGAGTGTGGGAAGGGTTTATAAAGCCTTAAACATATAAATAATAAAATAACATTGCGACATTGTGGGGGTCTCTGGAACAAACACTGCGATAGGGACTACTGTACATGCTCAGAGTGATTAAGCGTGCACATGTTTTTTTAAAAAAATAATAAACAAATAAAGTTGCAGAGATTAATTGTTTTTAGAGCTCTGGTTATTGATATGGATGATATGCATCAGTACTTTCTAAATGTTTTCAAAAACATACCTCACAACCGCCACACAACACCGAAAAACTCTCCGTGATCTACCCGTTGATCTGCTGATTTGACCAACACATGTGGTCCATGCTCTGCCTCTAAACTGAGCTACAGTCAGCATGGCATGCTTAGAGGTGTTTACAGCTAAGGTGCAACTTACAATTCGGCTAAAGAGCTTGTCTCTTAATTTTAGTTCCACCTTGTTTTTTGCTCTCTGAATGAGTGATGAATGCAAGGAAGAAACCACGTGTTGTTGAAGAAGGTTCTGAAGAAGGTTCACGCTTGCATTTGCTCTGCCATGTAGCTGTATGGGAGATACAACTTCTGCAGCCGAAAACATACCCCAAACCATGACACTTTCTGTTCCACCTTTCTCTGACTTCTTTACATACTTTAGGTTCAGTCTTTCACCAGTTTCTTAACGAACATAATGTTTTCCATTATACACAAATAAATGAAACTTGTTTCATCAATAAAATAAACTCTGGACCACTCCTCCCCTGTCCACACAACATGCCATGAGTCTAGTCTTTTGATTCCTTCTGCTAATGAGAGGTTTTGTCACTGCAAAGTGGGCTATCAGTCAAAATGCCCTTAAATGTCGAGACACTGTATAACGAGACAGATCTTTAAGTGGTTTAGTGCTGATCTGGCGAACGATTCCAGCTGCAGTGTTGAACCGATTATGCATGGAGATTATCCACATTATTCTGTCTTACACTTGTCTTTCAAGGGCAACCAGCCTTCTTGGTGGACTTAAATAACCTGTGAAGATGCAGTATTTTAGAAATCACAAACATGGAACAACCAACTTTTCTTGCAATAACTGAAAGGGTCTCCCCTTTGGCTGGAGGGTTTCAGTCACTTTGAAACGGCCCACCATTTTTGCAAAGCCTGTAAAAACTGGAAAATTATGCAGCCAGTTAGATATGGTTTGTCAGCAAATGAATAACACTAGCACCAGGTGCCAGATTAACACCAATAACTTGAAGGTATCTGAAAGTGTTCTCTAATTTTGAACTTTTTGGGTGCTGGGCAGATACACCCAGGACAGGGCGCCAATCTATCGCTGGGCACACACTAACTCACACAGACACACTCTATATGGGGCAATTTGGAGAATTCAATTGACCTTGATCCATGTTTTTGGACTGTGGGAGGAAAACGGAGAACCCGGAGGAAACACATGCGGACATGAGGAGAACATGGAAACTCCACCTAGATGGGGATTCGAACTGGGAATCCCCAGCGCTGAGAGGCGAACGTGCT